>CM065120.1:8335000-8935000 GCA_033026305.1 Cirrhinus molitorella
TTACATCTAACGCTAAACAATCATCAAAAATAAATTTTAAAACGTCCTTTTAAACGTTTATGCCGCTCTGACGGAAGAGATGCCGGTTACTGTGTTACAGTGGCCACACCCACCATTCAAACTGCGAAGACAGCCACTGAGAACACCATTTAGTCTACTAAATCCACATTTAATTGCATTATATGAACCAATTAAAAGCACTTTACACACAAAAGCATGGATTAAGCCCCTTAGCATTACAGTTAAATCCATCCAGCTGAGATCGCCAAAATTGTTACCGGTTAATACCACTGAGCTTAAAAAGGCATAAAATATTTATGGATTTGCAAGTAAAGTTGTAGAACGCATATTAAAATTACACCGATTACTCAAACCGCATTCAGAATTAAAATTCAAGTCACATACCAATACGCGCTCTGCATAACTTCAACAATAATAAATCACCTTCAATAAATCAACCAGCGTCACTAATAATATTAATATAATACTAATTGCCATTTAATATTGATATAAAGCCATTCTCACCTGTGTATTAGTAGGTTATTGTGAACAAGGGGTGTGACGATCTTCTCAGCGTGCACTGAAAACTCACAATACTCTGCGTGAGGTGGGTCACACTTTTATACCCGGCGCTGCGGCCGGCTCCTTCCATATAAGGTAAACTTTCGGTATCGAGTGCTCTGATTGGCCAGCCGCCGTCCACTTGGCGAGTTTCAAGCCAGTTGCTTGAAATTCAAGTTCTGAATTGAAATAATGTATGGCAGGGTTAGTCGAGCAGGCAAATTTATTTTAAAAAGGAAAACAGGAAAAGTCATTTAATTCCACGTAGTCTTTATATATATTAATGCTGAGTAAAAATAAATTAAATTCATTTTACATGGGACGCAGTGACATTATCTCGCGATTCAGTGTAGATTCGGTTGTAGCTTTTTACTTTGTATGTAATACATTTTTCATAGCGACTGAATAGTTCGTTTACTAGTTCGCTGAAACTTTAGCAATGGATCAAATACATTTAAATAAGCATTTAATCAGGTTGCAGGAATGACAGACAGAACACTGCAACACACTGCGACATTCTGTTCTTGTTTTAATACAACTTCTTAATCATATTATTTGTCATTATTTAGATTTTAATGTATATAACTGCACTATAAGTGACCACAGTGTATAGCCTAACGTTATAAGGGAGTCATCATTGGTAAAACAGAGGAGCATTATTTGATCATATCCTTTTGATTTGATCTTTCCAAATTATATGACATAATCTAGTTCAAAGCGATTCATTCAGGGTTAGTTCTTAAAATGACATTTATTGCTCGCCTATGCCAGTAACTTATTTTATTAGGTCAGTTTGTATTAGATGAACTACGTGGGCGTGGCGCCCATTTAAACCACAGATATTTCTCATGATCATTGTAAGACTTACTGTAAATTAGTATTAACTCGTCAGCATTGCACTGCAATGCTTTCACGTAATTACAGGTCACTTAATTTGTGCACAATGCTTTGGATCAGTTTGTCGTTTGTAATGCTGTGAATGCAGCTGCAGGCTGCGGATGTTTCAGGAGTCATTCAGAAATGAATTAAACGTTGACTTTTTCTCGATTTCTCGTTAGGACTGTTGTCTTCTCTATTTATAGTGGCCCTGAAGTTCACAAGCTCAGCTAATTTTGAAATATTTTAGCTTATCTGGCTGGTTGCAATGCAGGGGACACAAAACAATGGCATGCTGCTCGCCTGAACCGGACACTTCCTGTCAACCCGCTTTTGCGTAATACGTCATCATAACCGATTACGTTTCACGCTGCTGCATTACACACATCTTGGGAGTGCTCAGTGCTAACATAAAACATGCTTTGTTACTTTGCATTTTTTTAAATAATAACCATATGTCAAACAGCAGTATGCTTCCTAAGTGTTTCCTAAATGTTAAATGCGGCCATTTTAAAGCTCAAATTTCCCTCAGTGTTAGCATTCGACAAAGTAAACCTTTGATAAAGTGGTATTAATCCCAAATTTTTTATCAAAAAATAAATTAAAAAGCTTCTGAAAGCTTCTTATACTATGAGACCCCATATTCATTTATTATGATGTTGCAGTGGAAACCATGCTAATCCTTTATGAGTTAATGTTGCCTATTTTGTTGTATAAGTAAGTGATAATCCTTGATATATGTGTGTTGCCTTCAGCACGGGACATCTGAGACGTGTGGCAACGCGTCTTGACTTGCTCTGCATTTTTTGTCCTACTAGTGTGTAAATGAAAAGACAACCAAGTTTTGTTTTATGGTAATTAAAATATCCAGGAGCTAGTTATATTGAAGCATGGGTGCGTCACTGCAGTGTAGTAGTGTGTGATTTATCTTGTGACGAAAGTGGCTTGTCATCAAGAGATGGCTGGAATGAGCCTTCTAACAGCAGTGACACCCAATACTCCCGCCCACCCCGAACAAACATGCCTAGGTGTGCAACTGTATTATTATTCAGTTTTGACTATGTATGTACCGGTTCCCACAGTGAACTCAACTGCGTAATCTTAATATTATACCTATAGCTCAGTGAGCCATAAAGAAAAGATAAACCTAGTCACAGAAGTGAATGAGTCATTGTTTACAGCCTATTGCCACATCATTTTTCACAAAGTGCTTCACATTCCTAGTGTATGGAATAGATACAGCATTTAGTCTCTCTGGGGTGTGTGAGTATCAGCTTGATGTTCAGGGTGTGGGGGTGTATGACTCCACCAGTTATAGCATATGTGCGTGTTCATGATGGTGTTCTATCTGTTTTGAAATCAATATTGTTTCTCTCATCAGCAGAATACTGAAGCCCTTATAAGGATGTTTCAATCAGAAAGAGGAAGAGGAAGAGAGATAGACGACTTAAAGTCTTACACCCACAGCACATTGTGACAATTCTGAGAGGAAGTCGCTGGAGCGTATATCAGAAAGGAAATATAAAGTAAGCCAAGCTTAATTTAGGCCACTCTTGGAAACAAGTCTAGCGTATAAACTGTGGTAAGCTTGTAAAGGGAGATCGTTCATTCGTTTATTAGTTTAAGCAGCTGTTTTGACATATGGGCATGTTTATAGTGATGGAGGCTACCAACATACACACACACTCACAGACATTAGAAATGAAATGTCGTCTTTCATATAGCCATATACAGAGTTCAAACATGTCATGCTGCCCAATATAAAGGAAATGAAATAACCTTTCATTTTGTGTCTTGTTTACAGAGACACTGTGTTCAGGGCCCCTTTAAGAGATATTCAGCCAATCTCCTTATAAGGCAATCTCTGGATGAGTCACATGGTATAGTACTTTGGAACACCAAGGCGAAGTCACGTGACTCCTTAAAGCGGAAATTAGAGTGATTGAGACTCTCTGCCTCTGTTCTCTTGTCACTGAATTTAGTCAGAAGGATTATTTAAACAAAAAAAACATTGTGTCTCTGTACTTTATTTCACATAGGAGAATGGAAATACACAATAAGATTACATATAAATAAACTATAAGTGACCAACTGACTGTCTCCACCCATCAAACCTGAAGTACCCTATATGGAAGCACTGACAGGTAACACACACTCACGCAAAGATCTAATGGGATGGACTGGTAGATGCTGCTCTTTCTAAACAAAGGTGACAGGTAGGCTCCTAATATGGAAATATATCCAAAATGACTAAGGTTGACAGAAAGGAACTAAGCATGATTGGTTGTGTGAGTGAAGTACAATGACATATGCCATGATGTAACCCTAATGTTTGTTTTCCACAGGTACCAACCTTTCCCAGGTGTTTTCCGTGTATGGCAATGGGTCAGTCCTGCTTAATCCTTCTTAGAGCAGTTCAAAGCTCAGTGCTTTGCATTTAGTTGAGATGTGTGGTACAGGCCAACTTTATGTTGCCTAATTAGGCTACTACAGGAGAAGGTACAGGCCAACTTTATGTTGCCTAATTAGGCTACTATGGGAGAAGGTAGCAAAAAGGCAATGAATTCTCATATGGAACTCTCATAAAATGCAACACGATTTATACTCCAAATAAGTTCACTGATTGTACATGCTAAATAAGGAAAAGAGGGTGGTGGTTCAAGTGGCTGTCATTTCAGGAATGTATATGTGTCAGAACACGCACAAACTCAGGCACATTTGAAAAAAGATTCAATTTCACTTTTCACATGGCTGCAAACATGTCACTGAGGTTCTCCATTTGAGCACTTTTGGCACATTAAAAAAAATGAATTAAATGATTTGGTTTGAATCACAATCAGATGCAACGAAAGTAGGTTTTTTAGCAGAACAAGATTTATATAGGGTGACAATAATGTATGTATAGTTGAAGTCAAAAGTTTAAATACACCTTGCAGAATCTGCAAAATGTATTTTTTTTGGACAAAAATAAGAGGGATCATACAAAAGGCATCTTATTTTTTAGTACTGACCTGAATAAAATATTTCACATAAAAGACGTTTACATATAGTCTAATAGCTGAAATAATAGAAAATAATGAATTTATAAAAATGACCCTGTTCAAAAGTTTACATACACTTGATTGTTAATACTGTGTTGTTACCTGAATGATCCACAGCTGTTTTTAAGATCCATCTTTTCACACTGAGGACAACTGAGGGAGTCATATGCAACTATTACAGAAGGTTCAAATGCTCACTGATGCATCAGAAGGAAACACGTTGCATTAAGAGCCAGATTCAACTTTTTGAATTTGAAGATCAGGGTAAATTTAACTTATTTTGTCTTCTGGGAAACATGTAAGTATTTTCTGTAGCTTCTGAAGGGTAGTACTAAATTAATTATTTATATATATATATATATATATATATATATGAAATTTAGCCTAAATACCAAAAGTGTACACATCTTCATTCTGCTTAAAAGTTTACACTCCTGGCTCTTAATGCATCATGTTAATAGTTGCATATGAGTCCCTCAGTTGTCCTTTGTGTGTAAAGATGGATCTCAAAATCATACAGTCATTGTTGGAAAGGGTTCAAATACACACACACACACACACACACACACACACACACACACACACAAAATACTGAAAAGCCAAACAATTTGTTGGACCTGAAGGATTTTTCTGAAGAACAGTGGGCAGTTTAACTATTCAGGACAAACAAGGGACTCATGAACAACTATCACAAAAATAGGTAACAACACAGTACTGAGAATCAAGTGTAAACTTTTGAACAGGGTCATTTTTATAAATTCAGCTATAATTTTCTCTTGTGGACTATATGTAAACGTCTTTTATGTGAAATCTTATTCAGGTCAGTACTAAATAAAAAAATAAAAATGTACTGCTATTCAAAGGTCATTTTTTAAAATAAATAAATACTTTTATTAAGCAACAGCAGTAAATTGATCAAATTTGACAGAAAGGACATTTATAATGATTATCAAAAGATTTCTCTTTCAACACTGTTCTTTTGAACTTTCTATTCACAGAAGAATCTAAAAAAAAGCATTCAAAATATTAAACTGTTTTATAGCTATTTTAAATTGTAATAGTATTTAACAGTATTTTTTATTAAATAAATGCAGACTTCACCTAAAATTTCACCAAACCAAACCTTATAAATTCATAAAAAAAATGTTTTTATGTACAAATTCAAAATCATATTTTCTACAGTGAGTTTCAACAACTACAAAGTCATCAGCAGAGAGAGCTGTTGAGTCTGAGCAGCACTCATAGATCATGCAAGATTTTATGCAAGGATATGTACTACTTTCATGACACACAGATGGGTTCGGTTTCAAGCGTTCAAGATGCCTTGACTTTTTGGCATACCTGCCTTATCATGGGCACAAATCCCCAGCAGACAACAGGATGGCGCAGTCCAGATGTTACCATGTTTTTGACTTTCAATCTTTCTGGTCTTTAAACTAAGAAGAAGATGCAACATATGTTGTGAGAAACTGATGTTTACAAAAATGTAAGCTGGCAAGTAATAGCAAAAGATTCTTCGTAACCTCAAAATTTGAAATATGCTACATTGTACATCAACAATATTTTAACTGCTACTTATTTTTGAGTTAATTGGGGAGAAAACAAATTAAATCTAGCTTGCAGCATTGTATATTTTAGGGTGTTATTTTCACTTAATGGTTTCATTAGTTGGGTTTGACAGATGAACCTCATTAAATCCAGAGATTTGCACATTGTGCATCGTTAACGCTACTTCATTAGCACACAGTGATTATGGGTGTATCTCTGTTAATGCTGATTTTGAACTGACAGAGCAGTCTGAAAGCCTGTAAGCAGGTCAACAATGTATAGCTGTGGGCCACATAAGAGTTCAGCTCATTAAGACAGTAAATGAAGCTTGTTTAATTCCTTCTATGTTTATGAATACAACCTAAACATAGTAGTGTTATTACTTGTCACGGAGATGACAAGAATTTTCCCCTCCAGTTTTTTAGATTTTAAAATTTTACATTTCATGTTGATTCTAATTGTAACTCAAATCTATTACACATACACTTGTCTGTATAAGAAATAGCATAACTGATGCGAATAACAGATTGTTCCTTTAATGCAATCAATAATTATTTCTCTGCATGTGTGCATGTGCAGAAACTAGAAGGAGAGCGTATAAGTGGAGAGATTTAATTTCCATCAAACTGTCAGCAGAGCATAAAGGACTCAATCAATATCCTGTCCTTTACAAGAGGAAGAGGAAAGCTGCTGTTTGCACTGAAAATAACCTGAGCATGTTCCTGCTTCCTTCATCATTTCCTTATTTCAGCTGAGCAGAGGATATGTTTGCGGAACATCTATATGTATTATTTTATGCTATGGGCAGTCCATTTTCAAGCAGGCACAAAATACACAGTTAGATCCATGACATACAGTACTCACATTAAGCATAATGATATATTTAGATTTCCCTTATGTATGTACTTATTTTATTCTTGTATTTTTTATATTCTTATTGTGATAAAATAATTACTTGAATGACACTGATAATACCCAACAATGGAGAATGCAATCATTTTTATTTATTGTTTCACTTCGAAACTTATTTTCTTTGATTTCGATTACTGTAATTCTCTAAAATGTGCAGTCTAGGGGGTTTGTAATTCTCAGCTTGCTTTACATGGGAGCTGAAATCAGCAAATTAACTTGTTAATTTTGAGCCACACAAAAGATTCACTCTGAATGTTATATTACTAAGACGTATAGAGTTTACTCACCATAGAGCGTTAGAATCACATTTGAACAACGGTGCCTTTTACTTAGGCCTATATAATATAACCATCACTTTACTGGTGATCCTGCACAGAGCACGATGAGCGCCCCCTTCTGGTCTTTATCCTGCAGTAACCTTGGCTTTCCCAAAAGGTTTCTCATCCAGATACTGACCGTGCTCAAGCCCTCGGCGAAAGCTACAGGTTGATAGCTGTTGCAGAAGGAATCTTCAGTATCACATTCACTCCCGATCCATAGTTTTACAATTTTAACCTTCGATAATATTAATTTTAAAAGGCCACACCTTACATGCGGATTGGTAATCATTACTGTTGCCTTAAATAATGCTGATCTGATCTATGCTGTGGACAAAGAAACATTCTGCATTGTCTTAAACTTTCATGACACTTTCATGCTTCTTAACCAGGGAGTAGCTGTAATTGAACTGGGGAGTAAATGTAACTGAATTACATAATAAATGTAACTGTAATCTGTTACAGTTACTGAGAAAAAATGCGCAATTAAATTAGTTACTTATAAGAATGCTGAAGATTACAATGGGGGTTACATCTGAAAATTTCCACACACATACATATTGATTTATTTTCCAAATTGCACTGACCGGTTTAAAATATGAGACACATGTTTCAGGAGTTTAGGACAGAATAGGACACATGCTTATTTTTTTAACGGTTTTATTTCCCATTTGGGTTTATGCATATACTTTATTTTTTAAGATTAGCTTTTTTTTCGCCAATGCATTGTTAGATGCCAGTGTTTCCTGTAATGGCTATGCAAAGATTTGATTTCAAAACCAGTATCATAACTATTAAACTATATCTTATGATTTTAAATCTATTTAGAATGATCTCAAAGTAAAAAGAGGTTTTTAAATCTGATCATCGATCAAAAAATAATCAAATGTAATCAATTACATTACTTTAATAGTAATTGAAATAGTTACACTACTTATTAAATTTTAAATAGATTAACCTGTAATCTGTAACCTATTACATACACAACAAAGTACTCTTTTAAAGTGCACTATAATGTCATGTTAAATCATTATGTTTTTTATAATCTTTTGTCAAGGTACATGTATTTTGATGTATTTTGGCACATAAAAACAATATTTGAATATAATTTTAACTGTACTGTAGTGTGTTAATTGATATTTAATTGATATGCAATAGCCAAAAATACATTGTATGGGTCAAAATATTTTTTCTCTTATGCCAGAAATCATTAGGACATTAAGTAAAGATCATGTTCCATGAAGATATTTTGTAAAAATCCTCCCGTAAATATTTCAAAACCTAATTATTGATTAGTAATATGGATTGCACAACTTTAAATGCTATTTTCTCAATATTTTGATTTTTTTGCACCCTCAGATTCCAGATTTTTTACATAGTTGCATCTCGGCCGAATATTATCCTATCCTAACAAAACCATACACCAGTGGAAAGCTTACTTATTCAGATGATCTCAGTTTCATTGACCATTATGACTGGTTTTGTGGTCCAGGGTCATAAATGACATAAAAATATAGGCAACAAGTTTTATAAGTGGGTCATGAAGTTCAACTTGTATTTAATATAAATCTAAACTGCAATAGATTTTCATTCTAATGTAGCCTACATAACATGCATTATAGTCGTCCTAAGATATTACATTCTGTTGGCACTTTAATAACATATAAAAGTGTGCTTCTTTACACAAGGGAAGCACTTTAATTTTGGATATCGCCCTACTCTTCCCATAGCAACAGCAGCGAGATGACGTGGGAAGGCAGTGGTTCAAACTCTCTGCATTTTACTAGAGTAAATCAAGTGTTGCAAACAGCTATCCAGATGTGTGATGTTCTAAGTGTGAAATAAAATAGCAAGACACCTACAGTTTACATACAGCCTACATATCAGCATCGCACACACATACACACCTTCTCTCTCTCCCACACACCAACCTCTCTGTGTCTCTCACTCTCTCTCCATTCTCTCTCCCGCGCCATCGTACATCACTCGTCACACCCACTCCTCGGAACCGCTGCTCACCGATTCTCACCGAACCGTAACATCCAAACAGCTCCAGCATGTCTTCGGAAGGACTAGGCGAGACGTTGGTGATTCGGTTCGGGCTGATAAACGCCAATAACAAGTATCTGACAGCGGAGACGTTTGGTTTTAAAATCAACGCCTCGGCGAGCTCCATGAAGAAGAAGCAGGTGTGGACCCTAGAGCAGTCCGGGGATCACGGAGACTCCAATGCCGTGTTCATCAAAAGCCACCTGGGTCGCTACCTCGCCACCGACAAGGACGGCAACGTGACCGCAGACAGCGAGCAGCCCGGCCCGGACTGTCGGTTCCTCGTGATCGCCCACGACGACGGCCGGTGGTCCCTGCAGTCCGAGCCTCACTCGCGCTACCTGGGCGGGACCGAGGACCGGATCGCCTGCTTTGCGCAAAGCATCTCGCCTGCGGAGAAATGGAACGTACACCTGGCCGTCCATCCTCAGGTGAACGTGTACAGCATCGCGCGTAAGCGGTACGCGCACCTGTGCGCCGACAGGAACGAGCTCGCCGTGGACCGCGACGTGCCGTGGGGCGTGGATTCGCTGCTCACTCTCGTCTACCTGGACCACCGGTATCATCTGCAGACCGCCGATAACCGCTTCCTCACCTGCAGCGGTGCCCTGACAGCCAAGCCGGGCACGGGCACTGGCTTCACGCTGGAATTCCGCGCGGGGAAGGTGGCTTTTCGGGACGCCACGGGCAAATACATTGCCCCCACGGGCCCCACCGGGACCATGAAGTCTGGCAAGAGCGCCCGCGTCGGCAAAGATGAGCTGTTTGTCCTCGAGCAAAGTCACGGACAAGTGGTGCTTACCGCCAGCAACGAGAGGAACATCTCCATGCGCCAGGGTGAGATGTGACTACAGCATGCTGATGAATAAATAATACTGTTAAGTATTATTATGGTGCAGTTTTGCATCATATTTGAGCGAATTTTGTTTTAGTAAATCATCTAGAGTTCAGTACTAAACGTGCCTGCACATTTTCATGGCTGCTTTCTTTGTGTTCATTGTGAAACACTGTAATGCATGGAGCTTAACTTAAGGTTTTCAGATCCAGCCTTCATTCTAAATATAGGTGATCTGATATTAAGATATGATTTAAAAGTAGTTCATTTAGATGTAACCGTTTTTAGGTTAACACTCTTTGCCGTCTCTGTTTGTAAAATGATTGCCCTGCCTACCCTTGAAAATTACACTAATCAAGATTTTTATTTTTATTTTATTTTATTTTATTTTTTATAAATAAGTCTCTTCTGCTCACCAATCCTGCATTTATTTGAAACATTTTTACTGATTAAAATAACTGTTTAAATACATTTTTTTAAATGTAATTTATTCATGTGATTGCAAAGCTGCATTTTTAGCATCATTACTCCAGTCACATGATCCTTCAGAAATCAATATTCTGCTGCTCAAAAAACATTCATTATTATTATGTTGAAAACAGCAGAATAGTAGAATTTTTCAGTAGAATTTTTCAGGTTTCTTTGATGAATAGAAAGCTCAGAAGAACAGCATTTATCTGAATTAGAAATATTTTGGAACATTATAAATGTCCAAATCATCACTTGATGAAAATAATAATAATGCTATTTCACAATATTACTGCTTTTGGTGTATTTTGAATCAAATGAATGCAGGCTTGGTGAGCAGAAGAGACTTCTTTAAAAACAAAAATCTTACTGTTCAAAAATTAATGTATAAAAATATTATCATTTTACATGACAAACAGATATGCATGCTATAAAAAAAGCCAGTTTGGCTCTGGGTTTTTGCCTTACAATTAAAATAAAGGTTCTGGAAATAGTATGTGCATGTGTAAGCATGCAAAAAAGCATCATTAGGATTTTTTTTTTTTACTTTATGTTATTATTAATACATTTTTTTTTAATTATAAATTTATTACTAATTTAACATCATTATTATTTCTGAAAAATTATTTCAAAACAATCAAATAAATAAATAAATAAAAACTTGACTTCTGTCATTTGAATGATAGTATATTATTACAAGATTGCCATTTTGCCATTCAATTATTTAAAAAAATCACAAGTAACAAAAAGATATTAAACAGCACAACTGTTTTCAATATTGATAATAAATCAGCATTTTGTAATGATTCCTGGACTGGAGTGATGGCTGATGAAATGTTTTTCGTTTTTGATCAAATAAATGTATCCTTGGTTAGCAGAACAGACCTTTTAAAAACATAAAAATAGAACTAATCCCAAATGTTTGAACGGTAGTGTATATTGTTTAAGGGACAAAGAATGTTAAACAGCTCTTGAATGTAACAGATGCACGTTTCACTTTTTTAGTACAGATTTATGAAAATATACAGTACAGTACAGTACAATATCGACTTCTCTCTCCTAGTCTGTTAGCTGAATTCACACTCTGATTGAATTACTGTTTTTTAGGGGTTGATTTATCAGCTAATCAGGATGAGGAGTCTGATCAAGAGGTGTTTCAGATGGAAATGGACAGGGAGACAAAGCGCTGTGCCTTCCGATCATGCAATGGGAAGTACTGGAGTCTCACCCCAAGTGGAGCGATCCAGTGCTCTGCCTCCACTAAGTAAGAACAATTAACTACTTAACTAAGTGCAGGAAATAGGCACAGGGTAGAAAAGTAGATTAGCCAGTTTGTGTCTGAAAGATATTTGCAGAGTGAACCATATGGCAAGAGGAATTAATAAATGCAATAGGGAATGCAAATATAACAGCTTGACTTGGGTAGATGTTTGTATGCATGGTCGTCTATTTACTCAAGTTGTTAGACAATTATATATTCAACTGTTTATCCCAGATCACCCAGTTGTTTCTTTGACCTTGAGTGGAAAGGGTCAAAAGTCGCACTAAAGGCCAGTAATGGTAAATACTTGGCAGCCAAGAAGAACGGACAGCTGGCGGCTGCTGTGGACTCTGCAGGTTTGTGTCTGATTGGCTTTATACAATTTTTGTCATGCATGTGTAAATCAATAGTTTCATATTTATTTTCAGCGAACAGGTTATGCAGTATGTTGTAGCTGGTGTTGTTTTGTTTAACAGGTGAGCAGGAGGAGTTTGTGTTAAAGCTCATCAACAGGCCACTGATAGTGCTGCGTGGGGAACACGGCTTTATTGGTTGCCGCAAACAAGGAACTGGAACGCTTGATTCCAACCGCTCGTCCTATGATGTCTTCCAGTTAGAGTACAACAACAATGCTTACAGCCTTAAAGGTAAGTGATAGTATACATGATTACAATACATGAAGAATTACACAGTTGACAGGAATCAGTTTATTTTTTTTATTATTATTATTATTATTAATTATTCAGTTTTATTTTTCTCCAAATCCCGTTGTTCTGTTTTAATTTTTCAGAATTTTATTTTAATGCTTAAATCATTTTTATTTTATTTATTTCCCCCGAATGCATTTTTTTAAAATCGTCAATCAATCAATCAATCAATCAATCAATCAGTCAATACAATAAATAAATAAATAACATTTTAGTCCAAGAAATGTATAAAATATCTTTTCTAAAGTCTACAAAAATAGAAAAAAAAATGAAATAAATACTGTTTAGGGCCATATGAAATCTGTTTTTCTTTCTTTCTAAGCATGTACATATAGATTTATTTATTTATTTATTATCAAGTTTATTTTTTCCCCCTGCTATTTTTTTTTTTTTTTCTGGATTTTCAGGATTTTGGGGGATTTTTTTCAGTTTTTAATTGTCAGTATTTAATGTTTATTTATTTATTTATTTATTTTTTTGCTAATAATCAAAAGACGTGTAATCACTTTAATTTATAAAACTTTGATTTCTTAACAATTATTGAGAAATTCTTTGTTGTCTGTAATTTCTCTGGTCAGACTCAATGGGCAAGTATTGGACGGTGGAGGCGGACGGCTCTGTGATCAGCAGTAGTGACACATCTGTCTATTTCTACTTTGAGTTCTGTGATTACAATAAAGTGGCCATTAAGACAAAGGAGGGCAAGTATCTTAAGGGAGACCATGCTGGGGTGCTCAAGGCCAGCGGTCAGGGGATTGCTGATGCAACATTGTGGGAATACTGAGAAACATCAATCTACACATACAAACAAACAAACAAACGTGTGTAAACCTTTACATAAACATAACACATTCTCTACAGCATAAGCACAAGATGATGATACTGTCCATTTCACACAACATACTTAAATATCTCAACATAATCTAATGGCTCAAAACACAAAAACACATTTGAATGTAAAAGTGAACAAACGCACAAAATTATCACAATGCACAAATTAGCTTTAAAACTCATGAAACTAAATAGATAGTTCAGCCAAAAATATTTTTATTTCTTCTGTGGAGCATAAAAGCATAAAAGCATTTTGAAGAACACTGGGGTGGAAACAACATTGGACCCTTTTGATTTTGAAGTCAATGGGTGCCAAAACTGTTTGGTTATCAGCATTCTTCAAAATATCTTCTTGTGCTCCGCTTAAGAAAGAAATGGATACAGGTGTTCATTTTTGGGTGAACTGTCCCTTTAAAAGAAGCACAAATTGATGTTATACTGACAAAATATTTTTTAAAAACTGGATTATTGTCACACAAGCCATTGATCTCAATGATTAAGCTAATGGTGAGTGACACTTGTTTTTTAAATAAGCCTCTTCTGCTCACCAAGCCTGTATTTATTTGATTCAAAGCACAGCATAAACAGCAAAACTGTTTTTGCTATTTAAAATAACTGTTTTCTATTTGAATATATTTTAAAATTTAATTTATTCCTGTGATTTCAAAGTTGAATTTTTAGCATTATTACTCCAGTCACACGATCCTTCAGAAATCATTCTAATATTCGGATTTGCTGGTAAAAAATATTTATTATAATATTTATTATTATTGTTGTTGTTGTTGTTGTTGTTGTTGTTAGAGTTGTTGAGTAGATTTTTTTCAGGTTTTGTTGAAACAGTTTCTTGAACAGCAAAACAGCATATTAGAATGATTTCTGAAAGATCATGTGACACTCAAGACTGGAATAATGATGCTGAAAATTTTGCTTCAATCACAGGAATAAATTTCATTTTACAATATATTCAAATAGAAAACAGTTATTTTTAATATTCAAAATATGTCACATTTTTGCAGTTTTTGCTGTATGTTGGATCAAATAAATGCAGGCTTGGGGAGCAAAAGAGACTTCTTTTAAAAACATAAATATTACTGTTTAAAAACTTTTGACTGGTAGTGTACATTAGTTAACATGAACTAAGAATGAACGACACTTCTACAGTATTTATTAACCTTAGTTAAATGTTGATTTCAACATTTACTAATACATTTAACAAAGAATAATAAATGTAAAATGTTATTGCTCACTGTTAGTTCATGTTAGTTAGTGAATTAACTAATGTTAACAAATGAGACATTATTGTAAAGTGCGGGGTGGAATTCTATCATGAAATGCACACCATGTAGTCACTGTCTCTCGGATGCTTTCATGGCCTAATTTTGCTTCCTTATAATAGCTATTTCTAGGAAATTCACAATCTAAATGTGCTATTACATAATGGTCAATTATTTGCTTATGCAAAATGAGCATACAGCCGTGTCTCATAAGCCGAGCCTTTGGCCATAGGTTTGTTCCTGCTCCCAAAAACATTTTTAGAGTGAACTGGCTTCTGTAATGAGGCCAGGTTTTAAATAGCTGCACCGTGGCTCAGAAAAAACTGGAGAAATATGCTTGTTCACATTAGAAAGATTCAGATTTCCTTACACACTCATACACAGACACACAAAGTTGATTCAGAAGCAAATCATTTGTTTGTCAAATTGTTACTTGTGGTGTTTGTGGACATTTTGGGTTACATGTATTCGGAATTGCTCTGACAACTGGAACCAACAGTGTTTTTTTATGTAACTCTAGCTTATTGATGATGAGATGTTGATTTGCACTTTTTCGGCTAAAGCTTTTTCATGTGAATGTGTTGAAAGAAAAAGACAAAGTGTTTGTGCCTTCCTTAGTGGGGTAAGATCTCCTAAGGTGTGAAAATGCAGTTTTTTACACTTCATTTTTATTTTATTCTCATGATGTGCCATTTGCAACTGGACATGACAATGAAATAAACAGAAAATGTTGGAAAGTAAATTTTTGTCAAAGTGTGTTTTGTTTTGTTCAGTTAATATGTTAATGTCAGTTAGCCACAGTGTTGGGGAAAGTTACTTTTAAAAGTAATGCATTACAATATTGAGTTACACCCTTAAAAAGTAACTAATTATGTTACTTAGTTTCTTTTTATGAAAAGTAAAGCGTTATGTTACTTTTGCGTTACTTTTTAAATCTGGGCAGGGCTTGCTTGTTTGTTTTTAATATAAAAAGTTCTATTGTTGGCAAATGTAAAAGCCTTTGCACACCAAATGCCTCAGGTTTAGAGAAAAGTCAATTCAAGTCTGTACAGTAGACCGCAGAAGACAAAATGTCAACTCAACTTCAGCAATAAAAAAAAGGATTTCAAATTTTTTTTATTATTTAACATATTTCATTATTGCAGGTTTGCATCATATTCTGAGTTAAATGTCACTGTTTGTATTTCATTGTTTTATTCATAGTTTTTTTGTGAGATGAATTAATCCATGTTTCCATTTCTCTTAACATGGGGACAGGAGAGCTTTCAGTCAATACATGGGGGGGGAAAGTAACTGGCATTACTTAAGAAAAAATTACTGAGATATTTTCTTAACTAAACTAAAAAGAAATGTGTTACTTTACTAGTTAATTGAGTTACATTTCACTGTTTTTATTAATTTTAAGGAATGCTAAACCATTTTTTTTGTGTAAGTAATGTGTATATTTATTCTAGATCTAATGTTACATCTTTAGTTACCAAAAAATAAATAAAAAGTGGCAACTGGCGTTACGTATTTGAAAAATAACTCAGATATTTTCTTGTAAATTAAAAAGTAATGGGCTACTTTACTATTTACTTGAAAAAAACTAATCTGATTACGTAACTTGCGTTACTGGTAATGCATTACTCCCAACACTGTTTAGCCAGTTAGATTCAGTTACGCTAGGGTGACCATACGTCCTCTTTTCCTAAATCGCCCCAAAAAGTCAGGGTTTAGGCTTTTGCTTTCTACAGTCGCCATTCATTGTGTGCGTTTTTGTATTAAAGCCTTGTGTATGACTGTTTTCTCAATTCCGTTTCCGCAAACATTCTAAAATTTGATAACATTTTTGAGCATCACGATCCAGACAGCAAAAATTATCTGGTCCAAATCTGGCCCATACTTCTGCAAATCCGCAAAACGGACTTGGGCCGGTGTTTTTTGGCACAACGGGCCAATACCGGCACACATCTGGTTTTCTCTCATCTGGGCCAGCTCAGTACCAGACTCGGCCCAGATCCGCTCTGCGACAGTAGTCCGCGCCCAGTGAAACCAGGCCCGGGCCGGATCCGTCTAAGACTGTGATACAGCACTGAAACGGATGTGACTGTAACGCGGATTTGCCGGTTTGAAAACGAATCTGGCACAGAGTCAGCTGCTGTCTGGTATAAGTCTCTGTCAATTTGCGGAGTATTTAAATCGCCTTGGATGCAGCTTCTGCTGGATGTGGAGTTGCCAAATCCGCATTTTTTAGACGGAATTAGGCTGATTTTAAACTCTTGAGGCAGGTTTATTTTCTCCCGTGGGTTAAAAGTTTGAAATATTGCATACATTCCATTTGACTTAAATGCTTGAATTGAAACATTTTGCATTCTACCTGTGACAAAACTGTGCTAGATATTAGTTTTGTTAAGGATGGCCACTGTGGTAGGATGCTTTTTAGTTGTGTGTATGATCAATCTGCATGGTGACTGTAAAATATGTAGTTTTGGTATGGAAATTATATTTTGATATCAAAACTAGGTCCCCAACCACTCCCTATCTTTTTTGAAAACTAAAATATGGTCACCCTAAGTTAGGCTACGCTAAATAAACTGCCTTTAATGTATCCATTTTTTGTTGTTTTGTTGACTTTTGTTGACTTGGAGATGGCATTTGTAACTAGAATTTTATATTTTCCAAGCAAATGTGAGTAGATTGTTTTTACCTTCTCTTTCTTTGTCTTTCTCCATCTTATGTGCCACTGTTCCTTAACAATTTTCCTCTGAATTCTCTCCACCTCGACCTTGGAGGCTTTCCAAGATTTTTCGCACTGACATTGGGGCTCTGAATGAAACTCAAGAAGACTGCAGTACACACACAGACACTCTCCCTCTCTCTCTCTCTCTCACACACACACACACACATAAGGATTTACTAATATCTAACAGATGTGAATATTCTATGTGGCAATAACAAAGAAATGTCTGCAGCTGCCGTTGGTGAGCTTTAGAGACTACTACTGCAACTAGAGGACGAATTATTTGACGGAGAGATTTCACTTCAAATTGTTTTATAGATAAAGTGAGATGAGGTGAGAATTCGAATTCGCCTAGTATGAAAATATCCAGTAAACAAATGCCTTGCATGGTTTATGTATTCTATATGTTCCATTAAAAGACAGAATGACAAATTTCAGTTAATAGCTACTATGTTAACAAAAATATTCAAACTACTTCCATACAATAGTGTGTGTGTGTGTGTGTGTGTGTGTGTGATTAATACCAGAGGAGCGGAAGACATGGAGGAACATGCAAAATGTAGGTGCCAGCAGGTCATGATTTAGAACGCTGCTGCCGCCTAGTGGTTAAATTACTTAATACTTTCTAAGTATAGAACACATCTTCACATGCATTCACTTAAGCACACTCACATATAGGCTACACATTGGAATTTTATTATTTTGGTAAAAAAAAAAAATCTAGATCAAAACATATGAAAAATTAATTTTAAAGTACGCTAAATTTAACTTTTTGGTTAAAAAGAGCAAAATCTATGACCATTTATTTGTGTAGAACGTGTGCACAAAGAATTGAGAACTTTATTTTCATTAAATACATTTTTGTCACAAAGACTATATGTCAGTAACTATAAAGTTAAGTTAATCATCCAACTGCACAAAAACAGTGGTTTTGCAAGATAAACATTTAGTCAATTTACTTTTCATGAATCATTTTACCTGATCATTTTACTAAATTGTGCAGAAAAACATTTAAACACCTGATAATACAACTTAAATACAAATGTGTTGTACAACATGGCTTTTTTTTTTTTTTTTACTTTACAGAACATTTCATATCAAGGTACCAGAGCTGGGTAGATTACCTACAAATTGTAGTCCATTACTGATTCTAAATTACATGACAAAAATTGTAGTTAGTAACGTAATCCATTATATTACACATTTTAGGTAATATAATCAGATTTTTGAACTAACTCATTTATTTAAACTCACGGATTTAAATAGGATAATCTTATCAATAGGACAATAGTATCATACTGATATAAAAATACAAAGAGTAAGAAAATATATTCCATTTGTTGCTATTAACAACATTAAGTGCATTACATTACTTCAATGTGTTTGAAAGACAAGTCAAATAAAAATGAATGTGTTCATCAGTAGTTGATGCAATGTTGAAACACTTCTTAAACCTAAAATAATTTCCTTAAATCCAGTGGTTAAATGCTGTGTAGCCGCTTGACTAATGACTAGTCTATGTGTGAATGTCCACAAAACTTTATGTATATAAATGGTAGGCAATTTTAGAAAGGCGCTTTTCGCATTTAAAAGATGAAAAGAGAGGAATTAGGAAGAATCAATCAATTATGAAGAATGTATTGCTTTTGTGTGAATAATACATATTCAAGTAATCAGTAAAAAAGCAACTGATTAGGAGTATTTTAAAATGTAATTTCTAATCTAATTACAATGTTTGGAATCTGATTACGTAATCCAAATGACATGTAATCTGTTACTACCCAGCTCTGGGTACCAAAAACCCTAAATTAATAGTTACATTGAAATATTTTAAAATAATAGACATAGACAACTGTAAAATTAAACATACAGACATACATACATAGTGTAACAAAATAAAACGTTTATGAAATTAGACAGTGTGTACAAGTGAATGTGTGGAAGTTATGAGGAACATGTGCATTATTTCCAGCGGTTGATCCTACGTAACTGTATGTATGCAAACACCAGACACACCAGTAAAATGCCCAGAAGAGCCACCTGGTTCTGCCAGAAGCCCCACACACTGTAGTCAATCCCCTGAGACTCCAGATACATCTCTCCTGTTAGTCTGACCATGAGAAGAACATTAAATACAAGATGTTAAAATCAAGGGCTCGAAGTTAAAAATGTAACTGATCAATGACTAACAGAATATTTTTTTGTGCAATGGCTAGAAATCATTTGTAACATGTTTGTACTGTCATTCTGAATGAATTAATTGAATGAATTTTTGCTGAATTAAAGTATTAATTGCTTTAAATAAAACAAAATCAACTCTATCTGACCCCAAGTTTTGAATGGTAGTCCATTTGTCTGTCATGTAAGAGTTATAAAACGTTGTGAACTCAACTGAACTGTTATTGCTCTTTATCTTTAAACAGTCTGAGCAACTTACGTAGCATTGCCACTGTAGAAGACCTGCCCTTTCATTTCATTTATAGTCACAGCCTACAAAAGAACACACAATTACAGTTTAATCAGCACTTCTTATCTGATAATGTGATGCACTTTTAATTTAATAACACTTTTTGCATTTAAAGATTAATTTCTCTTTCCTTACATCTAGTCCATATTTGAAGATACTGGCCCACTTGAGCCAGGACAGCCAACTGAGCATGGAGTTGAGATTCACCAGGAACCCTCCAAATACCTGCAACAAAGATAAAAAAAAAAGAAGCGAATAAGAAAGAGAGAATGACAGAACAAGAATGTGCAGGTAACATAATAGTGTATGATTGAATACTGACCATCATGAAGACAAAAGGCAAGGTAATGAGGACGTTGGCCATGGCGAATGAGCTCACGCTGGCGCTGACCAGGAAGGCCAAGCCGACTCCTGCCAGACTGACCATAGACATGGTCAATGTAAAGCACAGGAAGGACGTGAATGATGGATTCAACCCTGGTCATAAATATATATATGTTCACTCACTGTGCATATTCAAGTTTTATTTAGTATACCATACATTTACATTTAGCATGCTAATAATGTATTATGTGTGCTAACCCATCATATAGTAAGAAATGCTGGAGAACATGAAAATCGGCACAATGCGATTTGGTATCAGATCCACAAACACCTTGGACAGGAAATACACAGATGTACGGTAATATCCCCCAGAGTTCTCGTGCCTAAAACACACACAAAAACAGACTTACATGGTTTATATGGTAAAAGAAGTTTCATTTCATGCAGAATCTGGGCATATCATGGCAATTTTACTGACCTGACTACATGGACACTATTGGAAGAGAGCTAAACTGAGCTGGATGATGACATTACAGTTTTCTACAGAGCTGTTTTATAGATGAATTCAACTCATTTCACAGCAATAATGTTATTGAACCAAACTGAATCAACAAAGAACTGATTTCAGCTGAATAATCACTGTTTACTTTTGTCTTTTAGAGCTGCTGAATTCTGTTTGCTTCACTGAATCATTCTTTGTCACTGTGAAGCTGCTTTGAAACAATCTGTATTAAATGAAGCGCTATATAAAAAAAGGGTGACTTGACTTGATTGCTAATAGCATACTCACACAAAGATTGCTCTTTCATTAATGAAGAGTTCGACTGCTGATAGGTTGCCAAACACCATGTTGATAATGAGAAAGAAGAACGCTCCGATCCTGCACACACACATCATTATAAGTAAAGAAGAATCGATGGATTGATGGATGGATGCATGGATCTATCAGTACCTGTTTTGCAAGGCTTCAGGAAGAGTTAAAGGCATCTGGTAGTAGATGAGTCCAATCAGCAGAGCGAAGAGAATGTTCATTGCTATCTGAGCATATGAGGTCTGAGGATTCCTGACAATGTTCAGCACTGTCCTCCAACATACCACCTTTAACTATACAAACACACACATAGCAAAATGTTAATTATTTTACAAAAGTAAGAGGGATCATACAAAATGCATGTTATTTTTTATTTAGTACTGACCTGAATAAGATATTTCATATAAAAGACATTAAAGTATAGATAAAATAATAGTTGAATTTGAGTTTTAGGGGTGAAAACTTTTTGAATTTGAAGATCAGGGTACATTTAACTTATAGCCTTCTGGAAAACATGTAAGTATCTTCTGAAGCTTCTGAAGGGCAGTACCTAAATGAGTACTCAGTACTCAAAAGTTTACACTCCTGGCTCTGAATGCATCGTGCTTCCTTCTGGAGCATCAGTGAGCGCTTGAACTTTCTGGAATAGTTGCATATGAGTCCCTCAGTTGTCCTCAGTGTGAAAAGATGGATCTCAAAATCATACAGCTTTGTCGGAAAGGGTTCAAATTCACAAAAATGCTTAAAACCAAAGAATTTGTGGGATTTTTCTGAAGATAGTGTTGAGGTTCCCCTCTTTCCCGATTAAAGAAATACTCTTGCTCTTGGGTTTTGATGCCAAAAAGAGACTTTATTGTCAGAGACAACAGAGTCTGAGAGAACTCTGCAGAGCTGTCTCCCGAATCAGTGTTTGCACCATCCTTTATACAATTTTCCTTAAGGCGTGTTCCATACATTTCCTATCCAGCTCCTATTGTTTTCCTTTTTTAACTATGTCTCAAGTCAGCATCCATGAAAGCCTTCCTTATGTTAGGTCTCGTGGTCTCGTGTCAAAACAGGATGTGCTGCTTCAGCATATAATGTATGTCCACACACTCTAAGCTTATGTAGGCCTCTTTACACACATGCAAATTCAATATTATAATGGTAAAATTACTTGATACATAATTGTCTATAGTTTCATTGATTATACTTTGCTACATTCATATGTTAGCTAATAAAAATCTTCTTCAATAGGTGGGCAGTTTAACTGTTCAGGACAAAACATAGGAATTCATAAAAAAAATATCACAAAACAAAACAAAAACACAGCTATGGATCAGGTAACAATACAGTATTAAGAATCTATTTTTCTTGTGGACTATATGAACATCTTTTATGTGAAATATCTTTTTCATATATTTTGTAGGATCCCTCTTATTTTGGTCAAATAATTAACATTTTGCAGATTCTGCAAGGTGTATGTAAACTTTTGACCTCAACTGTACATGTTCATGTAAGCACACAGATATACATACACACAAAAAACCAAACTATCTGCTATCTGAAAGACAATTTTTATGGCTCACTGTTCATTTCACCCATAACTGACCTGATAACAGACATAAACTGAAGTTGAACAGCAGGTCAAGTTCATGTACTGGCTAATCATTTACTAAACACAAAAAGATTCCTATGAAACAAACCTGGTAGAAAAATGATGTGGCATAGGATGCTGCCTTGCTATTGGCCTCAGATGAGGAACCTGATGGTCCAGTGATAGATTTCAACTCTTCGTTGACAGCAGCACAGTAGTGAGACTCCCTGTAAAGCTCAGCCAAAGACTTCTCTGTGGAACAGAGAGAAACTTTTGATCCACTGAATAATGCAACAAAAATATTTATTATTTTATATAAGTTGATGCCTCAATTTAATGTGTTCATATTTGCATGCCTGTGAATGTGTATCACCTGTTGGCATTGAAGACGAGGTCTCGCCATTTGTTATGTCCAGAAAGAAATCTGCAGGGTTGTTGAAAGCCTCACATGCATACCCTAATCAACAGAGAAGAAAATACAAAATAATTTAATAATGTCTAAAAACATGATTCATAAATAAATAAATAAATAAATAATTTTTTCTATCCACCTTATTCTTCAAGGTGGAAGTAAGCCTATGGGTGAGACTCTTGGAAAATAACGAGAAGAATTACAATGTGCAGTAAACAGTAAAACTGTTTGCACTACAAACCAGTGTGCTCATAAATAAGATAATAAATTACAATAATATGGTAAGACACACCAATTTGCCATATCAAGCAGCAAAACAAGCTGTTTTGTACAGCTAAAAATAGCTGGACACAGGTGAGACCAGAAGCCAGACCCATAAAATGTACAAATGACTGCACCACTATTACAAGAAGAAAAAGGTGGATAGTGTCCATAAATAGTGATATTTTAAGAATAAGCTGGATGAGATCACTCTGATATTTTCCTTTCATTCATATTCCTGTAAACATCATATCAAATATATGTACATATTTTATTACCCAGACTCTGGAAGTAGTCCATGGCTTTGCGGGAAGGGCCAGCAAAAACGGTTTCTCCCTTATGGAGCAGAGTCAGGTGATCAAAGAGCCTGAAGATTGAGTAACGTGGCTGGTGGATAGAGAAAATTATAGTTCTACCACCCCGTGACAACCTGAAAGACCAAAAGAGAGAAAAAGGACAGTTGAAGTGATAAGATAAAATGACATAAACATAAAGATTTCAAGGGGTTGCACTATATGTAGACACTATATCTGAGGTTGATGGAGGGTCATTCAAATAAGTTTGTACCTATGCAAGAGAGCAATGATGCTGTTAGCTGTATTGGAGTCGAGGCCTGTGGTCGGCTCATCCAGGAACAGAAGAGTAGGAGATGTAATGAGCTCCATACCAATGCTACAGCGCTTTCTTTCTCCTCCTGATACACCTCTTATGAACTCTGTACCAATCTGGAAGAAAGACATATCTACTGAATACATTTAATTTAGTGCTCTCAAACAATAAAAAAATGAATTAGTTGCATTTTCCCTGTAGTTAAGTTTTTTTTGTATCAATCTCTGAGGATACAATGAGTAAATATAGCCATTTAACATTACAGTAAAACTTGTGGCATTATTTGTAACATTACTAAACTGTTAAAGAACATTAAAAATATTCACATTTTTAATTTAAGTAAAAATAAAACAATCTTTACATAAAGCCATTATAATAAATGTCTCATTTAGCTGTTTTTTAGCTAGAAATATGTTTCTGTCTTTATCAATATAATTGTATAATATTTTTTTTTAATTTGATAATATAATTACGTTTGGTTTGCATAATAAATATACTAATTACTAGTTACAAAAGTTTTAGTAATATTTTGAGGAAAGAAAAAAAACATCAACTGCCTAATAATTTTTGTGTGTTAAACTAAAAATTGTAACCACTGAAATTAATGTTTTATTTTTGAGTGATTAACAGTGTTGGGGGTAACACATTACAAGTAACGTCAGTTACGTATTCAGATTAGTTTTTTTCAAGTAAATAGTAAAGTAGTTTTTAATTTATAAGAAAATATCTGAGTTACTTTTTCAAATACGTAACGCCAGTTGCCACTTTTTACTAACTAAAGATGTAACATTAGATCTAGAATGAATATAAACATGCATTAATTCACATTACTTACAAAAAAAAATGATTTAGCATTCCTTAAAATTAACAAAAACAGTGAAATGTAACTCAAACCAATAATTAAATATGTTAAATAATATCAAAATATCCTTTACAATGATCTTTTGTGTATTTGATCCAATTTTATTAAACAGTGTCTTGGCTGCTGACCTTCGATGATCCAATGCAAACACGCTAATAAACAAAAACATTTGTTGTTCTTTTTTTTTTATTGCTGAAGAGTGTTGAACTTTCTTTTCATGTGTTCTACTGTATAGATGTGAATTTACATTTCCTTCAGGCTTCTGGAGCATGTTCATTTGCCAAAAATATTACTTTTTATATTAAAAACAAACAAGCAAGCCCTGCCCAGATTTAAAAAGTAATGCAAAAGTAAAGTAACTTTCCATAAAAGTAACGTAATTTAAAAACTTTTAAAAGTCACCAACACTGATGATTAATACCATTTAAGACAAGACTATACTCAATTAATCAATAAAATTATTTTATTTTATTTTGTGAGACTTTTTTCCATTTTCTCCTGCAATCCCAGGACAGTTACTTTTTGAGTATATTCCCCACAAAATGATCAAAACTAATGAATCATTTATTTAAGACAATGTTTATTTATAAATTGCATTTTGTTTTAACTAAATTAAAAGAGCTAGACCTAAAAAGCGTCAGTAGAATTTGTGACTAACCTTGGTGTGTGCGCAGTCCTCTAATCCCAGCTCCTGAATGATGCTCTCCACTTTTTTTTCCTTATCAGCAGTGGAATACTGTTTCCTTGGCAACCGCAGATTTCCCGAGAATAAAAGATTCTCCCGCACAGTCAGAGTGCCCATCAGGATATCATCCTACAGATGGACACAGACAGACAGACAGAGATCAAAGAAAATGTTGGGAATTAAACCAACTAAATGAATGTGTTTGACATTGAGCTAGGCAAATAACTCTAAGAAAAAATAATCCTATTACACAATAATCTTCCCTGCATTAACACTTAGATGTTTCACGCAACAGAGCAGAATATTCCTTAATCCTTTTTAAAATTCTGCATTCTCACCTGCACAACATAGGCAGACATGAGACGGAGGTCAGAGGTCACAACCTTGTTGTCAACCAGAACTTGTCCTGAGCGCAAACCACGAGGATCCTTCCTGCCAGCGATCACATCTAACAGCCTTCACAAATAAATAAATAAAGGGTTAGAAACTAAGTGTAGTTGCCAGCTTGTTGTCAGTTGTAAATCTTTATAGTCTGTTGATTCTGCGAGCATCTTACGATGTTTTGCCGCTTCCTGTTGCTCCCATGATTGCATTCAGGCCTGTTTTCAAGATTCCACTAAAACAGGATATAGCAAAACAGTCTTGTAAGTGCACTGTAAAAATGTATATCAGATAACCTAAAATGTGCTTTATGTGGCAACATCTAAATTAAATTAAACATATTTTAATATGCTTGAATCGTTACAACGTTTCAACAATGAAAACTTTATCTGTACTTTATCAAGAGCCAAATCAGATGGTAATAGTTAAAAATAGCTCTTTAAGTTACAACTATTTGCTATATACTTTATACATTATATACACTAGCTTATAAAAGAAAGAAATGAATAATTTTATTCAGTAAGGATGAATTTAATTGATCAAAAGTGTAAAGACATTATAGTTAAGACATCTATAATTTGACATTTTTCTTTTAAACTTTCTATTCACCAAAGAATCCTGAAAAAATGTTTCACACAAATATAAAGCGAAGTGATTGTTTTCAGCATTCATAAATATGTTTTTTGAGCACAAATTAGCATATTAGAATGATTTCTGAAGGATCATGTGACACTAAGGACTGGAGTAATGATGCTGAAAATTCAGCTTTGCCGTTAAAAAAATAAAATATATTTTTAAATGTATTAAAATAGAAAAGAGATACTTTAAACTGTATATTACATAATGTTATTACATAAGGCACATTTTTGTTTATCTGATCTTATTATGACGTATGCAATAAAAGAGCAGTCTATGTACACTACCAGTCAAAAGTTTTTAAACAGTAAGATTTTTATGTTTTTTTTTAAAGAATTCTCTTCTACTCACCAAGTCTGCATTTATCTGATACAAAGTACAGCAAAAGCAGTACGTTTGAAATATGTTTACTATTTAAAATAATCTTTTCTTTAATTCATTAATGTGATTTCAAAACTATATTTTCAGCATCATTACTCCAGTTTCCATATCACATGATCCTTTAGAAATCATTCTAATATGCTGATTTGCTGTTCAAGAGAAGTTTAAAAAGAGTTGTGTAAATTATTCATTTTTAAATTTACATTTCTTTTGGTAAAGAAATGCTAGAAATTGATAATTTTATTTAGCAAGGATGCTTTAAATGGATAATAAAGGCGTTTTTAATGTTACAAAAGATTCTATTTCAGACAAATGCATTTTTTTTTTTTACTTTCTATTCATCAAAAAAAAAAAAAATCCTACTCAGCTGTAATAATAATAGTAAAAAAATTTTTTGAACAACAAATCAGAATATTAGAATGATTTCTGAAGGATCATGAGACTGGAGTAATGATGCTAAAAATTCAGCTTTGAAATCACAGGAATAAATGACATTTTAATTTCAAAATATATTCAAATAGAAAACAGTTATTTCAAAATGTTACTGTTTTTACTGTACTTTGGATCAAATAAATGCAGGCTTGGTGAGTTCTTTAAAAAACATTGAAAATCTTACTGTTCAAAAACTTTTGACTGGTAGTGTACACATGCATATAAAATGGCTCTGCGATGCTTATCTTAAAGATAACTGTTATCTGTATTAAAATGATGTGAAATCAAATTTGACTGCACAGCAGAATGTTTTGCTGAATATGGTCTACGTGAGATTTTCTTATGACGCATCTGCTCTGAAGGTGATAATAGACGGGGCAACTTTTTGAGCAATGTTGCCGTCAATGGGCAACAGACACAGGGCCCACAACCGATCTAAAGTACACAGATAGAAATTTGTTGCCAATTCTTAATGGGAAAGTGCTCAAAAATTTCCCCCATGTATCATCACCTTAACTGTTTCTACAGCACATAAACACTCACACAGTCACTTACCTGACGTTTTTTAGGATTTCTCGCTCAGGTCCTCTCTTGCGGCACGGCCCACGGCTTTCTCTGACGCAGTAGTGAATGTTCTGATATGTCAGAGTTGGGCCCGGCACCTTTACAAACACCTCTGTGCCATCGCTTTCCCCAGCAGGCAACATTTTTAGATCACATACATCCATGGAGCTAGAGAGACTGAGGCACAGAAGAGGAGAGAAAAAGTGACAAGCTTTCAGGTTTAATGAACATTTAAGAGCCTACTGATGCTCCACCCTTTCAGGACCTTATACTCCAGACATGAATTACCCATTCAGAGGTCACTGTGCGGCTCCTGTCAAAGTCCCTGCATGTCTACGTAACAATTGCCGCTATACTCCTGCACTTATGAAACAACAGTTCAGAATATGTTAAATGTTTATACATTAAGGATTACCTTATAGGAAAAATGTCACTCATTTTAATGTTAATGGTTTTTTAGCAACATAAAATTTTGATCTACATGCTTATATATATATATATAT
Organism: Cirrhinus molitorella; assembly: GCA_033026305.1. NCBI lineage: Eukaryota > Metazoa > Chordata > Actinopteri > Cypriniformes > Cyprinidae > Cirrhinus > Cirrhinus molitorella. The sequence continues at coordinate 8,363,307 of CM065120.1, forward strand.
ATATATATAGTGAAATGTTATCAAAAACCTACTTAAATATAGTGGAAATAAGATAAATTCTGTATAGCTCACTGAAGCATTTCATTTAACCCTATAAAGACTACTATATTTTTAAATTGTCCACAATCTACTACACGCTTTTTGTCATGTGATTGAAAGTTTGTGGTACATATGTCTATTTGTTGTGAAATATTTACTTATGATTATAAAGTAAATGCAGATAAACACTTACTGGACAGAAGCAAATTTGGTTTATTTGATTATTATTTTTAAATAAAAAAAATCATGTGAAAATATACATCAGGTTTTTGAGGAATGTTTATTTTTCTGTTTTAACATTTATACCTCTCAGTCATCTTTGTATTGCATTGGATCAGGGGTATAGCACCAAATGTTGGGCTCCGGTCACACAACCAAGGAGGTGGGCCCCTCACAACACTCATAAAACACCTAAGACTAAGATTTATTTTCACTATTATTTTTTTACAGTTGTAAAAATGAGTCTTGCTGCCAATACTATTCCTAGTAGCATAGTTTATATCTATATATATCTATGTAATGTGGTAATGTTAATGTTATGAATTATCGGTATATATCATTATGCACCCCCCCACCCCCCAGCAGAGGGCCCCTGTTACTCTGTCCCCCGTCCGACGCCCCTGCATTGCATTATGTGTTGACCCCAACAATAACAACCTCAGAGATTACAGTCATCATTTAGTGGGCACTTTCAGTTGGGATATGGCTGTCCCGAACCTTAACCCCTAAATTTCAATTTATGAAAATAATATTGAATTATTTATTTTACTATTTTTTTCCCATTATTGTTTTTAAACATATATTGTTGGTTCTTTTAAAAAGTAAAATTAAAAAATATATTTATTTTATATTTTCTTTGTAAATTCATTTTCATGTAACTACCAAAACAGTGTCTGTTTTAATCCATTGGCTGAGATTGATTTTAACTACACTCCTGCATTTATTATCAGGAAATATTCATGTGTCACTCTCTTTTATAGCTACATGTTGAGTAGATAGGCCATATAATTTTGAGGTTACTATTTTCAAAAGTCTGAAAAACCTGTGTGTAACTTTGTCACTACCAAACACCTTTTTTCTGCAATTAAGCACACTTTTTTTGGAAGTTATTCCATAACATTTGTTTTTTTTTTATATGTACCACTGTTCAGAACTGTGCTAGCTAACCATGTGCTGATTGGCATCTTTAAGGTAGGTTTAAAAGTATCTAAAATACTTTTATATGATAATTAACTACACAATTACTAGAAATGTGTCCATTGGATATTATACAATTTGCATACATAAAATGTTTTTGGAAAAATACGTTTCCAAATCTGACAGAAGTAGAATGGCCCCAATAAAATGTAGAATGGCCCAAATACATAAAAACAGAGGTGTTTTAAAATATACCACCGTGAAAGACGTCTGTGACTTTAAAAAGATGCATTCTTGATGCATACTTGTATAATGACGCCCTCTGTAGGCGAAAGAAGGGCATTACAACAGGCGGTATAATCAAAATCCCTTCTCTTTGTTTACCAGAGACGCCTACTGTAATGAACAGAAGAGCAACAGGAAAAGACTTTGTTAAGGACACTCGCTGCATGAATAGGGACTCATTATGGGCTTGCGCAATCTTGCGTTCCTACTCAGTGTACTTGAGGCTCAAGTATTTGGTGTGGCTGCTCACATAAACAGGGGCGGTGTCTTCATTCATTGTCGCTCCGTGACAGATGACAGACAGTTGACGCATCTAATGAGCAGTTGAGCCGTTGACGCTCAGCCACGCCCCCGCGTGTCTGCAGCCAATGCGCGTCGAGCATAACTCAACAGGGCGGGGTTTGAGTCTCGGCAACGTTAAGTTGTTTTCATCGACTGTGTGGCGGAGAAGTGCAAGCACCGTTCGCTATGCAGACGTAAACTAACAGCTGTCGATGAGGCCGCCGCCGACAAGCGACCACGGCCGGGTTTAATCACCACGGAGAACTTTTTTTAAGCGAACGTTACAACATTACAGCAGCGGTTTAAGTGTTTTTGCGGCCATGGAGGAGAAGAAGGAGGAGGGGGAAGCGGAGATCCAGGAACACGGACCCGAGCACTGGTTCTCCAAATGGGAGCGGCAGTGCCTAGCCGAGGCCGAGCAAGAAGAACCGAGTGAAGAGGAGACCGAACAGAGCCAGCAAAAACTCTGGCATCTCTTCCAGAACTCTGCCACCGCCGTCGCACAACTGTATAAAGGTGCGAAATATGTAATAAAAAGTCACTGAGAGCTAGTTTCAACGTTAGCTGGCTAGCTGACACTGGCAAACAAAGGACACTAACTCATAAGCTCAACCGATAGCCGACAAACTATATCGAATGCGAGCTAATTAAGATCCCGAAGGGTTGTTTTACAACAAAACATATGTTTAGGACTCAATTCTGAATATTTTGCCTCTTATTTGGATGTTCTGAAGGTCGGTGGCGTTTACAGATTAGCATCGATGCTAAGTGGAAGACAAGGAACGTAAACTGACACAAATCCTTTTCTGTGAGGATACAATCCAGAAGTGTCACCAGTTATTCGTCTTTGTTTATTAGTAAAACTAGTTATAGTACGTCTTTTACAAAATTTAAAAGATATTTAAAGCGTCACCCAGCTGGTTGTCTTATCAAGCAAAACAAAATGGCGAAGTGCAGGGAGGAGTTCATCTGATGAAAATAACTCGATTTGTGATCGAAAACTCCTCTGTTATGAACTCAAACGCCACATGTGTAGATAAAAAGATCTAGAGATACAAACTATGATTCAACCTGATGAAATCGTGTGACTTTTCGCTAACAACAATAATAGTATGCGAAACAAAATGGCGAATACAGGATTAGCAGGCTAAGTTTACAAATTGTGAGTTGTTGTGTCAGAGCTAGGTTTGTTCGTGCTTTCTCATAAACAGATAAAAGACCATCAATCTGGTTTAAATTGCAAGTGCACGTTTTCATACACAAAGTTGTGGTTTGGACAAGCCGGTACAATCAGATAAACTAAAGCTACCCAACAAAATGGCGTAGAGTCCTCTTGCTACATATCAAATTTAGACGTCGTGTAATTAATGGCTGTGTCTCAAAACATAGAGACCGCACTTATGGTCATCATAGACGCTTTTAGAACATTCCAAGCGCGCTTATGCTGGCCAAAAGTGCTGTTTAAGTAGGCAGCTCGCTATCTCATAACACAGTCGGTGTGAGAGGCCGTTAAGGTACTAAATATAAAGCTGATGTTGGTTTAGTTGTCTTGGGTGTTTTCTTGGCTTTCTTTAAACACGGTGGCTAAATGTATATGATTTTCAGACGGGAAATGATGTATCTTCACTTGCAACGTAAACATTTCCTGTCTGTTCACTCCCTCAGATAGAGTATGTCAACAACAGGGGCTTTCCTTATGGGTTCCCTTTCAAAATGCTGCAACTGCCGTCACTAACCTATACAAAGGTAAGTTGGGAGATTTTTAAACGAACCGTTGCATTTCAGGTGACTGTAGTTTGTCATTAATTGGACTGCAGTACTGTATTAATTTTGTGTTTTGTTTTTGAACATTGCTGTTTCAAGCACACTCAATTCACTTAAGGTCTTTCCTACTTTTAATAACAGCAGGCCCTTCACAATAAGAATAACAACTATACAGAGTTTTCACGATGCATCACCAATCAGCCATATTGGTGACACTGCAAGTAAACGATGCCCCTGAACCTAAATAAACTTGCATATTTTGCTGATTATTGCTGCTGAAAATGGTCGACTATTGTAATGTTTTGGGTTGTACTAATCGGTCGGACCATGAAAAACATTTGGAGTACTATATAGACTGCCAAAAAGTTATAACCGATCTAGGAGAAAAAGCATTTGTGGTTGGCCAAACTGAGCAATATTAGGCTAATATCTTCTTACTGCTCGTCCTACTGCTATTTCGCCCTTTCCTTCTCTATATGATTTAGCAGCTTCCACATGTTTTTCCTGTGGTTTAGACAGCATAAATTAGCAGGATAACGTATTCAGTAATACGTTAACGATACAGTCAATGCTGTTTTTTTTTTTTTTTTTTTCATCCAAGTACTGCTGCACATCCAGGTAACTGACCAGATTGTGGCGTAAGTGCAAATGCTCTGTTAGTGTCCACACCAATGCATACTTATTATAAGCACGCTTTTCACGCTTTTTGTTATGTCACTTTAAATACTTAAGCTCTTTAAAGTTAGGCAGATTCTGATGGGCTAATGTTTTTATCATTCATTCATTTGGAAAAAAAAAAGTTCTCAAAGTGATCCGAACAATATCATTCCCCAACGTGGTGTTCTAGTTGTAGTGTGGACTTCTCTATTCTCATAAAATTAGAAAGATTATTTTGGAACTTAAAAATGGAATGTTATAGTTATCGTTACAGCTCTCATCGTTGGTGTGAATGGGCCTTAACTGTAGCACAAACGAATAACATTAGAGTTCAGGCTGTTGTGAGCAATACCATTGGTTGGACCTACACTCCAAAAAAATAAATAAATGGGTACAAAGAGGTACTAAAATGTACATTTATGGTGCAAATATGTGCTAGTATTTTGAGTCTGAACAGCTTATTTGTTAATGAATAGCTACTGACTGAATGAATGATTTGTTTGTCCAGTTTATCATGTAAATTAAGCTCAATTAATTAAAGCAGTTTAACCACTCATAGCATAAATGTGACCCTGGATGACAAAACCAGACATAAGTTTTGTTTTGTTTTTAATTGATTTAATTGATTTACACATCATCTAATTGGACAGTATGTGGTTGTGATACAACTATTTGAAAATCTGGAATCTGAGGGTGCAAAAAAAAAGAAAAAAATTGAGAAAATGAAGTTCTTCTGTCTTCATGGAACTTCATGGAACACTTAATATCCTAATGATTTTTGGCATAAAAGAAAAATCGATAATTTTGCTATTGTTTTAAATATACCCATGCTACTTAAGACTGGTTTTGTGGTCCAGGGTCACAAATAAGACTTTTTGTACTCTCCAGTAAAGGACCGCAGACCAAAATGAGGTGTTTGGGATGAATTAAAATCCCAGAAACTATTTTTAATGGAGAACACCTGTTTGCCCATTAAAAAAAATGATCTGAACAGTGTTTAGTAGGTTGTTCATATGTTGGAGACAGAAACAAGGCGGCAGACGGCAGTTTTTAAAATCCTATTGATTTATTCCTCTCTCCAGGCAGAATCTCTCTGATTGTAGCAATGGGAAGTCTTATTCACAGCGTAGAGTAGTTGTGATTTATTAGATTGCAGTTATAAAACCTTAAACCCATCACAGTAATGTGTACGCCATTGTCTGCTAGCAAAACTTGAGTCATTCAGATGTTTTGTCTGTTTGGTTTGGGGTAATGAGAGATGATGTGGTAGGGAGTATGTCAGATTTGTCATGTGGATGATTTGAGGCGCATTATTAGGAGCTGTCAGGAACAGGGAGTGTTTGTTTGTTCAGTTTACTGGAGATCACTGCCTACATATTGACTAATTTAGCAAGTTTGCAAAGATTTCGAAGCATATAGGATGTGGCCAGTTCAAGTTTAGAGTGGAAGTTCAGAGTTTTGACTGAACCAGAAACTGTATTTTCTAAACCTCATTTTTTTTAATAAACACCTTAGTGAGATTTTATCTTTTCTTGAATCATTTCATGCACCCTAACTCAAGATTTTTGAGCGTAATTCATTTCTGGTTGCAGCCTGGCAATGGAAACCCTGTCAATTGAAACAAATCTTCATGCCTGCCAGTTATGGTTGAGGCAGTTTATTTGTTGCCTATTATGGATTGAAAATGTATTGAAGAACAGTGGCTGCTGTTCCTGAGGAGATGCTGCTGCTGTTCTGGGAGAATGAGAATTTATGGCGTTATGCAATTGCTTTGGAAATCGATGATATAACATTTACATAATTACATTATTCAAAAGCTTCTTATTTTAATTATCAGCATTAGTTTACCTGCTGTTCTGTTTCTTCTACACACAGAATACTTGCGCTCTGCTTGATGCCGTATAACAATTTCTGAAATCAAAAGGTTTTTCTAATAAGGGCATAAAACACTGTAAGACATTGATGCAGCTGGGCTGATTCCTGACATACATACAGAAATACTCATGCCAAGTTTTTTTTTTCTCCCCCCCCCATCTTCCAGAGAGTGTTGATGCCCATCAGCGGAGTTATGAGCTGGGTATTCAGATCGGACATCAGAGACGAAACAAAGATGTCCTGGCATGGGTGAAGAAAAGGAGGCGGACTATTCGGCGTGAGGATCTTATCAGCTTCCTCTGTGGTAAAGCCCCACCACCACGTAGCTCCAGGGCTCCGCCAAGACTTGCAATGGTGTCGCCAAGCCGACCCACGTCCTCAGAGACAAGTTCATCTGTAGAAACAGACCTGCAGCCTTTCAGGGAGGCTATTGCTCTGCATGGTGAGTGTGCTTGACGATAGTGGCATTTAATGGCTTGATTAGCAAAATATATACATCTCAAATTTCTCATTCCTATTGAACAGCAAAGAAACGTGTCCTATGACATTCTTTGAAGCGTATAATATAAAGTGCTTTTTTGCTTTGGGCAATATGCGTTGTACACTTTTCTACTGCAGCTCGCTCTGTGGCCTGTATTATTGTTCAAATGCTTTTTTTTTTTTTTTTCATAGAAATGGTACACACAATACAGCAAAATGTCACTGGCGAAGCTTTTCTGAGTACATGAACTAGACAGAGCTTTGCACATGACATTCAGGCTAAAATATTATTGTGGCCACAAATTTAAGAATTTATTTATTCCTTCTTTTTCATTCAGTCCAGGGCCACAAATTAAGAATTTGTTCCGGTACTTAATTAAGCTTGCGGGGAATTTAAGGGACATTCTACAGAATTGGTCCAAAGTCAGAGTTGGAAACATCTTAGGAAAAAAAAACTTTTTCCATACAATTTGTATGTATGCAAATTGTATAATATTCAAGGTACACATTTCTAGTAATTGCGCAGTTAATTTTCGTATTTTATTTTCAGGACATTTTGGAATATTTGTCCTCCACCCAAGTATGACACTACCGAAACACAGTAATTATAATTTAATTAGAAGAGTTATATTGACCTATTAAGATTTTGCTTGCACTTTTTTTTTTTTTTTTTTTCCCCAGAAAAAAATCAATGTTACTTTTTTTAAAAAAAAAACAAAACAATATTTCAAGTGTAATTTATGAGATTTGTTGTATTTTGAATCCAATTTTTTTTGTAAAAGGCAAAAAGTTGATCATACTGATTTCAAAGTTAGTTATATATACATTGAAACAAGAACTATCATAAAACATCCCAATACAAAAAAATGCATAACTGTATTAAAATGTTCCCCTTTGTCACTACCGAAACAATGATGGCATGTTTCGGTCATGACTAATTTATAGGATAACACCCCCAAAATAAGTGTCTCTACTGAAATGTCACCAAATGTTTTGGTAGTGACTGTTTCGTTAGTGACAATTTTAGATACTTTTGAACTTAGCTCAAAGATGCTAGCTCAGTTCTGAACAGTGGTGCACATATAAAAACTAAATTTTATGGAGTAACTCCCAAAAAAGTGTGCTTAATTGCAGGAAACATACACCATTTCGGTAGTGACATCAAAAATGTGTGACTTTTTTTTTTGTTACATAAAGTTTCATAATTTACACAGAAAATATAAAATTTAAGATGCTTTTAAAAATAACAATGGAGGGGAAAAAAGGTCAAACATTAGGGTTAGAGACAGCCACCTCCCAATTGAAAGTACCAAATAAATGATGACTTTATATATATTAAGCTTACTGATATTTTAAATATTATTGTGGTTTATGATAGATAATAGAAGGATCTTAGTAAAGATTTGAATACTCGAATGCTCGTTTCAACAATTTTTGATAGGATGTTTCAAATTTAAACGCATAGTGGTAGCATGTTGTCTTGATGAATTAGGGGTTGTGAAATGTATGTTTAAGTCTTTTTTTTTTTTTCCCTACCTGTGTGTGTTAAAGGTCTAAGCGGAGCCATGGCGAGTATCAGTATGCGCTCCGGAGCCCCAGGTTCACCTACACACCTGAGCGCCAGCTCCGCCCCCAGTCGCCGCAGGAACGGTCTCCACGACGTGGACCTCAACACTTTCATTGCCGAGGAGATGGCGCTCCACCTCGACAACGGAACTCGGAAACGAAGCTCCGCCCAGTGCAATGATGTCATAACAGACTCGCCCACTCACAAACGCAATAGGATGATCTGAGCTCTTAAGAAAAAGAAAACAACGACAGCGAAATACGTGAAAATAAAAAATGCCACTCCTCAGTCATCCTCCCATCTTTATTCAGACCAGGAACTAAAAGCAGCCAATAACAGTGCTCACCACAGCCCAGCACATTCTCCGATTGGTCTACAGAGCCCAGTTGAGGTGATCGGTGGGAGATGGTGTTCAGTGCAGAGGCCTAAGTGCCCTTCCATAGGATCCTGTCGACAAACACACAACCCTCATTCACTATATTGCTGCGTGAGTTGATTGTGTGTATGTGTGTGTGTAAGGTTGTGTTATGGCTGAACTGAGATGTGATCGAATGCAGGAACAAGAAAACATTTTTGTGTGCATGTTTGCAACATAATGAGCAATGTCTGTATGATTGCGCGTGTATACAAGTACTTGATGTGTGTGAACGACTGATTTTTTTTTTTTGTGTGTGTGTTAGAGAGAGAGAGAGTGTGTGTGTGTGTGTGGTACCTGCCTCTTCCTCCAGCACCTGTCACTGCCCCAGCTCTCAGTTACCACGCTGCGGCTTTGAAAAGCAACAAATGATTTATTTTAATATTATTGACAATGTTATTCATGATTATTTTCTCTTTTTTGCCTTCTCTTAATTCTGCTCTAGCAGCAGGCACAAGTGCTGTGATAGCCATACGTCCGCTGTCATGCACATCTCTCAATCACTCTTGTTTTCTTCCCGAGCATCCATCTTTTTTCATTCATATTTCGTCACTCTTTTTCCCCCAGCACCTATGTCTCCAGTGTAACATTATGTCATGTAAATACCTGTAGGTGCTGACATAGACTTGTGGTACATATTGTAAAAAAAAAAAAAGCTGTGCAGAGACCATTGAATTGTTAATGTACAATAATGATTCTTGCATTAAAGAAATCAAGCTTTTAACTACCTCTTTTTCTGCTACCTTTGTCTAAATTGGGTTTTTATCCTTAAACTAGATGAGAATGTTAATATATTGAATGCACATTCTGTTGTATCAAAAGTGCAATCTGTTACTGTTCCTTTGACAATCTGTGAACAACAGCTGCCAATAACAATGCTTTCAGAATGATTGCTTGTGCCCATGTGTTCAGCTGTGTTTGAACACTCAATGAATGTTCTTCCATAGGCTAGAGATGCTATGGCCACACAATACTAGCTACAATCCAACAATTTCAGTTGGATGTCCAACATTCTAAAAATATAAAGGGCAGTTAATAGGGTTTCACAGAACTGAAAGTGCAAAGAAATAAGAGTGTGGACAGACCCAGAGGAATCAAATGTCAAATCGGTGATAATTCTCAGTGTTTCTTTCTTAAAGAGCTGTAGAAATGTGGTTGGCAGGTGACAATGTGTCAACAGTGTGACATACTATACTCCATTTAAAACTATTTTAAACATTTATTCTAAAAGAATACTTTTTAAAAATCACGTGACAACAGCACCATTAAAACTAACAAAACCTAATGCTTAGGACAAAGACACTCCCTTATATAATTATATATGTTTCAACCTGAAACCATGCTGAAAGGAATATATCTATGGGCTTAAAGGGACATCTCTCTCAAAAATGACACTTCCATCATTTAGTTTTGTTTTAAAACACTGCATTTCTTCTCTCTGCAGTACACAGAAGAATATATTTGTATGAAAAAATGTATACAGTTTTGGAACAACATTATGGTATTAATTTTTTTTAGGTAAGACATCCCTTTAACTTTTTGATTTTATACTATATCGTCTACCTTTATTTTTAAATAAATTATATATCTACAATTACTTCACAGAATGACAGATTTAAAAAGCTGCTTTATAAACTTATAAGATCACAATATAAAATAAAAAATATAAAGCAAAAATGAATAATTGATTAGCCATATAATGTGGTTACCATATTTTTGCCACCAGTGTCATTAAAAGTAATTAAAATGAAATGATTTTAAAAATCTCTTAAAATTTTGGTAACACTTTACAATAAGGTTTGTAGTTAAACATTAATGTATTAACTAACATGAACCAATCATGAGCAATACATTTGTTGCTGTATTTGCTAATGCTTAACACTAGTTAATGAAAATACAGTTCATTGTTTTTTTAATGTTAGTTCACAGTGCATTAACTAATGTTAACAAGATTTAATGTATTAGTAAATGTTAAAATGAACATTAACAAAGATTAATAAATGTCGTCTAAGTAGAGTTCATTATTAGTTCATGTTAACTAATGTAGTTAACTAATGAACCTTATTGTAAAGTGTTAAAATGTCTTATCCATGCAGTGACAATGACTGAAGATGTCAAACCTCAAATGTATTCTAAAGATATATATATATATTAAATTTAATGTAATATACTGAAATAAAAAATATTCTGTATCCACCTTCTTTTTACATAAGTGTTGTTTTTAGCTGTACAAAACAGCTAGTTTTGCTGCTTGATATTGCAAACTGGCGTTTCTTACCATATATCTTAATTATGAGCACACTGGATTTACTGTTTACTGCACGTTGTTATTCTTCTTGCTATTTCCCAACAGCAGGTAATGAACTGGAAGTCTCACATATTCACAGAAAACAGTATTAAAAAATACCGTGGATACAATCACATATTTCAACCTGAAACCACGTTGAAATGAAGATATGTATACTAGGCTTAAAGGGACAGTTCACTCAAAAACAACTATTCTGTCATTTAGTTTTGTTTTAAAGGTCTACTGAACTGCTTTGAAACATGCACATTATTCTATGTGATGATGTAATTTGGAACATATTTACACTGAATTGTTCCCTACAAGCCATTTATTGTAGAAAACTTTGTGAACAAGTGACCGATTTCAGCCAAAGCTTCAGCGTCTATGGATAGTTTAGGGGGCGGGACACTTCATATTCTAGAGAGCATATGATTGGACACAGAAGTCTTGATGAGAAGCTAAAGTGCAGGGTAATGTCATCAAAATCGTTGAGCCATATTGGTGGAAGTTAGAGACTGTAAGTTTTGAATGCTTATATCTTGTAAATGTGAATTTAATCATTGTTTTAAAACCCATTAGTTTTAAGATAACCTTAAGGCTGACATATTCATACTAAAAGCATAAAAAACTTCAAGTTTGATTTCATGGAAACTTTAAAACTTTAAAGCATTTCTTCTCTCTGCAGAACATAAAAGTATGTGTATGTTTGACCAATAAAAAATAAAAATGTAATTTTCAACTATCCCTCTAACTTGTGTAACCTTTTGATTTTATACTATATCTTCTACCTTTATTGTTTCATAAATTCTACAATTATACGTCTACAATGACAAAATGATTTCACAGAATGACATATTCAGAATGCTGCTTCATAAACTTCATAAAAGGAGATCCTATATAAATGTAATATGACTATACAGTATAGCAAAAATTAAAATACATGATTTGGTTACCACATGTGACCCTGGACCACAAAACCAGTGATAAGACTCCATTTTTTTTTATTTTTTATTGAGATTTATACAGCATCTGAAAGCTGAATAAATAAGCTTTCCACTTTTAGGATAAGACAATATTCGGCCGAGATGGAATCTGAGGGTGCAAAAAAAAAAAAAAATCTAAATACTGAGAAAATTGCCTTTAAAGTTGTCAAATTAAGTTCTTAGCAATGCATATTACCAATCCAAAATTAAGTTTGAATATATTTGCGGTAGAAAAATTACAAAATATTTTAATGAAACATGATCTTTGCTTAATATCCTAATGATTTTTGGCGATAATTTTGACCCATACAATATGTTGTTGGCTGTTGCTACAAATATACCTGTGCTATATATGTCTGGTTTTGTGTCACCAGTGTCATAAAAAGTAATTAAAATGACAAAGATTTCTTATCCATACTGACTGAAAACTATTTTAAATGACCGTTAAAGTGACTTGTACTATAGTATTTAATATATAGAAAGAAATATAAAATATTGTGTGTAAAATAATATTTTCCTGTTTCCTGGAGCCATAAGATTAGATGAACAGACTGAAAAGATTATAATATCTGGAACATTTCGGTGAATCAATCGACCTACAACACAAAGCTGCAGCACGACTTCGGAAAACGGCCCGTTTTTAATGATTATTTTGCGATTTGAAATCTCTTCGATGTGAATACGTCTGTATATTCTTCAAAATATCTTCTTTTGCGTTCCACAGAATTACAAAAACCATACGGATTTAGAAAGCCGTGAGGGTGAAGTGATGAAAGAGTTTTTTTTTTTTTTTTTTTAGAATTTTTTGGGTGAGCTGTCTCTTTAATATGTTCTTAAATTCAACACACCTTTCTTCTATGTTGTTCTGTTGAACCCGTTTTACCCCTCACTCGCTCGCCATCAGTTTCGCAACAACCATTCCTCCCTTATTCTCACGCGAAACCTGTTGTTTCATTGATAAAAAAACGCGTTCACGCTTTGCGTGCGCGCGCTTCAGGGGTGTAACGAGCCCCTATTTCTATGGTAACAGTCCGCCGCTCACCGTACAGTGTCATCGGCTCCGCATTCCTTTACGTTGCTGCCTGTCCTCCGAATCATCTTCGCTTCTCAGTAAAGAGGACCGTGAGCCCATCACCATAGCAACACGTTACATATCTAGAAGTAATATTTATCCTTCCTAGCGAAGAGAAACTGAGGCTGTTTTTATCTTTTGTCGCGTAATGCCGAATAGTCACCACTAGGGGGCAGCAGTTAACAACACAAGGAAGCGTGACGACAAGAGCGTGGCAAATCAAATCCGTCAAAAACACCAAATTGCTCTTGCGGATCGCGTCTTCTCGACATAGATTGTGTGTAAATGAGGTAAAAGCATCTTTTGAAAGTAGTTTTGCCATGAAAAAGGTCGATACAAGGTGGTTTTCTGTCTCTTTGAAGAGAAATAAGAAAGGGAGGGGGACTTGGAGAGATAAATTTCTGTAAAGAAGATGAGCTCACTGGTGCTGTGCTGAATGAGAAAAATCACAAACAAAGCTTCATGAGTGGGTAGAGGGAAAGAGAGAGAGAGAGGAGAAGGAAAGAGAGAGAAAAGTAGAAAATAAATGTGTATTGTAGAAGGCTGTCTACAATACACATCAAACGCTTAATAATGCACACCATAAAATGAAACTTGTGTCATCATTTGCGCACCCTCGTGTCATTCAAAACATGAAAGATTGCTTCTGTCTAACACAAAAGGAAATGTTAGGCAGAATATAATGAAACTTACAATAAAACGACTTCCTATTATTATTATTATTATTTTTTTTTTACAAATGAATGAATGAGGCTGACAAGCTCAGTATTTATAGGAACAGTTCACCCTAAAATTTAATGATAAATTTCCAAGATGCAGATGAGTTTGTTTCTTCAACAGAACTGATTTAAAGAAATTTAGCATTACATTGCTTACTCACAAATGGGTGCCGCCAGAATGAGAGTCCAAACAGCTGATAAAAACACAATGGTAAATCACACGACTCCAGTCCATCAATTCACATCTTTTGAAGTGAAAAGCTGAGTTTTTGTAATAAACAGCTCCATATTAAAGGCATTTGAACTTTAAACCGTCATTTAAAAGGGTTAAAAACATCTTAATAATGGATTAGTTTATTACAAACAAGCAGCTTTTTGCTTCACAAGACGTTAATTGTTGGCCTGGAGTCATGTTGATCACTTGTGGACTGCATGTGAATTACTTACAAGTGATGTAATGCGAAATATCTCCAAATCTGTTCCAATGAAGAAAAAGCTCATCTACATCTTGGATGGCCTCAGGGTGAACAAATGTGCAGCAAACCTTCATTTTTGGGTGAAGTATTTCTTTAAATGAGATTTGAAAGCTGCCAGGGAGATTTCAAGCAAAGGCGACTTCAGTTTTGGTCTGCTAATCACAAATATATCATTTGAATATATAATACAAGCCATATGAATTACTTTCATTGTGCTTTTTTTTTTTTTTGGAATTTGGCAGCTCCACTACCCACTATCAGAGATTTTATGTCTATTCTTGGATTTGTATTTTTTTTTTAAGACTATTTCTTAAACCCAAATACAGACTGCGCCCTCTTCCTCCCCTTAAGTGTTTCCTCTTTCTCTCTTCCATCCAGTTTTTTCTCGTCCACATTGGCCGTGTTCCACTTGCAAACACACAAACACTTTGGTTCCTCTCATGTATTGAATGGTCTGTGAAACCCAGCCCCCGGAGCGCTTTCGAAATATTATTACTTCTGTCTAAGGGCAACTCTGTCTGTGGCTCTATCTCTGCCACACACACAAAGTGAGACCCCGAGGCTGGTTCTGTGAAATTACTTGCATCTCAGAAACACCTCAGAGTGAACAAAAGCCTATTTTTATCTCCAGAATCGTTGTGTGCGCAAATGTCCATATCTGTATAAAAGCTTGTCTGACAGCATCATGTTTTCGTATTTGATATATAAATTTCACATACAGTCAAACCAAAAATTATTCAGACACCAGATACATTTTTTTATTTTTATTTTTTTTACTAGTGGGTGCTGGACAGTATAGTCAATTTATGCAAGTGAGGATAGCAAAACAAAGTAAACTGTGACATATTATACCCAAACATTCTTCAAACAGTGGACTACCAGTAAAACTGATAAAAATTTGGGACCACAAATTTGATTTGCCACTTTCACCTGACCATGTTTTGCTTAAATGTTTTTTTCTTTAATTGCTAATGTGAACTTTTTACACAACAAACTGAACAAAATTAAGCATTGCTTGGTATTTGGTTAACAAAGTATTGCTAGTTATGTAAAATATTGTCATACTAACAATTGCCTGAATGTTTGGTAGTTTGTAATCCATTACACTTTCTATCAACGTTATCTGCCATTATGAATTTGTTCTGACACAGAACTCTGAGTTCTTGTCCTATTTTGTTGCCATTTTTTAAACTATAGCGAATAAACTGTGATAATGTGAGAAATGTTGAAGGTGTCTGAATAAATTTTGGTTTGACACTATATATACACATTTAGTCAACATGAAATCAAAATGGAAAATGTAGTTCCACAATGCATGTTTCTGGTCATATTGTGGATGATCCATCAGTGCATGTTATTCTAAATAATTTACTCTGCCTTTGAAATGACTTTCCTTCACAGCTGATGTCATCTAGGCCAGGGGGGCGGGGCCAGTAATGTTAACCAATTGCTATTTAGTCACTGTTTTACACCAGTGATGCTCAAACTTGCTATTTTAGCATCACTGAAAGATACTATTTATCTTTTAATTATTTTAAAATTTGTTTTTATTTTAAAATGTTTGTTTTTGTAAATGTCTATATAGTTTATTTTTAATTATTTAATTATTTTTCATATTTTAATATATAGAGTTAAACGATGAAATTTAGATTTTTTTTGTCTTGGCAACTAGCTAAAATATATTTTAATACTTTTTATTACTATTATTATTTTTATTTTATTTCAGTTATTGTTTATTTTATTCATAGTAAAAAAAAAAAAAGCCTCAGACAGCTGTCAATTGAAATTCATGTAAAGTAATGAAATCTGCATTTTAAAATAAATATAGATTTTTCTAGTTATGCCAAGTCTATTTAGAATATTTTATCGGATAGAGATAACCAATTGCTATTTAGTCACTGTTTTACACCAGTAATGCTCGGACTTGATATTCTAGCAAAGATACTATTCGTGTTTTTATTATTTTTATTTTTAAATATATATTATATATATATATTCTATTTTCATTCAGGTAGTTAAGGCTATTTTGTTGTGTGTTTGTTTTTGTACATTTGTATATAGCTAATTATCTATATATTACTAATTAGCTATTTTAGTACATTTTACATATTTTATTATATAGAGTTAAACAATGAAAATGAGAAATATTGTCTTGGCAACTTGCTGAAATCAAATAAGTTTTGCTTTATTTATTCAGTTTTATTTTAGTTAATATTTATTTTATTTCAAGTAACCAAAAATGTCTTTTTTTTTGTTTTGTTTTTTTTAAATAGTTTTAGTTAGGGGGGCATCAATATGGCTTCATTTGATTATTTAAAAATAATTTTAAAACTCTCCCTCTCTATATATATAATATATTCAAGATATTTACATTTTTTAAATACTTTATTGGGTAGAGATTGTGAGTAAAAATATTTTTAATCCTTAACCCTTATCCAGTAAATCACCAAAAAAAAACAAAACAAAGGTCGTTCAGCTGTCAAATATTGTTGTGAACAAATGGGGGCTGGTAGTCAAAAAGGTAGAGAACCACTGTTTTAGGTTATTTTTGTGTAGATGTGGAAGCTTTTCTAAAATTTCGGTCTCCAAATAAGTCTCACTTGTGATTTTTTTTTTCTGTGAGTATCAGATTATACTCTGTACGAATGGGTTTTGAAAGTCATTGTGACTTTAGCATCCTTAGTACAGTGGGGAAAATGTACTTGCAAAGTATTATCACCATATTTTTGCAAACACCATCTGTTCTGTAGTTTTATTCGGTCACATTCCAGTTTTATTCTAACTTCATATGTTTATCTCACATTCGTCTCTGATTTGATTTGGTTTTAGTTGCAAAGACAAAAGAGATGGCTTTCCTTATACACAAGCAGATGATGAGAAACTCAAGCTTTGCTCTTTCATGCACAGACTTCAGTGGCCCTTTATTGTTCCAAACATATTTTTATTTTTTAAAATGTAAAATCTAATTTTTTTTGTTGCTAAAACAGCTTTGTTACTTTCAGGCCACTCAGCAATGTTCCATCTGACACAAAGTTTTCCTCCTCAATCTGGGTTAGACCAGCTGGCCGAGACAAACACACACACACACACACACACACACACACACACACACACACACACACTATGAGACGGTGTGCACTTATCAGAACGGACAGAAAATGCTAACTTTAGTTCAAGTTTTGCATTCCCGAGACACTCTCACTCTTTTACTGTCGAACCCTCCCTCTTCCTCTCTCTCTCTCTTTTACCCTCTATCTCTCTCCCTTCATCTCCCGCAGGGTGTGCTGTCTGGGATGAGAGCTTTCACAGCAAGAACATTTTCTCCCTCTCTTTTTCTCTCTCTCTCTCACACACACACACAGTCGCAGGACTCAGCATGGACCTATGCACTATTTTGAATAATATATGTTGACCGCAGGAGCAGCTCAAGAGAATCATCCTGTCTTTAGTAGGGTAGTAAATTTAGCAAGTCTGATCTCATACGCTTTTGGGGTCACTGTACGATTCATGCTGACGTTCAGATGGTGTCACCCGTTCGCTGCAACTATGAAATGAGGTTGAAATAGAGATTAATCTAGAGAGCATTTATAGTCTTGATGAAAAGCTTTCTGATTCGGGAAAGGCCGTAGGTGTATGTGGAGTGGAAGCAAAATATCTCAAGGAAAAAAGTTATGTTTGAGTCATAAAAACTGTATATATATGGCACAGGCTGAAGGCTGTTGGTGATTTATATTTTTAAGGGGTGATTCTAACATGTTGTTATTCTGAATTATATTACTTCACAGAAATAGTTCTCACACACACACACACACACACAAAATAAAAATCTGTAATTTTCATTTACTCTCCTTTATGTTGTTGGAGTTAATTAGAATATTCAACATCCATATTTAACATCCATGAAAATGTCCAAAATGTCTTTAGATTTTTAAAATGCTCTACATACTCAAGGCTAGAATACACTACATGACTTTGCACCGATTTGTGCCATGCTTTGCAGTCTGGATGAGTCAACGCTAGTTCCCGAAAGTAAGAACCAGCCTGCAAATAGGGATTGGGCCGTCGGATGTGACACATTTTGCTGAAAATCATGCAGTATATGATGGACATAAAATCAGCTTCAATTTTAAAAGTTGTGTAGTGTATTTCTGCCTTAAAGGAACAGTTCACCCAAAAAATGAGGATATACAAGATGTAAATGAATTTGTTTCTTCACCGTAACACATTTGGAGAAATCAACCTGATCTTATGAAAAAAAAACTTACCTGTCAGAACATTTTCGTGTACATTTCATGACATATTTGATGTGAAATGTCCACTGAGTTGTGCTAAAAGAGTCTTTGATTTTTCCCCTGGAACAGATGAATGTACATACGGTACATTTTATGTGACGCTAGTTTTGTACGTGTCACTGCTTGACTTGAAATGCTCGCTGAGTGGCGCTTTTACTGTAATGCTCCGTGATGTTTTAAAATTAATGTACCATTTGAACTACACCTAAACCTATAATATGAACAAGAGCGAATGTGATGTAAAACACAATCGCAAGCATGCCATTTCAGCTCGTTTTTCCATCTCTCATCTTTCGGCTCTTTCATCGTAATTAATGTATTTCACGGGATTCGTACCCAAAGATTCCGCATCCTAAGTCCAATTCCATTCTGGCTGAGCTACCGAGCAACTTGTTATATTCAGAAAGCGAAACATATGGAGCTGTAATCATAACTGTGTACAAAAACGATTACAAGTGCTCGCTGTTTTACCACCTCTAGTGTTCATTATTGGAAACTGCAGTGATATATATGTGCTTATTGTTACATATTTCACGTCTTGTGAAAACGTTCCCACAGGTATGTCATGAGATCAGGTAGGGAGAAATGTAGCATTGCATCACTTGCTCACCAATGGATCCTCTGCAGTGAATGGGAGGCTTTTAGTAGACCACAGCTAATGAAATAACTTACAAACAGCAGAGACAAGACACGCTAGATGCCATCGTGGCAGGATGACACTTGTCATGATGCTGCAAGCACTGAAGGAGTTTCTCAGCATGGATTTCACTTCATATCCAGGAGCGTTTAGACTCCTTGTGGGGAAAACCTATTGTATGGCACTTGGCTTAATGTTTACATCCATTGCCATCTATAAGCCCTTTCAGTAGCTCTGCTCATCGTATCATTATTTTATTTTCCGAGGTGTTTTAATTTTAAACTCTTACTTCTGGCCAAATATTCGAGTCCATGGTTCCGCCAGTGAAAAAGTACATCTCTTGTTGTCATGGCACATCAAAATGCACAGACATATTTGTTTAGAATTTTTTTTGTCAATTGTAAATGTGCTTGTGCATATTTCTCTTCTGATTCAGACAAGATGACTTCTCACTGGAAAATGGAGAAAGAAATATTATGGATTATGGACTTGTTTGAAGTTAAAAACGTCTTAATTAACCAGATGTTAACTGATGGACTGGAGTTGAGGACTCTCATTCTGACGGCACCCATTCACGGCAGAGGATCCATTGGTGAGCAAGTGATGCAATGCTAAATTTCTCCAAATCTGTTACGGTGAAGAAACAAACTCATCTACATCTTGAACAGCATGAGGGGGAATACATTTTTAAGGATTTTTTTTAATTTAAGGACGAACTATTCCTTTTAAAAAAGAAGATTCTTAAGAACTGTTCAGTGAAAGGCTCTCTGTGGAATTCAAATGGCTTTTCTAACATGGAGATGCTGTCTGTGCTTTTTTTGGCATTTTTTTTTGAGGGAAAAAAACCCCACACAGATTTGGAATGACATGAGGGTGAGTAAACAACGACACCATTTTAATTTCTGGGTGACCTCTTTCTTCAGTCTAATGAGGTTTGATGTTTAAGTTTAATGACTAGTAAGGGGAATATCCAGTGTGAAATGACCTGTGAAATAAGATGTCGCTGTTTTCAGTAAACACAAACGATCATATAATCACTGACTTTTAGGGTGCTGACAGCTAAATTCATTGCTGATTAGATGAAAGACGAGAGCTGAAGCCTCCGTGATGTATTATCAAACAAAGGCCCTTGTGCAAATTCAGGTGTCCTTATTAGGGCAGAAATTCCCAGATTAGAAGTAATCACCAAAGGCGCACATATAAGGTCGTGCCAACCCTCGTGATGTTTGATCTGTTCTAATCAAATTCAAATCCTAATGGTTGGAATTAGGAATTCAGATTCTGCAATAATTAGAGCGTTCTTTGAAAGAGGAGGACAGGCCTGTGATTGTGCAGCACCAACATTGTCTATTCCGATTTGCCTATTAAGACTACCTGATGGACAGAATAAAAACGCCTGACATCAGGGGCTGAGGAAGGATTCGAACAGCAGACGGGGGGCACATCAAAGCATGGATCTTTGAAAAGTAATGATTATCTCCCAAAAGCACTGACAATGAACATTCTCAGTTTCCAAATGTGAGGGGGACATGTCTCCTCTAGTTATGATGATTGCCAGGCTCCTGCCAAAACCTGCAATCTGGAGGAAACAGGAAACACTCTGCTGCATTCGGAAGATTTCCCCCCTTAGATGTAAGACGGAGCGCTGTGTGGCTGATTTGCATATCTTTTTTGGCCTTTTTACTTCTCATTCGGTATGAATGGGAGAGATGGGAATGCTTTTGAAACGGGATGGTGAAATTCAGCCAAACAGCTGGTCCTGGGGAGATGCTGGTGATACTCAGCATGAACCTTCAAGGAAGGAAGACAACTTTTCAAATTATAGTCTCCGTCGGAGCCGTGACGCAGCAGGTTTTGCACGTGCTCGACGGGACGCAGGTTTGAGTTTGCCCCGCGCCGTGTCCTGATCGAATTCCCACCGGCTCTCCCTTCACACCGCTGTCTGCTCTCTTTGGTTCCTGTATATTAAAGAAAAAAAATGGATCAATAACCTATAGAGAGACTGAAGATAAGGATTTAATGAAAGAAACACACAAATCTTTCCAGATCTAATTTAAAACATGGATGCTTAGAAATGTAATCTAGAAATGCTGGCTCAATATTTATTATTTTGTCTGTTCTGTATTCATATTGGTTTGAAAGCCATTTTCAAGAAGTTTTGCTTTGATGACTGTGAAGTGGTACACCTATAATAGCTAAGCAAAAAACATTTTACAAGTTAAAAGTATTTGCATATCATAAACGGACTTTGCCAAAGCCCAAACGATCTGTCAGGAAAGTCTATTTCTTGTCACATTTTAACAAAATGGATTAGCTTAT
The DNA here is from genome assembly GCA_033026305.1 of Cirrhinus molitorella. Classification (NCBI taxonomy): domain Eukaryota; kingdom Metazoa; phylum Chordata; class Actinopteri; order Cypriniformes; family Cyprinidae; genus Cirrhinus; species Cirrhinus molitorella. The sequence continues at coordinate 8,384,593 of CM065120.1, forward strand.
AACTGCATCTATCTATCTATCTATCTATCTGTCTATCTATCTATCCATCCATCCATCCATCCGTCTATGCTTCACACAAAATATCAAAATGTTTTTTCCATAAAGGCAAAGCATGTAAGATTTTTGATTCAAATATCCAAAAGCCACTTGAACAGTGTTATATATATATTTTTGACTTGTGTACTTACATTATCCCAAATGTTTCCAAGAATATTTAAAATCTAGTGAAATAAGCACTTTTAAATGTCCCCATGAAATCAAAAAGGTTAGTCTTAAGGTTGTCTATAAATTAGTGTGCTCCAAAACAATGACAAAATACAGTCTCTTACTTAAGCCAATATGAATCAACGATTTGGATGACATCACCCTGCACTTCAGCTTCTCATCAAACTTTCTGTCCAATGAAATTCTCTCAAGAATCTGAAAAGTCCCGCCCCTAGATGCTGAAGCTGTGGCTGAAATCGCTGTACAGAGAATGATTCAGACAGTGTAAATATGCTTTTCATTGAGGCAAAATAAGTCTGGAGTCATATGTGTAAGTCGGCGCAGACCAGAAAACCTACGTAGAATACTACATTTTAGAGTGATATAGATGAGATTGTGGCTATCATACACTGTCAAATGCAGCTTTACCAAGCTCAACGGCTCAAAATGCTTTTGGCTATTTTAAAAAAAGAGGGCAGTGCTGCTTGATATGTCCCGCCCTGTCATGGAATAATGCTGCGTGTTTCACAGAGCTTCAGTGGACCTTTAACTAGTGACCTTTAACCCTCCCTTGTCGTTGTGTTGCCTGCCGGTGATGTCATACACTCTCGACTTCCAGTTTTATTTTGTAGAAAACATGGAAACATCAAAGACGCTTTAATATGCTATGCATTTTATTAGACAGGTGACAAATGCATAGAGTAGCATTATAACAGCATGTTCAACACACTCAAATGTACACTGTAAAAAGTTTTCACCAGTTTCAACTTAAAAACTTAAGTTTAGCAGCTAATCAACTTCAAAGTACAAGTAATTTCAACTCATAAGTTAAACCAACTTAAAAGTACAAGTATTTTTAAATTTATTTTGTTGTAGTGAGTTTAAATAACTTGTGGTTTTAAGTTGATTTAACTTAAAAACTTACATTTAGCAGCTGCCATAAAATTTAAAGTTGAAACTGGTGAAAACTTTTTACAGTGTACAGTGTAAAACAGTGCTGCTTTACCCCACATACACATGACTGGAAAGAGTAGAAGCGATCAACTCTGTCATAATAAAAGCTCCACTGTTCTCATCTGTCATTAGTAATCGCTCCAGCATCCTTGTTTTGCTTCCACAGCTTTCAGCGCCACCTTGCTTCATACTACAGTGACGTTAATAAATCTTTAACATATTAGCTTATCCAAGAACATAGATCTGGATTCCTTTCGAGTTGCATTGGCTGTGGGGATGAAGGCGAAATCTCCCATGACTCCACACTCGATCACAGCATCAAAGTACGCCTTTGTTTATTTGTTTGTTTTAAATATGCACCCTCTAATGTCAAAAATGACATTGCCTTTAAAGGTGACATATTATGAAAATCTGACTTTTTCCATGTTTAAGTGCTTTAATCGGATCCCTAGTGCATCTACCAATACAGAAAACCTGAAAAAAGGATAGTCTAGTAACTGTTTTGGTAAGCCTTTTTCTGCAAGCATGTGAAAAAACGAGCGCGTCAGATTTCGCTTCCCTGTGATGTGGTAAGGGGATCTTATTATAGTATTAATGCCCCTTAATCTGCATGACCCACAGCGCCATCATTTTGTTTTTGCAAGTGACAACCGTGGACCAGTTCTAACGCCATGGCAAAAGTTTGAGCAGAGCATGCTAACTGTTCTGTCTTTGGCTGCACAGATGAGCAGAGTACACTATTCAGAGTCCCAGCCTCAGAGACAAGAGAGCAGTGGATTTATTGATTTATTTACTGTATATTACGCTGCTGCCGCAGAGATATAATATAGACATGTGATTTCCTTCCCAGCTGTTTACCTTCATAGACACAACTTTTTGTTAAACCCCTGTGTGTTTTTAATATAAACTTGTTTTTTAACAGTTAAAGCGCAATAAGACATGAAATAGAAGTTCTGAGTTTACTACTCACATGCCATGTGACAGCTGCCAAAACCAGAAAACCATAAACCATAAGTTTAAACTAATACGGTTTAAAATGCATGATTTCAGCATGATACACATGATAATCAAAACCAAACAGATGTTTTTTTAGCAGAGTATCTGAGGTAGTAGCTGAAAAGGCACAGCTCTACTCTGGAAAAAGGGGGCATTTAAATGCATTAAAATGAAGTGTATGCATTAAAATGAAGTGTATTTCTGCTTCCACTCAAAATAGCCATTTTCAAAATAATTTAATAAATGCTCTGTGAGGTATTTTGAGCTGAAACTTTACAGACACATTCTGGGGACACCTGAGACTTATATTACATCTTGTGAAAAGGGGCATAGGTCTCCTTTAAAACTGAAAAGTTTCTTAAAGAGTTAGTATGTAGGCCAATGGACAACACACAAAAGTATGTTGATGATGCTGCATATGTGTATGAGAAATTATGTGTGTACCTTTCATAAATATATTCATGAAGCCTTAGATGGAAGCATGTAGGTGTGGGAATTTGTGTGTGTCGTACATAAATATATAATTACATGTCAAAGTGTGTGTGTGTGTTCATGTATGTGCACAGGGAGCAGAAAGCCCATCATAAATATGTGAATATACGTCTAAAATGAGTGTGCATGGCATGATGAATTATGTACATAGTGGGTGTCCAACTGAATAACTATCACTCTGTTAACAGTTCATGACCCATCTGTTTCTATGTGTATGAGTGTGTGTGTTTATTAATGTGATGTAACATCAGACTTCAAGAAGTCAAAAGAGAATCTCACAAGATGTTTTATTGTAGCCCGTTAAGTAAATGTGTGTGAACATTTGGCAGCTAGCGTGAGACCGAAAATGACATGAGCTGGCGCTCATTACGGAGAAAGAGAGAGAAGAGACAAAAAAATATTGATCAAATTAAACCAGCCATTATTCCCATTAAATTCTGTTAGCTTGTTGGAGACGTGGCCCGGCGGGTAGTAAATGGCTTGTAATGTGCGGGTGATGTGTCGCTGAATCTTACTTAGGTCATGTCTTGGGTCACGAAAAAGTATTAAAAAACTGTGCATTTTGCAATTGTTCCGGCTCGTATCTTAATGGCATTGCTCGGAGTCTAGTTGCTGTCACAACTGTGGCAAATGCTCATTTTGTTTCTATATACTAACTAGCGGCACAGATGCTGTTTTCTCAGAGTGCTAGGAATCCCAGCATGCACTGGGGCATGAATAAATAATACAGTTGCATTGTTTGACCGTTTGCCAGTTTTATTTGCATAGTGTTCTGTTCAGTAACTTGCTCTCTGGGTGATGTCAGGCCAAGTTTGTTCCTCAATTAAAATGATCAGATGATTGTTTTCCTTTTCGTGTTTTAAGTCTGTGTGTGGCATTTTGAGGTTTTCATAAGTGTTGTTGTGTTTCATGAATGCTCATGTGATGTGTAAATAATTTAAAGCAAGTGCTTTCCCCCCTCTGTGTGCATTCATTATGAGGACATTTTATGTTAAGTGAATATGTTTAATGAAAATATTGAGGTAGATTAGCTAAAAACAGAAAAAAAATAATAATTCTGTCATGATTTAGTCACCCTCATGTCATTCCAAACCTGTATTAGTTTCTTCTGTTGAACACAAAAGTTGACCTTTTGTAGAGTGCTGGCAACCAGACATTTACGTCTATATATATATATATATATATATATATATATATATATATATATATTTTTTTTTTTTTTTTTTTTTTTTTTTTTTTTTTTTCATACAATAGAAGTTAATGGCTACTGTCAACTGGTTACAAACACTCTTCAAATATCATCTTTTGTGTTTAACAGAAGAAAGAAATTCTTACGGATTTGGAACAACGTAAGGGTGACATCAAGGGGTGAACTGTCCCTTTAATAGAGTTATCAGTTATGCTTTAGCTATAAACTTTTGATATTTTATTTTATTTTTTTTGATTAAAACCTTTGGGGGAAAAAGTAAAATAGAAATTAATGAAATAATTGCTGAGTACAAAACAGAGCTATGAAATCCAAAACAAATATATTGTTGTAAATCTATGATTTTTTTAAATAGTTGTTACAAACATACTAATCATGTTAGAAACATGCTAACAACATGTTAATTGTGCTAAAAACAAGCTTGCAACATAACACGCTAATCATACTAGAAACATGCTATCAACCTGTTAATCGGGGGAAAGCATAACATTGAAACATGTTAACTACATGCTAATCATGCTAACAACTGGCTAACATGTTAACAACATGACAATCATGCTAAAAACATGGTAACAACATGCTAACAACATGTTAATGACATGCTAATCATGTTAAAACATGCTAATCGGGCTTAACATGTTAACAAGACATTAATCACGCTTGAAACTTGTAAGCAAAATGTTAACATGCTAATCATACTAAACACATGCTAGCAACATGCTAACAAAATGGTAATCATGCTAAAAACATGCTAGCAAATATTAACAACTTGAAAACATGCTTGCAACATGTTAATCATGTTAAAAACCCGATTGTCATTCTAACATTGCTATACAGCAACAGGCTAATCAGACTAAAACCATGCTAGCAGCATGTTATCAACAAAATAATGCTAGCAAAATGTTAATCAGACTAAAACATGCTAACAACACGTTTATCATGCTAGAAACATGTTAGCTAAATGCTAACAACATGCTAATTATCCTAAAAAACATGTTAGTAACACAATCATGCTAGCAACATGCTAATTAGACTAAAACCAATGTTAGCAGCATGTTAACAACACAATAACTTAAAAAAATGCTAGAAACATGTTAGTTGAATGTTAACAACATGTTAATTATTCTAGAAACATGCTAACAACATACTAATCACTAACAACTGGCTAACATGTTAGTGATATGCCAATCATGTTAAACAATGCTAGTAACATGTTAACAACATGCAAATCATGCTAGAAACATGCTAATCAGGCTAAAACATGCTAGCAGCATGTTTAATCATTAATCATGTTAAAACGTGCTAGCCACTTGCTAATAATGATACAAACATGCTAACAACATGCTAATGCCAGCAACATACTAATCATGCTAAAAACATGTTAGCAACATGTTCACAGCATATTAATCATTGTTAAAACATGCTAGCAACATGCTAGTCTTTCTAGAAACATGTTATCTAAAGCTAGAAACATCTAATCTATATAAACTTTTAAACTTCAAGCTTTTACAACCGCTTCAAACTTTCAGTCAAGGCTTTTTCAAGACAACTTTAAAGTTTGTTTGCAAACGTTACTCATCTTCTTAACTATAATATTACTGGTTGAGATTAGTTTTGTTATAAGCTTTTGCCCTTTTAATTGTATTAACCTTTAATTTATTTTATTTTAGTTTTGGAAATTTTAGTACGTCAACTTGGGTATCAGTTAGTTGCCAGTTAGTACGTTTTTCATCTAAAATTACTTATTTGAAACTATTTTCAGCTTTACATTTTTACAATTACCGAAAATGTTTTTTTAATAGTTTTAGTTAATAATAACAATGAACTGGACAGAACACAATTAGGCAAATGCATGATATCTGCTACAGAATTTTAAACACAATTATTACATCAAAAATCCACATGGCTCAAAAATCAAGCTTCAGTTTGAACGGGCATCACCTCTCTGCTAATAACAGATCAGTTCAACTGACTGAACGATCGAAAGCCGACTTCTACAATGGTGCGTTGTTACGGATTGGCAGCGTTCGTTCTTCTGGTTAGTGACAGAAGAAGCCTGCTGGTCTCTACACCCTCTTCCAACTGCCGTCAAGTTGCATACTACTCCCACGCATTCTCAGGCTCTTTGTTTTTTCCATCCGAATGTCTCCAAAACCCCAAAGTAATCCCAAACCCCTTAATATATGTTTAATGAGTTAGCAAGACTGAACAACCTCTAACTATAGTACAGTAATTGCCCACTGCCAATTAAAGGAGGACAGGCTCCCCTCGGGTCTGATTCCTCACTAGGTTTCTGCTCGTTGCGCTGCTCTATGGGAATCAGTCCTCCCACAGGTCGCTTAAAGGTACCCTACGGCATTCTCTGAGGGTTTCAGACCCAGCATTCTGTGAAGTTGCTCTCTGACAAGATCCATTTGAAGATGCATCGCAGTAGGAAGAAATTTAATAATGCATGCAGTTGAATTGTTGGAAACCATCAGTGTAAGCTGTTGTATAGGACTAGACATCCGGCTGAGAAGGTGAAAGATCTATGATGGAGATGGAAAGCTGCTCATCTAGCATAACAGCGCTGGAGAATAACGAACTAAAGGCGGCGTCCAACCGATTGTCTCGAAACAACTTGATTTATACTAGTGCTTGTCAGACACCCAAAATGTTTTCACCGTAATCTCGCCCTGTTCTGTCGGAGGTAACTAAACGACTGCCTCTGACATTTCTGTCCATTTCCCTGTCACCAAAATGTGAACGGGAGCACGGCGTGAACATAAACAACTGTAATTCATGGAGTAACTTTATGCTGTGAATGTGTGCGATTATGCATTTGTCCCTTCGGGCTGTAAAATGTTCGTGCGCAGCTTCAGTGAGAAGATGATTTACATTTAATAAACAGACTGCTCTGCCTCGACTTTCTTATTTTATTAGTCATTTAAATAGAGGAAATATCCCAGAAAAACACTCTGCGGATAACGAATGGTGGTTGTGATTTATGACTTTCTGTTTACTGAGAAAAAGGTTTAAATGAGATCAGAGCATTGACATTGATTTATCATAGCAATCGTGCCTCAGACAATTATGTCACTTTGGGGTGTGGCCATCTGTTTTCAGACCAATGACAGACAGGAAGAGTGTTCAGGAAACCTTTTTGGTAACAATCATTATTTTTGCTGTTTTTCTTGGTGATGTGAACTTTTTGTGGCAAATAAATATCATCTGATTAAATTCTATACAGTTATAACATGATTATATTACTGCTGTCAATCGATTAAAATAAATAAATAAATGAATCACACACTGAAATTAATCATGATTAAACCCATCTAACATTAAAGTTTTTAACTTTTATATTACAATAATTTCACAATCTTCAAATTAACATAGAAACAACATAAGGAAAATGTATTTTTAATATTTGTTAAATTTTTTTGACTGATGCTGAGTAACACTGATACCAATATTATTGCAAATATTTAACCACTGACTATAGCCATTCGGCATTACAGTATAATTGAGAGCTATTCATTTGAACATTTATAAGCCTTTAACAAATAACTTCTAATTTAAGTGAAATTAAAACAATCTTCACATAAACCCATTATTCAGCAAGTAGGAAATATACAGAAATTGAATAGAGAAAAATATCAAACATTAAATACTAAATTAAATACAGATGAATCCTTAAAACTACAAAAGTTATTGATTTTTGCTTGTTTCTTTTTTATTAACAGACATTACAGTAGCTGGGTAATTAGGCTGCTATTACTTTTAAGAGCTGCAGCTGAATGTGAATGTGACGTGGATTTCATTCTTTAATATGAAAGATACAGATTACAGCGTGTGCCACTTTTTTTTTTTTTTTTTTTTTTTTTGGCGTGCAATTGAAGCATGCATGCTACAAGCACAGTATAATGGCTGACAGGACAGGTAAATTTGTATTTACTGATGTTTGGCCTGACAACATCTCCAGTTCCTGCCAGTATCCACCAACTTCTCACAGCCATTGAAGAGGAGTGGACCAGGCAAATGGTGGTCAGACCCCCCCCCCCCCCACACGTGCAATAATCATGCTGTCTAATCAGCATCTTGATATGCCACACCTGTGAGGTGGATGGATTATCTTGGCAAAGGGGAAGTGCTCATTATCATAGATTCAGACAGATTTGTGAACAATATTTGAGAGAAACAGGCCTTTTGTAACATAGAAAAAGTCTTAGATCTTTGAGTTCAGCTCATGAAAAATGGGGGCAAAAACAAAAAATTGTTGCGTTTATAATTTTGTTCAGTGTATATGCAAAGTTTGCAAAGCTTTGGGGTCAGTAAGATTTTTTTTTTTTTTTTTGACATTCATGTTTTTGACATTATGCTCACTAAGAATGCACTTATTTAATTAAAAATAACAGTATATTGTTAAATATTATGTTAATTTGGAATCATTTTTTATTTTAATTTAATAGCTTTAATAGCTGCCATTACTTCAGTCTTCACTATCACCCTTCAGAAATCATCAAAATAATTAAAATAATAAAAAAAAAAAACATTTCCCAGTGGTGATGTAAAAACTTAAGCATCCATGTGTTCCACTAAAAGTATTGTACTCTAGTATTTGGGTTGTAATGTAATAAATAACGTATTAATACCCCCAGAGTATTCCAAAATGTCAGTGGGAAACTTGTACTAATTTTCAGCTCTCATGTTTGCAGTTTCAATGACTGTATCACCGCTGTACATGATGAGAACACATCTTTACAATTTCTTGGGTCAAGAAAGAGTATGCAGTAACAATGATTTTCTGTTACATATCACTATGTCTATGGCTATGTTACAGCAAAAGTGTGCTTAAGGATTTAAGTGTTTTACTGTGCTGAGAACAGTTGTGCTGCTTAATAAATTTGTGGAAACCATGGTTTATCTTACAATAAATAAATATGAGTACTGTAAAGAGACTTTATTGCAGTGCAATCAGGTGTTCAACATCTGGACAAATAAATGTCCTCAACTGATGGTACCTGTATACCAATGATATTTTGTGCCGTTTTGATAACTTGTTGCAGAGCACTCTTTTCCTCTCTTGTACCACTACTGTACCAGGATGTGATGCAATGTCAGTGCACTCTCCACTGCACATTGATAAAAGTTCACAAGAAGTTTCTAAATAAATAAACGCATAAATAAATAAAATCTTACAGACCCCAAAGTTTTTGAAAAGTATAGTGTACAGTAGTACTGACTATTTTTGTGATTTTGCAAAGCTTAGCCTTGCCAACACTCCTTGCTATACATGTTAAGTACTATGGCAAGCCACTTTAACATTTATTACTTAAAACTTACAAATACTATTTTCATGATACTAGAACTTTTTTTTAGCTACTAGTGTCTCTTCCTTTAGGTACTAGTATTTTTTTTTATGTACAATTAACTTTAAAGATACTAGTACTTGATCATTGGACACTAGTTCTTATAGATTAGACACTAGCACTTATTTCTATTAATTTTATTGTTACTTGTAACATTTCATTTTTTTTATTATACTTTCTGCCATTGATTATAGGGATCTGTCATGCTATCATATCTGATACCAATTATGCAATTCTGACTAGTATGTATTATAATAGTAATTATTTGTAATAAAATGCTGGGTTAAATACAACCCAGCGCTGGGTGAAATATGGAAAACCCCAGCAGTAGGATTGTTTTGACCCAGTTAAGTTAAATATTTAAACCAATCTTCTGGGTAGTTTTTATTGAACTCAACTACTGTTTAAAAATTACTATATGGCTGGCTTAAAATAAACCCAAAAAGGACACATAATTACTAGAGGCATCAGCAATAATCAAAAGGTGAACATTTATTAATAAGCAATTTAAAAAAAAAGGTTTATTTACTTATTATTTATTCATGCTCATTCATTTATTGCTATGATTTTTAAGCAATGGTTGAGTTAAATAAAACTACCCAGAAGGTTGGGTTAAACATTTAACCCACCCACCGGGTCAAAACAAACTAATCGCTGGGTTTGTCCATATTTTACCCAGAACTGGGTTGTTTTTAACACATCATTTTTTGAAGCGTACTAGTATCTAATGTAAGTACAAATATCGAATGAATAAGTGCTAGTATCTAATGACTAAGAATCTAAACTAGTATCTTTTAAAAAGGAACTGGTACCTGAAGAATAAGCTAGTAGCTTAAGAATAAGCACTAGTACTTAATGGAAAAGATACTAGTAGCTAAAATGAAAAATGAAAAATGAAAAAATGAGTACTAGTATGAAAATAGTATGTTTTAAGGATTAAATGTTAAAACAGCTTGCCACTAATGTATCAAATGTAGTTCTTAGAAGACAATGCCTTCATTAAACTACTTTGAAAGGCAAATTCTTGAAATTACAGACCCTGTGCCTGTTCAAATACACATAAACACACACACTCGCTGTAAGGTCAACACCTGCCAAACCAGCAAAAAATGTGCTGCAAAACTACCAGAGGTTGGCAGCTTAAGTTTCTATAGTGTGTGTGTTCTCAATTTGGGTCTGTCGCCAGGTTGCCCTACTTAAGCGTGTTTTGTGTGTATGCGTGTGTTTATGGGCTAATATTACAGGCCGACTGGAAACTTTGGTCCATCTGTTACTAAAATGTGTTCTCTCCACAATTAGGTCTAATGGAGACTCCCTGGTAGAGAAGTTCTAAGTGCCGACCTCGTCCCCAGCCTATTAAAGTCTGCTATAACACACGCACACCAACAGAGGTAATTAACTGTGACCAGTGCTTCACACTCTTCAAATTACTGATAGACCTTTATTCCATCCTATGCCTGAGGAATGAATCCACTCACAGTAGGTAAGTCTACTAAGTGAACTAAAAGTAAAAATTATTCGAGGGTTAGATATCCACCCCCCTGGAGAGCAATTAGTGAGACTTATAGGGTATTTTAAGAAGAAATCACAGGGAGGGTATTTGAGAAGGATATAATCTGGATCAAATGTGAATTACTTGACTGGATATTTCCAATTTACAGTGACATTTGAGTTAGAAAGTTAGAAAGTTACTTTTTCGCTTCCCACACACAGGAGCCTTAGTGCTTTAGCATGGATGGCATGTTCAAATGTACGATATTATCATTTTAACAGGTTTAATAGGATTAATCAAATGATAATAATACAAAAATAATGTACATTTTTAAAAATGTATTATAGTGCAACCATTTCATGGCAAAGACACCATAATCCAAAATATGTATACAATGATGTGGACCACTACATATTTCAGTAAGAGACATAATTTTGGTTATATTAAGCCACACAAATCTTAATTCCTGTTCCCTTTAAGAATCTAATAATTGAAAACCCAATATTTGAATTTCAGGTGGTGTTTACAATGACCCCCCAGAGTCTAAGTATAATCTCTCGCCTCTGTATTTCTGGCTTGAGATGCAAAAGTATGATTTCTTGCAAATTCAGCAGTAACCTTTTCAAATGAAACTGAACTTCAGACACAAATGGTACAGTTTCCTGCGAACGACCCATTTTGCAGTCTTGTGACTGAAAGGTACTATGCGTGAAGCTGTCAGGATGTCATGTATCGTTAGGTATGATCATGAACCTGGAGGCTTGGAAACAATCAAACAAAAGTTGTCAGCCATCAAACTGCAGCGTTTGTCCCAATGACCCAATATTTTTTTAATTGAGATGTTCTTTGTGTGTGTCGTTTCTGAAGTTTGCTCCACGGGTAGTCAGGATGTCAGGATGACATCATCGCTGCAGCCCACACTCTGACAAGTCAACACTCAAGAGATGCATATTAAATGTTAAGATATCACATTAAAAAATAAATATATAACACTCGTTATGAATTAAACATGTAGGGGGCCACCTGCGTAATGTTCCAGACTTTCCACTGTCTTGTCATCCCCTTTCACATTCCTCTCTCTCACACACAAACACATTTATGAGGGGAAACTAGGTCTTTGCGTCTACTGACAGCTACATGAAATGCCCAGCAAAACAGGAAATGTTGCTTCTTTATCCCCAAAAGGCAAAAGAGAGAAGACAGAACAAGCAAGAGTAATGAGGTGTAAAAATTAATTCTTTCAATTTTATCAACTAGACAAATAATAACAGCTCATGAATTTCTTTCCTTATCCAATACACTTATCTTTTTTTGTCAAAATCACTTTAAGAGGTTAGGAATAGTAAATGCAAAAATGAAAAATGTACTCACCCTCAGGCCATCCAAGATGTAGATGAGTTTGTTTCTTCATTGGAACAGATTTGGGGAAATGTAGCATGACATCACTTGCTCACCAATGGATTCTGTGCAGTGAATGGGTGCTGTCAGAATAAGAGTCCAAACAGCTGATAAAAAACATTACAATAATCCACAAGTAATCCACACCAATCCAGTCCATCATTTTGTGAAGTGGAAAAACTGCGATTTGTGACCCTGGTCCACAAAACCAGTCTGAAGTATGGATAATATAGCCAAAAATACATGAGTATGAGTCAAAATTATAGATTTTTTTTTAATTCATGACAAAAATCATTAGGATATTAAGTAAAGAAATTGTTCCATGAAGATATGTTGTAAATTTTATACCTAAATATATAAAAACTTAATTTTTGATTAGTAATATGCATTGCTAAGAACTTCATTTGGACAACTTTAAAGGCAATTTTCTCAATATTTAGATTTTTTTTTCTGCACACTCAGATTCCAGATTTTTTAAATGGTTGCATCTCAAAAATATGTACCCTTATGACTGGTTTTGTGTTATTATTGACTTGTATTTTGGCCAGAAGTGATGGTTTTAAACGCCTTAGTACCATTACAACAGACTGAAAAACACAAAACACCACTTAATTTCAACATATCTACCTTATTTTTTTAATGCAAAAGCTGTTTTCTGGTAATTTGCAAAAGAAGAAATTGTTAAATAAAGTTTTTATTTTTGTTTTCTTTACACATACAAAGTATTCTTGTAGCTTCATAAAATTGCAGTTGAACCACTGATGTCACATGGACTATTTTAACAACGTCCTTACTACCTTTTTGGGTCTTGAGCATAATATTAGCTAGGTCTTATGGGTTTGGAACGACATGAGAGTGAGTAATTAATAACAGAACTTTGATTTGGATGAACTATACCTTTAGGTTGTTATAAAATAATATTGATATAAAATTAACAATTACAGTTCTTGTAGCTTATCTGTATTGCTCCATTCTCAAATATTTTGACTGAAATGTACCAAAAAAATGTCTTAAAAAGTATATTTTAATTTTGTCAATTTATACAAAAAATACTGTTAGATTTTTAGCTGTTTATTTTGGTATGTCCAACACAATAATTCATTTATGTTATCAAGTGGATCTTATGTTTATTCTGAGATTCTATTTAAGTAGTTAGCTATTATTGTGATATTTCAAGTGTAGGCAAATAGCCAAAAATCTGTAAACAGCTGAACTCCTCACCCATATGTGCTTGCTGAACATTTAACAGCTTCTATTCTTCTGGGAAGAATTTCCACAATATGTTGGAACATGGCTGCAGGGATTTGCTCCCATTCAGACATGAGCATCAGTGAGGTCAGATACTGATGTTGGGTGATGGGGTCTGGCACACAGCCAAATTCATCCCAAAAGAGTTCAGTAGGATTCAGGTCTGGGTTTTCGTGTTCTTACACACCAGTCTCAGTAAAACATTTTGTGCATTAGTGTTGGGCGATATGCTCCATAGTCATATCATCCTATCGTCACAGATTGTGATACACAATATTATCATGCTAATTTATTTACTATTTATTTATTATAGATTCATAGCTAGTGAATCAACTCCAGGGTAGGGCTAAAAGCGACACAATTTTACTGTAATCTATTAACTACACATTATATCTTTTTAGCCAAGTATAGATATTTAGTATATGCTTTTGTGTATATTTGGCCACGCCCCTTATCTAAACGACCCAGTTGTATCTACCCAAAGAGTAAAATTCAAGATTTTTTTGATTATTATTGATCTAGAGTCTAGAGAGCTGCAGTGGTTTTATTGAGATTGATCAAAAACTAAGGAATAGTTTGCAAAAGTAGGTTTTTAAGATAATTGAGAATATTTAATTAACAATTTTGACAGCAGTGGTTCTTGAGGCAAAGTTGCTCAGTATGAGGAGATCTATCAAATATGAAAATTGTGTGGATGTGTGAAACACCTTGTGATTATAAAACCTGTTAGCGCCAACTAGTGGCCGATTTCTTTCTAAATTCCTACAGACCTTTAGGGTCATGAGTCGAACATGCCCATCGAGTTTCGTTCCGATTGTTCTTAACCTTTCCTAATAAGTGCTCACATTTCATTGGCCTGTGGCGGCCATATTTTTTGAGGTACACGAATGCCCTCATAGACCCTTGTGGCACATTGGACAAAGACACTACATACAAATTTCATACAAAAATACAAAATACAAAACATACAAAAAGTCCATTGGACTAATGTTGCATAGTTAAAGTCGTTTTTGTTTTTTCCCTCTTACAGCACCACCAAGTCTGATGAAGATATCTCATTCCGTTCAAGAGTTATAACCATTTTAGTAAAAGTGACCCTGTCTCTTTCGAAAGTTTTGGAACCTCTTTGTGACGGAGAGTCGAAATATAAACTTTTTTATTAAAATTTATTGATATTTACTGTCCAGAGAATGTTTTTTGCACTGGTTTGGTTCCGATGGAGTGAAAAACCTAGGGTTAGTTCGCAAAAGTAGGTTTTTCAAAAAATCCAAACTACCCAAAAGTAGTATTACTATCGTTAAAGGTATTAGCCTTAATACAAATTATAAGGCATAATTATATAGCATAATACAAAAAGCCTGTATAACTGACATGCTTTTTAATAAAGGCATGGCTGAAGGGCACTACATGCTATGCACTGATAAACACAGTAGCTAAGTGCACAGCAGTTTTGCATCATTAAAGCTATTTTTTTCTTAGCACAACTGGAATTATATATCGACCAATCCACATCCAGCATATCTGTTTTAAAGTGCACTGTTCAATTAAAGAATAAACTAACATTTAAAATTATGGCTGATACAAATGTCATGTTATTTTTATACAAACATTTTAATAATTTCTAAATAAATAAAAATATAACAAAAATAAAAATTACACGCAACAAATTAATTTATGAAATAATGACATTAGAATGTATTGTAAAACTGCTAAGTTTAGAGTTATATTTTTATTTTGACAAAATGGTATAGAACAGGGGTCACCACACTCGGTCCTGGAGGGTCGGAGTCGTTTTTATGTTTTTTCCCTCTTACAGCACCACCAACTGGCCAAGCTGTGTATTTTTTTTATTTGACAAATATTGAGCTCTTACACATGCGTACCAAGTCTGATGAAGATATCACATTCCGTTCAAGGAATATAACCATTTTAGTAAAAGTGACCCTGTCTCTTTCGAAAGTTTTGGCACCTCTTTGCAACGGAAAGTCGAAATGTAACCTTTTTTTAAAATATTTATTGATATTTACTGTCCAGAGAATGTTTTTTGCACCAGTTTGGTTCTGATGGAGGGAAAAACCTAGGGCTAGTTTGCAAAAGTAGGTTTTTCAAAAAATCCAAAATACCCAAAAAGTAGTATTGCTATCGTCAAAGGCATCAGCCACATGCGATACCTCTTGACTATCGTCTATCGGCACAACCCTACTGTGCATTGTCATGCTGGAACAGAAAAGACCTGCTGAAACGGAGATTCCTTGGCACCACGCTTGATTTTATTCACCTGTTAATAACATGCAGCTGAAATCTCTAAACCTGTTAAATAAACCACTGTGTTCACATACTTTTTGGCCATGCAGCATGTTTATTAGATACACTTCAGGCTTACCGTTCGAATATGCATGCAGTTATGTCAATTCCATTCCACAGAGTATTAGTCTTTTATTGTATTGAAATGAAATTTCATCACGTTCTGCTTGACGGCATGTCTAATGGCGCTATATTTAATCCAAACATTTTGACTTCTGGCTGCAACTGGGAACTCACCTAAAATAACACTGATTTGCATGTGCATTTGCATAAACAGTTCCCATTTGGTGTGTTTTTGAACGCATAATTAGAGTCATAACTTTGCTTTATATGTGCGGCCTCTTTCCCAAGTGACTTTATGAATGAACATACTCTCATAGACTGACATTCTCTGGGAGCATGAGAATATTCACACTCACAGCCTATACACACTCATACAGAAGCACACATTCATACACCTTATTGGGTTTGCATGCAATACATAGGGTTTAAAATTGTTCACTTGATTAGTTTTAAAATGCTTCCAAAGTTAATGTGAAATAACTTGCACTGCACGTGAAGCCTGTATGCATGGCACATTATGATGGGATTCTTAATGCAATGAAATTCACTCATTATGCTGTATACACCTTACATTGATCTGTGTGTTAAATACATTGTAATCAACTTTTGAATTATTGAGATCACAGTCATATATGATAAATGCCTACTTGGTTATGCACCTTAAAGAGTATTAAAGCATGTTCAACAACCACCTTCATGTGTTTTCAGTATAGAATTATTGCAATTATTCAGTGTATATATTTGTAATTAATTAATACAAGAATGTATTACAATGTGTATTATAAGGCATAATACTAAAAGCCTGTATAACTGACATGCTTTTTAATAAAGGCATGGCTGAAGGGCACAACATGCTATGCACTGATAAACACAGTAGCTAAGTGCACAGCAGTTTTGCATCATTAAACCTATTTTTTTCTTAGCACATCTGGAATTATATATCGACCAATCCACATCCAGCACATCTGTTTTAAAGTGCATTGTTCGTTTTAAAAATACACTAACATTTAAAATTATGGCTGATGCAAATGTCATGTTATTATTTTTGAAATAATAAGTAAAAAAATTGTTGCTTTATATCTAAATAAATAAAAATATAACAAATATTCTTATGTTGTAATTCCTAAATTGTTTGTAGCATATACAACTGCTAATTTTAGAGTTATATTTTATTTTGACAAAATGGTATAGAACAGGGGTCACCACACTCGGTCCTGGAGGACCAGTGTCCTACAGAGTTTAGCTCCAACCTTAATCAAACAAACTTGAACCAGCTAATCAAGGTATAATAGGTATACTTGAAACTTCCAAGCAGGTGTGTTGGGGCAAGCTGGGGCTAAACTCTGCAGGACACCAGGACACCATATATTTCAAATATAATTTGGTAAAATGTAACATTAAATGAAATGAAA
This sequence comes from Cirrhinus molitorella, assembly GCA_033026305.1. Taxonomy (NCBI): domain Eukaryota; kingdom Metazoa; phylum Chordata; class Actinopteri; order Cypriniformes; family Cyprinidae; genus Cirrhinus; species Cirrhinus molitorella. Next base: position 8,401,714 of record CM065120.1, read on the forward strand.
CATTTCAATCAACATTCAACATTTCATTCAACATCTCATAGTAGCCTTTCATTAACAGTAGAAGTGAAATCTTATTGTAGTCTTCAAATCCGGGTACTGTCTTACATTTTAAAGGAACACTTTTGAAAATAGGCTCATTTTCCAACTCCCCTAGAGTTAAACAGATGAGTTTTACAGTTTTTGAATCCATTCAGCCGATCTCCGGGTCTGCCGGTAGCAGTTTTAGCATAGCTTAGCATAAATCATTGAATCTGATTAGAACGTTAGCATCTCGTTCAAAAATGACCAAATGTTTTCTAGATTTCTCCTATTTAAAACATGACTCATCTGTAGTTACATTGTGTACTAAGACTGACAGAAAATGAAAAGTTGTGATTTTCCAGGCTGATATGGATAGGAACTATACTGTCATTCTGGACTATACTCTTATTCTGGCGTAATAATCAGGGAACTTTGCTGATGTACTATGGGTGCAGCAGGCGCAATGATATTACACAGCGCCTGAAAATAGTCCCCAGCTAGGTAACTTCCAACGTGACCAGCACTAAGCCACTAAGGTAACAGTAAAATAGCTGGGGACTATATTCAGACACTGCGTAATATCATTGCGGCTGCTGCACCCATGGTACGGCAGCAAAGTTCCTTGATTATTAAGCCAGAATGAGAGTATAGTTCCTATCCATATAAGCTTGGAAAATCGCAACTTTTCATTTTCTGTCAGTATTTGTATACACGATGTAACGACAGACCCAGAGATTGGTTGAAAGGATTCGAAAATGGTAAAATTCATCTGTTTAAATCTAGGAGTTGGAAAATGAGCCTATTTTCAAAAAAAGTGGAATGTTCCTTTAAAATCATTAACAGATGAAGTTTGGTTCCATCAGGCTAACATGACAGTCAAGACTCACGCTGTTGTAAGCTTTTCTGTTTCTTTTGTTTTCAATCACGTTGTTCTAACATTACGACAAACATTACACTATGTATTTCTTGGCACGCTCGTTTTACATGGATTTGGCACCACCTATAGTTGTGGGTGTATTATTGACATGTCCAAGTCTAGACCCTGAATTTAAGACGAATGCGTTTTTTCAGATGTATTTGCAAGAAAAATCTTTGTCTTATATTCGGGTCAATATTATTATATTATATTATATATTATTATTATTATTATTATCATCATTATTTAAGTAATATTGTATTGTCTACTTGCTCTCCTTTGCATTATTAACATGATGGCGTAAATGTACATTGTGTATAATGTGCCCTGGGAAATACATATTAAAATAATATAATACATATTAAACAAGAGAAAATTCAGATTAATGGCTTTATTCCTATTGGATCAAGATTGTGTTGTTGTATTGAGTTTATGCTTCAACCGGACTCAGAATTGTTTAATTTATTCCTGGTAAAATGTGCATCTGGATATAAATCCTGTCATTATTTATCATGATGTGGTGATTCGAGGGAAATGACTGAGCAAATTGAGAAAATCCACTCAAATGTATGGGAGATGGAGAACAGAAACTATCCAGTGCTATGTTGAGCATATTATCTGGATGAGTGAGCAGTCTGAGTGGCCATATAAATTACAAACAAGTAAAATGTTATTTCTTTATTGATTATATAACAACAACTTGGAAAGCAGACAGAACAGAAAAGGTAAGAAGCATTATTTGAGAAAAGGGCATACTAATATAATAGGCGCAGACCTGTAGCGGAACAAACTTTACCCTGTGCTGACGTAATTTCAAATTTTTGTGAAAAAGGCTAATTGAATTGTAAAATAAATGAGCGGTATATATCGGAATGATGCAAACAAAGTTTTTCGAAAACTATGTCTAAAAACAAAAATTTGCTGGAAATTTGATTGACAGATTACAAAGATAAAATAGCAGTTTGGAAGAACAGGCACTGACTAACCGCTCACAGTAAGCCCCCAAACGTTTTAATTTCATGTCAACTTCAAACATGCATCGGCTCCAATATCCTGTACTTTGATTCGCCACATAATGTGTGGCATGTGGCATTATGGTCACACCACATATGGAGGCCTGGAAGGAAAGTCTCACACTTCTATCTGAAACACGCACGCACACACGCAGACGATCATAAAAGGTTGCGACTCTGAGAGTGTAATTTGAAAAGAGAAACCCTTGCATGGAGTGCCACGTGTGCAACGCTCCCCTGCTCGCCGAACGTCATCCTCTTCTTCCTTCTCTCTCTCTCTCTTCCTCCCTCCCTCTCTTGCCTCCAACTATCTTCCTCTGTATTTTTAGTATTGGAGAGTAGGCGTCGCGCCCTTATGAATTTTCATGGGTTCTTCTATGTGTAGGCAGAGCGCGCTCTTCTGGCAAAAGCTCAGAAATACTCGCTCACCAAACGCAAACATACACTCATTCTTTCGAAACTGCAACCCAGAAGAAAACTCATCAGCATCATCTCTGTTCCTCCCGTTTGGCACGAACACACACGTATACACCCACACGAGCGAGATACAGTACACACCTAACACTACATGAACATTCAATGTCTCACAGTAGATTAAGCCAATGAGAAATGACTTATATCTAAAAATGGATAGATCTGGGTCTCTCGCTTTCCTCGCGAGCCCCCACACAGACCATCAGAGGGAAAAATCCCTCGACTTCTTCGCGAGCTCCATGTTAGTGACATGATAATACAATGTTAATCGGGTTTTACGGCAGACGCGCTTCTGAGATTTATTTGGAGTCACTGACCCCTCCGTTTAAGCTCACACATACGTGCGCTTGCACACTCGCAGCCGTGCGGCAAAAAGCACACGCGTGATTACGCGCGGACTGAACTTCTGCAGTACTTACTGACAGCAATCCAGCATATGGAAGTCATGTGTGAGTGTAAATGCTAATTCGCGAGCATATTATAGGCCTTCTTTTGCTCGAGGGGACGACGCACATGTCCACATTAGGGCCTTAATTATGCTAATTCTTCAAATTTGATTCATTTAACGGCATTCTTTTATTTTTTTGACGTGTGCTTGTATGTGTGTGAGTAATTATCTCCAGCTCCTCTATCTCTCCGATAGGCATCAGTGTAAACATGTCAGGGCGTGCGTGCCATTTTACTGCGGGCTATACAGTTGTGCATATGGATCATGTCACGATTAATTAGATTAGGATGATCTGACTGCAGATTAATGCCTGTGTATTTGAGGCTGTTTGTTTAAAGCCGTATAAATGATGGAAAGTTGTCTGATAGACTCTCATCTGCCCTTCGCACTGACTCCTCTCAGCTTCACCACAATACATCTGGACCTTTTAGTGCCCAGTGATGAGTAAATGTAATGCCTTCGTCCGTGTGCATCGCTAAACACACTATGACACATGCATGCACACTGAGAGAGACACAGACTCCAGATTTCCGGAGTGGGAATGTATGGAGGCGTTTGGTCCTTGATATGCATTAAAACATAACAGATATTATAAATATAACTGTCAAAAGTAATTAATAAATAAAGAATAAGAGAAAGACTGAAAACATGACACTTAGAGAACAAAACGACAGAACAAGGGAAAGAGTCAAATAAAATTTAAATAGAAAGGGTTTTAAGTGTACAGAAAATTCTATTAATATTAAGTATTCGTATCATAAATCAAACTATTAATACACTACCAGTCAAACATAATATTTTTAATATTTTTTTCTGCTCACCAAGCCAGCATTTATTTGATTCAAAGTACAGCAAAAACAGTAAATATGTAAAATAATTTTACAAATTAAGTCACTGAAGTCTTCAGTGATGAGTATCCTTCAGAAATCATTCTGTTATTCTGATTTGCTGTTCATAAAACATGTATTATTATTATTATTATTATTATTATTATTATTATTAATATTAATAATATTAAAAATTAAAATAAAAGATTTTTTTAAGGATTCTTTAATTAATAGAAAGATTCAAAGATCAGCATTTGTCTGAAATAAAAAGCTTTTGAAACATTACACTATGTACTACAGAAATTATAGAAATCAATACTTTTATTTAGCAAGGATGCTTTAAAGTGATTAAAAGTGATGGCAAAGACATGTATCATGTTACAAGATTTGAAAAAAAGCTGTTTTCAACATAATAATAATAATAATAATAATAATAATAATTAATAACAATAATAATCTTTTTTGCAGCAAATCAGAGTATTAGAATGATTTCTGAAGGATCACGTGACTGGGGTATTGATACAAAAAATCAGCTTTTAAATCACAGGAATAAATTACATATTTTAAAATATTCACATAGAAAACAGTTATTTTAAACAGTAAAAAATAATCTTTGCTGTACTTTGGATAAAATAATTGCAGGCTTGTTGTGCAGAAAATACTTAAAAAAAAATCTTACTGTTTAAAAACTTTTGATTGGTAGTGTATAAATATTAGGTAAATATATAAATAGAAAATATAAATATTAGATGAAAATTATAAGTACAGAATTATAATTATAATAAAATTGTGTGCATTAATATAACAAAAGTTATAATGCTTATAACAAAAAATATTACAAGTAAAATAAATAAAAAACTGTTTTAAATGGGAGTATATGAATATAACTCAGCATATTAATGGACATATACTTCTTGCCCATTTCATTAACACAGTAACATGCTTTGTATCATTAGTTATATGGGCTGAAACCATATAATGCTGTAGTATGGCCTAATGTGTGTTAAATGGCAACCCAAGTCATTATAAAATCATCTAAATTACAGCACTGAAAATCAAACAGTTCAGTAGTGCACTTACATTTTCCCATTGAGGTTCTCCTATGAAGTGCATTCCCTGCCATTAAAGTGCTCTCAAGAAATAGTAGGTCACATCTGGTTGAAATCTGTAAAGCATGCAAAGTGGTCTTTTAAGCCTCTATGAAAAAAACAGCGATGGAGAAATAAAACTAGAAATTATCGCTATCCTTTATTTCAGACTACAGGGTCTCAATGGATACAGGAATCCTTCATAAAACATGCATGAACATTATGAAATACCATTATAGAGAAAAATATGAAGAAACATATCCGAAAATGTATCAGATGTCTTTATATGGTACAATTTAGCAAGCAAATGCTTGTTAAAACATGTTAAAAACAAATCTAATTGCCTAAATATTTTTATTGGATTTTTAAGTTACATTATGCATTATATTAAATATTGATTTAAAACAAAATTAAACATCTATCATTTGTATGATATTGCAGGAGAAATCGTTGTGACGGCTAAACTAAAATGTTTATATATATAATATATATATATATATATATATATAAAACAAATCCCAGGAAATTTAAAGCTGAAGTGTGCAATTTCTGTGCCCCTAAATGATTATTATAAAAATTATTGGTTGGACAAACAACCTAGAGCCAATGATGTGGTTCTCGTTAGTTGTGATGCACAAACAAACAGAGCAAGGTTTTGACAGCAGTTTTAACATTTGATAAAGTTACACACTTCACCTTTAACTAGGACAAGTGGACTGTTTAGTCATATTAATCCGAATAATTAATCAGATATATTGCCTTAAGACACACTTACCGAATAGTCACACACACACACACACACACACACACACACACACAGTCCTTACACAAACTAGTCGGACATCTGAAGTTCAGGCACATACACAGTGAATGTAAACAGCATTTGTCTACTGCCAGTGTACACTAGTCTATTCATAGTACATCAACCTAGTTGTACTATATAGTCTACCTTGGACAAATACTCTGACTGCTACTGTGTGTTACTGCGTATTGCAAGGACTAACATCTATATATACACTAGCTATCGGTCAAAAGTTTGGACTAATTCAACTTTTTAATGTGTCTGAATGAAGTCTCTCATGCTCACCAAGGCTGCATTTATTAGAATACATTAGAATGATTTCATAAGGATCCTGTGACACTGAAAACTGAAGAATAAATGACTGATGAAAATTCAGCTTTGCTCTCATAGGGCTAAATTACATTTCAAAGTAGAAAATGTTTGTTACATTGCAATATTTCACAATATTACAGTTTTTTAATCAAATAAATGCAGCTTTGGTGAGCATAAGAGACTTCTTACAAAACTTAATTTTTTTTGTGTGTACAGATAAATGATATCTGCGGATTTTTGGTGCAAAACCGGTGTAGAATTATGCAGCTATTCTTTATAAGACTCCCAAAAGTGCTGATAAGGAGAATATTAAAGGGGTAGTTAAACCAAAAATGACAATTTTGTCATTATTATTCCAAGCCTGTATGATTTGCTTTCTTCTGTTGAACACACACACAAAAAAGATATTATGATAAAGTTTGCTAACCAAACAGTTGTTGGTAGCCACTGACTTCCATATGTGACCCTAGACCCCAATACCAGTCATAAGGTTCAATGTTTGAATAAATGGAATAAATAAGCTTTCCATTGATGTATGGTTTGTTAGAACTATTTGAAAATCTGGAATCTGAGGGTGCAACATATAAATAATGAAAAAATGTCTTTAAAGTTGTCCAAATTAAGTTCTTAGCAATGGATATACAAATGTAAGTTTTGATATATTTACTGTAGGAAATTTACAAGTGATTTTTAAAAAAATCTAAAATCTATAAAAAAAATCTATCATTTTGACCCATACATTGTTGGCTATTGCTACAAATATGTGTGAATTATGACTGGTTTTGTTGTCCAGGGTTCACGTATAGTAAAAAAAAAAAAAAAAAACCTATGGAAGTCAATGGCTACCATCTACTGTTTGGTTACCAGCATTCTTCAAAATATCTTCTTTTGTGATCAACAGAAGAAAGAAATAGATACAGGTTTGGAATAGCATTAAGGTGTGTAAATGATTACAAGATTTCCATTTCTGGGTGAACTATCCCTTTAAGGATATCAATACAAGTTGTGCTGAAAACAGAGCATTTCTTCCTTCTCTGAGCCAATTACAGTGCCACGAGATGCCAGATTTGTCAGGGTCTTTTGGCAACTACAAATTACAGGAAAAAAGAATAAAATCCAATGCAAAGTTGTTTTGAAAGATCTGCCAAAAGCCCATCATGTAGCTGTTATCAACATCATTATGTTTCATTTAAAAGGCATGGCTATTTCATATGTTTCTCTGTAGCAACATGACCAGAGGCAAACGGTGTTGATACAGATAAAATTGCTGCAGGTCGTCAGCATTAAATATAAGTTATATACCTTACAGGTTCCCTACATTTGTGCTGTGGGCTTGAATTATATACCTCAGATCATGTGACTATTTTTAAGGAGAACTGAAGGAGAAATCATTTTTCAAATTTGTCAGACGGCAAGATGATAACTTTGCAACACCCTGGTGACAATTTCACATTAGTGTAACACTGTGGTGCTACTGTTTGCATGGATATGCACCACACAAGATTTGATGTCTTTGCTAGAAGATTTTTCCTTGAGAAGTGGTAATGTAATCAGCAATTTTCCAAAATTATAAGTTAGCTGATTAACTTAACAAAAAGCAGCTGTTTTCTAAAATTAGGTCAGAGAAAAACAAATCAGCGTTACACAGTAGGCGCAATTTGCAACTTGATTTCAAAAAGCGAAAATTTGGCCAAAATATGTGAAAAACTACCTGATTAAAGCTTCACTACCAGAGGACTAGTCGTCTGCAAAGCTGTCAGTCTGATTTAGTTGCATAGTTAGATTTTACCTAAAAGAATTGAACTGTTACTGGTCATATCGAAATAACCTAAATACTCAAAGTGACAGTAAAAGTATATTTTAAGGTAAACTTTGAAAAACAGAAGCAGTTACTTCTCACCATTTCCCTTTGAATTTCTTAAACATTTTCTTCTGCAGCACACAAATGACTTGCTGTCTGCTAAACAACCTGATGAGAAAAAAATAAATAGCCTTTAATTTTACTTATCCAGTGAAATGAATACATTACAAAACAATACAGATAAGACAAAAGACTCATTTGGCGATCGTGTCTGTTTCCAGCCTGTAATTGACTATACTTACAAGTCTACAGTTGATTTCAGTAAACACTAATTTCACATTTTTAACACGTGAACTTTTACACATTCGATTTCATGACAATCCTAAATGAGTACCAATTGTAGGAATACAGCACAATGTTTTTGAGGAATGAGACTCAACATTAGCATAATTTAACATTATTACACTATTTTAATGTAATGAATTCTAGCAGGGGATCAAGCAAGTATAAATTGGTCTGAATTTGCATAATGGCAAGAATGTAAATGATGTAAAACAGATCAATGTGCAAATAGATTTATTCAGAATCTACCTGGAAATACAAACGCATACTGGTTGTGTAAACCACTACAATCTAAACACAACCCACCTAAAATATCCTACCGTGTCTTGGATCTAGTTGTTGTTGTTGTCTACATTCGAGTGAGATGTTGACGCACACAGACATGGCCTTTTCCATGGAGGCTGATATGAAATACGAAATATGAATATGCTAGTATTTCATAGACATTAATGAGGTTAAAAACAAGCAGCTCATTTGAATATTTCTTGAGAGTGTAAACACAAGAACGCCTGCCTGTCCGGATACAGAAAGGAAACGGTTAGAGGCTAGACGCGTAGCATACGACAGACTGACCTCATGAAAAATGCTTCTCGTTTCTAAAGCCACAATATATGCGTTATTATGTTCGAACCATGTTCGTGTGGCGAGTCTGAAACCCGGTATATACCCTGAAATGTTAACCTCGCTTGGCTTCCGACACAGCGTTTACTGAAAACACAGCAAAGAAAGGTGATCCAGTTAACATTTGGTCATACGACAGTTTTATGTTTGTATTCAAATGAGAATCAAAATCACATCTGAGATGAATCCATATTTTCACATTCACTGTAAACATATACTCCCATTCACATCAAAATCAAAAAGAACAATTCTAAAAGTTTGACCATAGAGAAGATTAACATGCTGTTATCTTTTTCTTTTAAATATATATACGCAATTAAATCACATTAATAAATTAAGTCCACATGTATAACAATTCATAAAATGAAAGGAACTAATAATAAAACATATTAAAACTAGGAAATTTCATACATAAATATAATATTGCAACCTGATATTGTGCATATCGCTGGAACGACCATTATAATTCAAAACAACCAAAAATATTTGTGAAGTATGAGTGTGCGGTTGGATTCTACAGGAAGTGATGTGTTTGTGTGTTCGAGGCAAACAGGAACTTTTTATATCTTGGTGGTTCTGTATTGACATCATTAGTTGGTGTGGGTTTTTACATTTTCTACGCCTTCTTCGAGTCCCTTACGACCACAATAAAAGACAGTATACCTCTTTTTCTCCCACTTTCCTGCATTTCTTTTCCCGCTGTCTTCTTTTCTACAACACAATAAATAGTCTTTGCACACCTTTTTCAAATATTTGGCAGTGTATAAAACTGTGTAAAAATTGACTATCACTTTTTTCAATATTCTAGACAACTATAGAAATATGCTCAAGATGATAAAATTTCGATGAATGAACATTGACACTTACTACACTGTTGTGCTGTGAGCAGAGGAGTGTCTTCCTGCGTTTGCGCTCTGCATGCAGGTAAGTTACGGACAGATTCAAGGGTAGGGAGGGTCAAAGACTTTCCACTTGGTGTCCTCAGAGACACGAATGAGTCGCAGGCCTTGCGTGCACTGCGTTTTCCTTCTCTGAAATTCTCTAACGTACTTGATTTCAGAGATTACACCCGAGACTAATCATACAGGTAGTGCATTTTGTCACAGTTCAGGCTGGAATGGAAATCTAATCTTTGAACTCAGAGCGGTCTTTGTGGACCGTGCCTCAGTGCAGCTTTTACATCGAAATGCATTCGTACATGCATTCATAAGCCGTTCAAACAGTGTAACAGATGTTCTGCCGCCTTTCCAAAAACTCAATCAGGTTTGGATCTGCTAAGCAATTATTTATTTCAGAGCATGTGATTGTGTGCAAATGCACGCCTATCGTTTATGCTATTACGCTGTATGTGGTACTCGTTTTGTTTTGTTTTTTTTTTTTGGTCAAGAGAGATTCTAGTTTATACCTAACTTCGTCCTTTCAGTAGTATGAGATCATGTATCGTTTGTGCCTCTTGCATGTGCATGTGTATTTTATGTGTGTGTGTGTGTGTGTGTGTGTGTGTGTGTGTGTGTGTGTGTAAAAGTGCAGAATGTGGGTATTCACTTATGTTTTTATTTATTCAATTTTTTGGTTGCTTATGTTGCGTGAAAAAGGAAACTCTTTGGAGCTGCCCCTGTACTTCCAAGCAGCTTTGCTGCTCTTCCTTCGCTCAAAGGCGCGAGAGCGTCCTGCCCACCATTTTTGATGTTTTCTGGAAGACACAGAGCTGCCGCTCGACTAGAGGGGAGGACCTGATGTAAAGTTGAACTCTTACTTCTGTTCAGACAGATAAGTCCAAGAAGGGAAACAAAATATATTCCAGACTTGCTTGCCTTATAGTCAAAAAGCTTTACAATCCCGCCAAGAGTTCCACGGTTAAGCCATATCCTGGTGGAAAATCCATGCATGTCTTTTCATAGTCTTCCAGAGCATGTTGCAATCTCTCTATCAGACATCAGACTCGATGCTCGGCATCCTCTTGTAGACACGCCGAGCGCCCCCAGCGCTCAACGCCCTGGGAGCGGTGTATGTGCCGACAGGGGGAGGGGCTACATAAGGCATGACATGCTCGGGGTAATAGAGGTCAGGGGTCGGCATCCCCAAGCCGAGCACATTGCCATCGGCCTGGCCTAATGTGAGCGGCACGAGCTGCTTATAAATGTCTGTGGAGCTGCGGCCGTGAGCTAGACGCTGGTCGTCGCGGAGCGTCTGGAGAAATGGGTTTTCCGTCGGGCGTGCCGGATACATCGACTTGCTGCGACGACCGATCCCGAGTCCGCTGACACCAATCCCTGCGAGCGTGTGGTTTAGGTGGACCGGCTGATTTTTTGGGGTCTTGTCCGGGATGAGCGTCGCTGAGGGAATGTTGGCATATGGTGTGTTGTCCTGCAGACTGACCCGCCGTGAGGAACTCTTCTGGGGCAGGTTCTCGTACGAGTGCTGGCGGATGATTACGCCCTCGTTCTGGTAGTGACTAATAAGACCGTCACCCTCTTGGTCACTCTGGGGAAGATAGGCTGTGAAGGAAGCATCAGGCTGAGGGAGAAAAGGAGAGAAGGCCCTGTCAACACTTCCGCCGCCAGTGCCCCGTCCATCTGGATGGAGGAATTGATCTTCGCTGATGTCGTACAGGTTTGCGGAGTGCAGACAGGCATCGCAGCGATACTGAGGGGACCGAACAGTGTAAAGCCCAGAGTAGCTGGACACTTTCGACAGGCAGCTACGGCAGTGTGTCTGTCGTGGATCCTGAGTAGAACCAGGCCCGCCGGCGATGGTCCCTGCACCGCCAGGCTTCCCGTACGTGTTGTATTTCTTATCCTTAACGATGGCGGTTTGCATCACGTCCGGTTCATGGGCCTGGGAGAGCAGACTGCTGTTGAGCTGCAGGATTGGCTGCTGCTCAGAGGAAGAGGATGGCCGGAGCTTGTTGTCACGGTGATCGCTGAAGATATCCGGGTAGTGCAGCCCATGCTCCTGATCGATAGAGTCGATGGTATAAATCTGACTCCCCTGGCTGCTCTGAGAGTAGATCTGAGCGCTGTGGTTGCTCTGCTGACTGGGCTGGCTTCGCAGAGTTGAAAGCTCCACGTCGCTCAGATCCCGCGGTAGGCGGTTCCGTTTCCGAAGTGTTTCTTTTAACTTGTGCTGCTTTTGCAAGTCCACCCGGCCGGAGCAATCTGACATATCCGAGCGGGCGGGCGCATCTTCGGGCAGGTAGCGCTGACTCTTCATAGGCAGGGTCTCGGAGGGCTGCGGGGCAGATGGTGGGGAATTACCCCCAGGTCCTTGGTTCTGCCGTAGAGTCTCCACAGACTTCTTCCACAGAGCACGTGGCTTGGAGGCTGGAGGTCGAGCAGTCTCACCTCCGCCTCCCGAGCCACCGTTTCCAGCAACACCTGGCTGAGCATCCGGCAAGCTCAGGGCATGTTGCCCTGGCAACAGAGTGTTGTTAAGTGGCTCTTTGTGACGGTTGCTGAGCATGGTGCTGGCATTGCTATAGGGTGCATTTTTCTGGACGAGGTTGTTGCCTTTTGCTCCGTCCATAAATTCCAGCACGCCCGTGGTAGGGCGGAGAATGCTACTCACGGGTCGCTTGGGTGAGGTAACTCCAAGGGTGGTGATCTCTTTAGCAGATTTAAGAAGGTGTAACATGTTGGCCTGAGGGCTGAAGTCTAACTCTGGGGATTTTTTCATCTCAATATGGACACCGTGAATACAACTCCAAATGCCCTATAGGTGGAATGGAGATGGAAAGGTTAACAAATAAAGTTCATAAGCGGAGACTAACACAGAAAAGTATATATTAATGCAATATTTCTCAATATTGTCCTGCTGTATTTTTTCTGGGGTCTGAAACTCTATAAACCGATAAAGTAATATATCCTTCTGTGACAAACAACCGAACCCTGTAACTTTATTCCAGAGACGGTGGCTAGTGCTATTATATTCTGTTATATAAGCTCTTTCTTATTTCGCAGCAAAGAAACCTGTTTGTCAGCACATAAGCAGCAATCCCCACACTGATGAAGCTTTAAGACGACTGTGGTAAACAGCCACAGTGACATGTTAATATGTCAAGATTGAGCAGATAATGGTTGCCTTCAGCAACGAAACCTCTCTAGTTAATTTACCGTAGTGTTTCTGTGACATACCCTGCTGATAGTGAAGAGAATTCCTGGCCGACCAGAACAGAGACCAGTGAAACAGTAACGTAGCCTCCAGTAGAAGAGGTGCTCCCAGACAAAAGTAATTAGCGACAGAGCCATGGCGGCCGCGAGCATATAGAACACACCAGCCATATTATCCACATCCAGCTGACTGCTCATCACTTCATTCTTCTCATTATGACAGATACCAGTCAGCCACTGGGCCTCCAGCTCCTCCATCTCACCTAATACACAACACAACATCACACAGTTAATGCTAATGCAGAGACTCACAGAAAAACAGGCTCACTTTCTGGCTCTGTTCCAAACACGAGCGAGCTGTTTACCTGGGCTGCATTTTTAAGCATTTCAGGCAAGCTCCTGATGCAAAGGCTGTTAAATAAGCAGCAAAATAATGCTGCCTTGTGAGATGAAAAAATAAACTGAATTGAAAAAAAAAAAGATCTTTTTTTTTTATTATCTAAAATAGTAGAATTGTTTAAATCGAAAAGAACTACACTGAAAAAAAGGGCTAGACTAGTGAAAATGATACTCTAAAACTACATGTGTTTTTTATTTTATTTTTTTAAATGAAGGGGACATCAGATGAAAATTCACTTTTACATGGTGTTTGCATATAAATGTGTCTTAGCAGTGTGTGGACACAACCACCCTACAATGATAAAAAAAATCTATGCACTCCTTTATTTTTTATCCCCAAACAACCTCAGTCTCATTTATCAAACCATTTTGATGGACTACCCTCAGACAGTTGTACACTGTCCGCCATTTTCTACACTCAAGCTGCTGTAGCGACAACATCTCGTGGACAATGCAGGTGTTTTGTAGGATATAAACATAAGAGTTTTCATTTTCAACATCATAGCCACTGAGGATGCAGTAGATTTATTTTTAACAGTAATTCATTTTTGCAACTGCTTTTTGAGCAAGGGACAATTCAAGACAGGTTTTGCTAAAGAGTTAAAACTCAGGGATGGATCAGTAGCCATCAGTAGATAGTGATCTAGCTGCACCTATGGATAAAATAAGTCTTACACTTTATATTTTTTAGGAATATTTGCAAATCGCCTTTCCTTTTCCACTGAAGAGAGGGGTGGGGATGTGCAGAGCTCATTGTCATTTAAAAATATATGCACTGAAATGGGTTGCTGTGAACAGAGCTGTTTCTGACAAGGTAAAAAGGGTGTGTTTTACATGACCACTGCGGAATTTTAACCAAAGTATGTTACAGACATTTCACGAAGACCCTAAAGAATCATACCAACGTGTATGTGCATATGATATCCCTTTAAATATGTTTTTTTTTTTTTTTTTTTAAGTATTTTATTGTAAAAACACTATTAATCCTTATTTACAAATTTGAAAAATTATTTTTACAGTGTATTTACCCATTATTTCACTCTCTGGAATACCTAATTCTGATTGGTTGCTTGCAGCATTCTGCAGTCAATTTTTTTAGAATAATGACCACTTAATTTGCTTATTTGACCTCTATCCCTGTCTATCTATTCTCCTACACTTTTGTAGTTTTGTTCACTTTCTTCTGCCATTCAAAAGTTTGGGGTCAGTAAGATGTTTAAAATGTCTTTGAAAGAAGTCTCTTATGTTTACCAAGGCTGCATTTACTTTAGCAAAAACACAGGAAGAAAATGTAGTATTGTGAAATATAATTACAATTTAAAACAACTGTTTCCGATATTAATATATTTTAAAATGAGTATCAGTATTACATGTTCAAGGTCAAATCTATTCTAATCTAATCAACTACGTCACGTGCACCTTACGATATTTATGATGCACATCTGGGTGACTGTTTTATCTTCTTGTAGTATGTTTCAAATCAATAATTTATGATGTTACATTTTATTTAGGATGCTGCTTATGTAAAGAGCAAGGAATCTTACTAAGGTTAGGAACAGGGATTGTGTTTAATACAGATGTAATGAAATAAGTGAAATATTAAGTGAAATGCAGGAAAACACTTTTACCATCTCCAATGATCCCAAGGATAGCGAGATCAACCAGCCGTTTCCAGTAGGATCCTTTTTGCAGGGCAATGCCATAACCTGTTGTGGCAAAGATGTAGCCACTGCCAATAGTTACTAGCTTACAGCCATCATCACGCCCCGCCATATAGTTGAGCACAGCCGCGTCGTATATAAAAGCATCCAGTTTACTGTAGAAATAAAAAAAAAAGCACAGGCTTACGGAAATATTCATATTATATACACTAGAAATAATCTTGTTGACCATGTAATGCAAAAATGTGCATATGCCAGCCATACCCTGTCTTGAGGCTGACCAGTGCATCCTGAACTCCAGTCTGATGGTATTTCACCATGTACTGGTGCATGTCTGGATAGTTTTTCCTGATGTTTCGCTCTGTGCTCCCATTAGGCACAGTCCCGAAGCGAAACGGTGGTGAATAGGAATAGGGACTCTGAAACTATAGAAGACAGAAGAAAAAATACATCAATTACAAAGAACAGTGAGGGCATCTTTAAGAAATATATGGAGAGAATCAATACAAGCTCAAATACAGAAACCTATCTGGGGAGATAAACCTAGTAACTGGTGTAGTTCAGATGCTCCGTCTTGTAAATTTATAATGACATACGGACGCTTCCTCAAAACCTAGTGAGCTGCCAACTAGACAGCACACTGTAAAATATGTTTTGTCAGGTAGCCTGAGAAATGTGCTTCATGTGGTAACATCTAAATTAACTGGTTTTATTCAAGTCAGAGAAATTATTTATTATGACTTGAATCAACCGGAATACATTAGGTTTATGCCAGGATTCAGTCTAACAGAGCTGCTGTCCTGCAGGGTTTAGCTTAGTCTTCAGGATTACTAAGGCTATAGGCAGGTGAGGGGTTTTTTTCAGGGTTGGAGCTAAACTCTGCAGGACAGCAGCTCTATATGACCGAACTTGCCTACCCTTGGGTAAGGTAGAAATAGCTTCCTATAGCACCAGCTGCATATTTTTACTTTTTACAGGGCATTTTAAGCATGCACCTACGTGTGTGTCATCCATAGATAAGGTAATCTCACAATGGATTTGTGCTGAGCTCGGCAACAAATAATCACCAAGATGGCTGACAGAGCCAGAGTTGGATGCTGTCTATAAATGTAGGTATATATTTATATTAAGTTAGAACTTCAGTGTCAACAAGACAACTGCTGCCAGGGGTGTCATGCATATATTTTTTGAGGGGACGCCAGTGCCAGCCCTGCCTCACTCAGCGCCCTAGGCAAGATAAGGCATGATTAAAGGAAAAACACACTAAGGACTGGTTTCATAGGGATTTAGACAAAGCCAGGATTAATCCATACTTCAATTAGGACTATTAAGTAATTTTTATAAACATTCCTTATCAAAAAGCATTACTGACATATTTTAAGATTAATCAGTGGCATTTTCTTTCAAATGAAACAGCTTTGACTTACATTTTAGTCTGGGACTAGGCTTAAACCTAGTTGAATTAATTAGTGGATTAAGACAATCTAATACAGGGGTGGCGAACGTCAGTCCTGGAGAGCCGCAGCCCCGCAGAGTTTTGCTTCAACCCTAATTAAACACACCTGAACAAGCTAATCAAGGTCTGAAGGGTAACTAGAAAGCTACAGGCAGGTAAGTTTTAACTAGTGTTGGAGCTGAACTCTGTAGGGCTGCGGCTCTCCAGGACCGGAGTTCGCCACCCCTGATCTAATAGGTTACAGATTACAATTTACCCTTCTTAAAATGTAATAAGTAGTGTAAAAATTTCAGTGATCACTTTTCTAAATTTCTTATAAATTCTTTCAAACATTTAAAGCAGGCAAGGTTAATCTTACAGTAGTACTCAACACTGATTACTTTCAGACTTTCAAAATCCTTCATCACTTGAATTAGGATTATAAAAATTAAAATAAAAATTACAGTATTACTTATATCCAGCAAAAACGTAATTTAAAAATGCTAAATGACATCAGAGACGTGTGTGTGTGAAAATATTCAGATGTAACCTCCTTTGTAATCGTTAATTTTCAAAAGTGACTGTAACTGAATTATCATTTATATATATATATATATATATATATATATATATATAAACATTACTTATATCCAGCAAAAACACTGATTAAAAAATATTTAAAAATGCTAAACAACATTTATAATGTTACACAAGATTTCTATTTCAAATAAATGTTGTTCTTTTCACTTTCATCAAAGAATCCTGATGTAAAAATGTATTACAATTCATCAGAAATATATTAAGCAAATCAGTATATCAGAATGATTTCTGAAATATCATGTGGCATTGAAGATTGGATTAATGATGCTGAAAATCACAGAAATAGAAACAGAAAACATTACCTTTCTGTCACTAAGGCCTGTTACTTGGTCCACAAACTCCTCTTGGATCATAAACGCAGCCAAGTTGGCAGTGTAGCTGGCCAGGAAGATCACAGCGAAAAAGGCCCATACAGACACAATAAATTTACTAGTAGTGCCCCTGGGGTTCTGTACTGGGACAGAGTTGTTGAACACCAGACCCCACAGCAGCCAGACAGCCTTACCAATAGTGAAGGAGGGCCCATGAGGGTCTATAGAAATGCAAGAAAGATGGAAAGTTAGTAAGTAGGAGTTTGGAGTAAGTGGGAAGTCATAAGAGCTTTGTGGATCTACAGGTTACTCAAGGTGCCTATTGTTTAAATTTTTAATGTTGGGATTTTAAAATTTTAACTACGTATTCCGGCTGCTTCAAAGCAGACGTTGGTTGACTGTGTGGTTGAGGTTGTGTATCATACCTTTGCCCTGTGCCAGGTTTCTATTGAAACCGAGCGGACTGATGAATTCAAAGAGGAAAACAGCGATCGCTGTGACGATGAGTAACATGACGAACATCATAACCCACACTGAAGCACTGAAGGGTTCTGAGGGAGGAGAGAGAGAATAGAGAAAATGCATGGGGGAAGGCAGAGATAAAGCAGACACTGGTTCCAGAGGGATTTCAAAGATATTATTTCATCTATTACCTAGAAACGCGGAGGGCGACACCGTTCCATTGCTACGCGACACCATCACGCTGATGCCTGTCTCGACAAATGGGACAGAGAAGTCTATGACCTCTGACCGCTCTTCATTTATGGTCAGTGAGCCCACAGCCATTACAGCCTTTTTATTGACTACCTACAGAGCAGGGAAAATAAAACACATCAAGAAACAGAAAATACACTGAATGATGCACAGAAGTATATAGATAATGCATAGGACAGACAGATAGATAGACAGACAGATAGATAGTGATGATTAATTCATTAGGTTATTTAAAGTGACTAACCTCCCCCACCATGCCGTTCCACACATTATTGATCTTCTTGCCATGTTTGCCGTTTGTGACCAGGTAAAGATCATAGGTGAACTTTACATTTCTGGCAATCTTCTTCAGGATGTCTATACAAAAGCCCTTGCAGCACTGCTTGATATAGGATCCATCCGTGGTATTACTGCAGCATATACAGGCACAGCAATATAGAAAACAGCTGATACCGAGAAAGACTGAAGACAACTCAATCTAATAAGTTCTAAATTTAACACACGCAAAAGTTCATAACCACATTAGAGACTGCACAATTATTTCTGTATTCCCCAGGAAAAGAAAGCTCTCACGCTAAAGGTTAAGATAGGATGTATAACGCCTGCGGAGCCTACTAGTTTAATCAAAACTGCTATTAGTTGCTATAGTTAAAAAATCAAAACAACACTCACTCTTTAATGTGTTTCCTGCAAGGTACAGAGTTTCGCATACATGTGCCAGTAAGAATGTCCACATCGTCCACTATAACAAAGGGTCTTTCCTCTAGAGTCACAATGCTCAAGTGGTTCTCATCAGCATCCATGTCCCCGAATGAGTTATAACGTGGCCAAACTGGAAACTTCAACTTCAACGTGTGGTTTTCCCATCGTCCCATCTGTAGACATACACAAACAAACATTGGCTCATAAATAAACAAGGTTTGAAGGTTCTTCTAAAGTGGCCTCCATTATTATTATAAATTCAGGGATGAAAATGTGATTTTACGCTCTTCAAAGTAAAGCTAAGAAATGTTATTAGAGGAACACTGTACATTTTATCCAGCAAGCAAATAAGTCACTTTCAAAAACTGGGACCTAGGCTCATCACGGCTGTGTTTATTTGATTAAAAAAAAACAGGAGAAAGCTGTAATATTGTGAAATATTATTGCATTTTAAAATAGTGGTTTTCTATTTTAATATACTTTAAAATAGAATATATTCCTGTGATGCAAAACTGAATTTTCAGCATCATTACTCCAAATGATCCTTCAGAACTCATTTTGATATGCTGATTTATTATCAATGTTGGAAACACTTGCGGTGCCTAATGTTTTTTTGAAACCCATGACAGTTTTTTTCAGAATTCTTTGATAAATAAAATATCAAATAAAGACAATAAAAATTACAGCATTTATTTAAAAGATAAATATTTTGTAACAATATACACTACCGTTTGGTTAGTAAATGTTTGAAAAAAAAAAAACTTTATTTCAGCAAGGATGTGTTGAAATCATAAAAAAAGTTAAAGTAAAGACTTGTATTTTTAGAAAGGATTTACATTTTGAATAAATGCAGTTCTTTTTAATTTTTTATTCATTAAAGAATCCTGAAAAAAGTATCACAGGTTCCAAAAAAATGTTAAGCAGCACAACTGTTTCCAACATTGAAAATAATTCAGTGTATTAGAATGATTTCTGAAGGATCATGTGACACTGAAGACTCGAGTAATGATGCTGAAAATTCAGCTTTGCATCACAGGAATAAATTCTATTTTAAAGTATATTTAAATAGAAAAACACAATTTCAAAAAGCAATAATATTTCACAATATTACAGTCTTTTTTCTGTATTTTTAATCAAATAAACACAGCCTTCATGAGCAGAAAAGTCTTCTTTAACAGCATTAAAAATTCAAAACTTCTGAACGGCAGTGTGTACATAATTTTTTTTTATATTTCGGTAATCAAGATTTAAGATGGGTTTTTTTTTTGGTTTCATTGTAAATCTTTTGAAGTTTTTGCAGTACATTTAAATCAGTAATTCTCAACTGGCAGTTTGTGGCCTAGAAATTGTTTGCAGCCCTGTTTGGATGAGGTTTTACTGGCAACAAGGGAAAAAAAGCCAAATGCAAATAGTAAAAAACTAACCCAACCTACAAATGTGCACAGTCAGGACAGAAAAATAAATGTGCTTATTAAGTTTTAAAACAGAGGAGAAAATGCTTCCCATATCTTTTGTTGTTTACGTTAAAGGCTGTCCAATCAAACTTTATGGTGTTTTGCTGCAAATCCATCAGACACTTATAATAATATGACTAATACCAATATTATATTTGGCCTGGTATTTGTTCTGAATGTGTCAGGCTGGTAAATCACAGCTGTTCTGCTGTTTATGCATTAGCAAAATTCTCAGTTTTCCCATTCAGCCTATGTCATGTTAATAATTTCGCACATTGTTTGGCCTGTGCATTTCATGCTAATATTACTCAACGTTAATGTTACTTTTGTACAATATACAATTTTAGCCAACTTGATAACAACTAATATATCCTGTTTCAGATATCATTGCACACTGCGAGGTATTGCTGTTGCTGCTGGAAATGCCATGTCAACTACTCATGTAACAACGTGTCAGATTTACCCCATGTATGTGCATGGCACTCGGTGCAATAGTTATGCTTTCCGTCAAGTGTATGTGCTTTTTTGTTGCTGCTCGAAATGTCATGTCAGCTACCCGTGTAACAACATAATGTGTCAAGTTTACCCCACGTATGTGCACTGCACTCTTCATGCAATAGTTATGTTCTGTCAAGTGCGTGTGCTCGTCTATAAGCTCCGATAACACGATCGGCTCACACCCTGTTCAAGCCCCGCTGCAGTGAGAAATGATTAGTGTCACACTATTCACACAATCACTGCAGGGTTTTAATGTGAGTGTGTGTGTCTTCACACACACTGCAGGGCACTGTCAAAACACACAGCATCCAACACACCTCAGAGAAATAACAACTCATTAAAAGAATGCATGAGCGAGCAAACGATTACGAAAACGAGTGTGTGAAGCGCCGAGATAGAATAGGAGAACATGTAAAGCTAATTAGAGAAAGGGAGCAAAGACAGAGAATAGATTACTGTACAAAAAAAAAGAAAAAAAAAGGAAAGAAAATTATTGTTTTTAATAGCCAAAATGGAGAGAAATGTAAAAAGGGGCAATAATCGAATTGGATGGAGACACATGTGCACTCTTCTCCAATTTGAAGCTGGAAGTAATTTTACAATAGATCAGTTATGAAGCCAAAGCCTTAATAAGGGCTATTCTGACTCTTTATGACTAAGTAAACAATATTTTGAGTCATGTGCATAAAAAACCCCAGGCTGTGAAATGGGAAGTACAAATGAAATGTTCCTTTTCTCTAATAGCAAAGTCCAGTGCGTTTTCAGTCAAAGTCACAAAAAGGCTTTGAGCTAGTAAACAGAATATTGATTGTTATGGTTCCAGAATCCCCTTACAGGCAAAGCTAATAGAAGAAAATGAAGATTCGGGAAGGATATAAAGATTAAAGGCTCTTACCTTCTCCCATTCCCTCTGCGTGTTCAGAACAATAACAACCAGCTTGGGATTGACTTGGTAGCCATCGTCCATGAACGAATGATCTCTACCTCCTAGATTGACTCCCATCATATATCTGCAACACACAGAGACACAAAAACCCCAAACAGTTATATATCAAAACATAAGGTTTACTTATTGGTCTATCATATTGTGTTCGGACCATTCATTGGCTAAATGTTTGGGGGTGGAATGCAAGTCATTTCCTGAAATATAAGTGAAAACCTATAAGGTAAACAATTTAAATAACGTCTGATTGAACGCCATTAGGTGTCTTATCTATTTTCGCAGGACATTAAATTGCCTTTGTAATCTTAAATGAGTTTGTCAAATCAATCTATCCCAGTTCTGTGTTTTCATAGCCAAAACCTCAAATTAAATGAGCCAGCAAACACATAAACACAAAGTCTTGCAAATGCATTTAGATCATCAACTAATTAATTTTAAATGGGCAAATTATGCATTGTTTTTTCCATCTTTCAATGCATTAAAACTCTAAATTATTTTAATGTGGAATGTTAGAAGCATTCTGAACAACAACAGCAAAAACAATTTAAAGTATTCAGATTTAACATTTTAATGTTTGGTAGATGCACCATTTGCTGCGAAGACAAATGCTGTTCAGGGGGGTGTATGTAAGAGCTTCACACACTCTACAGGTGTTAATTTGCCCTTTAATTTAGTTCTGGCAGACTTGCTCCCGGTTGTTCAGGTTAAAAGCACTTACACTCCAAACTTAGTTTCACATACTGATGTTGTACGGAAATTCACCTTAATGTTCTTCAAGGGATAATTCATCTAAAAATGACAATTCTGTCATAAATTACTCACCCCCATGTCGTTCCAAAACCTGTAAGAGACCTTCGTTCATCTTAAGAACACAAATTAAGATATTTTGGATGAAATCCGAGAGCTTTCTGACCCTGCATGGACAGCAACACAACTCACATGCTCAAGGTTCAGAAAGGTAGTAAGGACATCGTTAAAATAGTCCATGTGACATCAGTGGTTCAACCTTAAATTTTATGAAGCTATTAGAATAATTTCTGTGCACAAAGAAAAGAAAAATAACAACATTATTCAACAACAACTTCTCTTCCGTGTTGGAAGAGGTGTCTATGCAGGGTCAGAAAGCTCTCACATTTCATCAAAAATATCTTAATTTGTATTTCGAAGATGAACGAAGGACTTATGGGTTTGGAACGACATGAGGGTGAGTAATTAATGACAGAATTTTAATTTTTGTGTGAACTATTTCTAATCTGATGCTATTTTTGTGATCTATAACTGGCTTTTTTATTTGTTTCGGAAACAGATTCTCTTGTATCTTTCAGAATGTTTTTCATCCATTCTGTAGCCATAACCCAATTTACACCAAATTGTTATTCACTCATAAATCTTCTCCTCTGCATGGACTGTTTTCACAGTGCTTCTTGACAGGAGCTTGACAGACCCCAAACCTTTCAAAGCCTAATTTTTTTTTCATAATTCATCTTTTGTGTTTGATGGAAGAATGAATGTTGCAGGTTTGGAACAACATAAAGGTGAGTAAATAATGCCAGAATTTTCATGTTCGAGTGAACCTTTCCTGAAATGTTGCCAGACACAATGGGGAACAATATCTAAAAACACCTTATTCTAGTTAAATCTGACCAAGTTTGTTTCTTCCCATATGGCGCTATGATAATGCTTGACTGCACATTATTTTGATTATTTTTTACTTTCTTCCCAACTGCTGAACTCTGTAACTCTTTCAAAGTGATCACTGGCCTCTCTTACAAATCTGCTTGTTTGTGCAGAGAGTTTTGAGGGATGACCTTTTCTCGATTGCGTCTGGGGGGTTTGTGGTAGTTTCCACTTCCTCATAATTGAACCAACACTGCTGGGAAATCCAAAGATTTGGACATTGTTTTGTAACCTTTTCCTAAAGCATTTGTCTAACATTATCACTGACATATTTAGAATGCTCTTTAGTCTTCATTTTCACAGCTGTCCTTTAGATTAACAACCTGAATAATTATACTGTAACCGTGACATTTTTGTTTATCTAGGAAAGGTTATAATGACTCACAGGTATAATCCAATTGTACCTGTTTATATCCTCAACCAGCATATTTTGTTTTGTTTTTAAAGTTAAAAAAAAATGTTTTACTCATTTTTGTGCTGTTTTGCAATTTGTTCATTTCCAGAATACAAATTTCCTGATAATTTACTCACCCCCATTCATCCAAGATGTTCACATCAAAATGAAGGTTTTTGAGGAAAATTATTTTTCTCCATATAGTGGACTTCATTGGGGATCAGCGGGTTGAAGGTCCAAATTGCAGTTTCAGTACAGCTTCAAAGGGCTCTACATGATCCCAGACGAGGAATAAGAGTCTTCTCTACCGAAACAATCAGTCACAATCTGATCGCATCGCAGAGCTAGTGCAAGATGAGCATTTGTGGTTAAAAAAATATATATATTTTTTTGAAATTGA
This sequence comes from Cirrhinus molitorella, assembly GCA_033026305.1. Lineage (NCBI taxonomy): Eukaryota > Metazoa > Chordata > Actinopteri > Cypriniformes > Cyprinidae > Cirrhinus > Cirrhinus molitorella. Next base: position 8,425,676 of record CM065120.1, read on the forward strand.
ATTGTAACTATAAAAAACTGAAAATGACTGATCGTTTCGATAGATAAGACTATTATTCCTCGGTTGGGATCGTGCAGAGCCCTTCGAAGCTGCAATGAAACTGCAATTTGGACCTTCAACCCATTGGCCACCATTTAAGCCCACTATATTCTTTTCGACTAAAGAAAGAAAGGCTTGAATATCTTGGATGACATGGGGGTGAGTTAATTATCAGGAAATTTTTATATGGAAGTGAACTAATCCTTTCGGTAATCAAAATGTACTGAATTCATTGCATATTTGCTGAGAAAAAAAGCTTTGGCAACTAACTGAAATAAGCCGAAGTACTAAAATGACAGACTAAAAGTGAAATAAATTAAAGCTAACTAGAAATACTTTAAATGACAAATTCTTAAAACAAATTGAAATGAAAAATTAAAATAATAGTTCTTAAAAAGTATTGATAAATACTATAACAGTATATAAATAACACTAAAATAACACTAAGATGAAGTCATCTTTTTTTAAAATAATTCACTACTAAATCACTATTAAATTGTACTAAATTTACTCTAAGCTCACAAACATTGTATGATTTTCATAATTGTGAGTTTCTGTAACCTATAGCTACTGAATACACACACATCATAATTAACTTACTATTTCAGTGCTTAAAAGTAAAAACATCACAGGAACTTAAAAAATGATTTGTAATGAAGCAAAAAGATGGTTTTGTTAAAGAATTCAACCTCTCAAAAAGAAAATGTCTGTTCTTTACTCACCCTCATTAAGTTCCAAACCCATATAATGTAGTTTCTTCCATGGAAAACAAAAGAAAATGAAAATCTTGACATCTGCCCTAAATCTCCTGGAAAAACAATCAGCATCTTTTCAATTAAATGTTGATCCAGTTCACAAAAACAGTCTGACTCAACAGTTCGCAGGAGGGGAAGATTACTACTATACACAAAGCTATCACATGGCTTCAGAAGACTCGGAACAGAGTACACAAGTTGTATAGACGACTAATATCACACTTCTGCAGTGCTTTCGCATCCTTTGAAACTTGAAAGCTTCAGTCGCTATTCACTGTAATGGCATGGAAATGAGCGACCAGGCCCGTTATTCAAAATGTCTCCATCTGAATCACACGGAAGACGGTCACACGGGTTTGGCTCGACATGAGGGTGAGTAAATAAAGCCTGCATTTACATTTTTGGGCGAACTAATCCTCACTTTCGCCAGGCCCTGTTCAAGCGCACAGACTCCTCTGAATAACAGAAGCTCAATACTGTATCTCTGCCTTCTCCGTGTAAGGCACAATGAAGATTAGCTCAGCTGTGCACTACTCAGATGGCACAAACACACACAAACTCTCTTCGGAATTTAATTAAGAAACAGGAACATAACTAGGAAATGGGGTTTAGCTTCAGGCAGGAATGAAAAGAACAGGGTCAGAGCTACACCTGCTACTCAAACGCAGCTTCTGTTGTGCGTGTTTGTTTGTAAGTGCATCTTATTCATATATTAGAGAATTCCACAGTGTAAAAATGAAAACTGATTTTTGTCATAGCTGTCACCGAGTTTTCTCTTAAACAAACACATCATTCTGTGCATCTAATCTTGCTGATTGAGAAACAGAGAGACGGGGGAGCGTATAATAAACTAGACACTGTGCAGGGTGACCTTTATTTTCCATAGTCTTCCTGAAATTATCGAAAGCTTGCGACTAATTATATCAGTTAGAGTTTGCGGTTTATAAAATGTCATTTTAAACGGCTTTCTGTACACAGAGCCTCTTTATTCATGATCTCAATTAACAGTGAAATGTTAGTCGCAGATTAGATGTAGTTAAATGCATATTAGGTGATGATAGTTCCACATGGAGCCACGAATGCTATTAATCTTTCTCTGGTCAGGTCTTTGTTAGTGCTGCGCTAAAGCGTATGATCGCTAACAGGGCTGTCACGATAGTGAAATTCCGCCTCATTGTGACAAATTATTGCAATAGACCATTTGGATCAGATGAAGTGTAAGTCATTTCATATTTACATAGACATTGGAAGGTTTGAATAAATCATAAGGCTTTGTAATACAAATATTGCACCTGGGAAATAAAATAATCCATAATACAATGTATACCGTATAACACAAATATATTCCATTCACACTTTTTTTTTTGCTTTGTTTTGTTTATGGAAGTAATATTTAATTTTATTATGCAATAGTAATGAATTCTGTCCTATTTCATTCACAAATAATTTTAAGGCAAGCCAATTAAACCCTACATGAAAGAAGACCTTTACATTTCTGTGTATATTTTATGATAGTTGATCTGCATTTTCTTTCTTTGGTTTATCTCTTCAGTTTCATGGTGTTTTATTGACTTTGCATGATAACATAAAAAAAAACAAATTTGCTATTATCTCATTTTGTTAAAGGAACACTCCACTTTTTTGGAACTCCCCTACCGTTTTTGAATCCATTCAGCCGATCTCCAGGTCTGCCGGTAGCACTTTTAGCATAGCTTAGCATAAATAATTGAATCTGATTAGACCATTAGCATCTCGTTCAAAAGTGACCAAATATTTTCGTTATTTTTACTATTCAAAACTTGACTCTTCTGTAGTTACTTTGTTTACTAAGAAAATGAAAAGTTGCGATTTTCCAGGCTGATATGGATAGGAACTATGTGTTCCTTTAAAAGATTAGTTTACTTCTGAATAAACATTTCTTGATAATTTACCCCCATGTCATCCAAGATGTTCATGTCTGTCTTTCTTCAGTCGAAAAAGAAATTAGGAAAGATTTTTCTCCACATAGTGGACTTCAATGGTGGCTACCGGGTTAAAGGTCCAAATTGCAGTTTCAGTGCAGCTTCAAAGGTCTCTACACAATCCCATATGAGGAGTAAAGATCTTATCTAGCGAAACGATCTGCCATTTTCCAAGAAAATAAAATGTTTAACCACACGTTCATCTTGCACTAGCTCTGCGACGCATGACTTCACACATTACATAATTCAACTTCAAAATCATCCGACATCATTGCGTTACCTTTTCTGTAAACGGCATTTGACATTCTTTAGCTAGTGAGAGACTAGGATTTGTGGTTTAAAAAAAAGTATATAAATGTAACTTTTTTTTAGAAAATGGACGATCATTTTGCTAGATAAGACCCTTTCTCAGATAAGCTAATTTCTCAGCTGGGATTGTGTAGAGCCCTTTGAAGCTGAATTGAAACCATAAATTGTACTTTCAACCCATTGGGCGCCATTGAAGTCCACTATATGGAGAAAAATAGCATGTCTAGTCTATAAATATGTGACCCTGGACCACAAAACCAGTCATAAGGGTTAATTTTTTCGAAATTGAGATGTATACATCATATGAAAGCTGAATAAATAAGCTTTCCTTTGTTGTTTCCATTTGTTAGGACAGGACAACATTTGGCCGAGATACAACTATTTGAAAATCTGGAATCTGGAGTGCAAAAAATTTAAATATTGAGAAAATCACCTTTAAAGTTGTCCAAATGAAGTTCTTAGTTATACATAGTACTAATCAAAATTAGGTTTTGATACATTTATGGTAGGAAATTTACAAAATATCTTCATGGAACATGATCTTTACTTAATACCCTAATGATTTTTGGCATAAAAGAAAAATCAGTAATTCTGACCCATACAATGTATTTTTGGCTATTGCTACAAATATACCCCAGAGACTTATGACTGGTTTTGTGGTCCAGGGTCACATATGTCAAAATGTGAGTAGCTGAACATCAGTGGACACAAGATGGAGATGGATTTACGTGTGTAAAAAAAAAAGTCTTACATTATTAAGGAGAAATGTTCTAAGTAATACTAAGAATTTGTCAGATTATAAACACAAATGACAAATTATTAACTGAGTATAAGAGACCATTAAATGGCATTTCGCTAAGATAGGATTTGTAAGTAAACACAGGTTTGTCAGTAATAATACCCGGGCTGACATATCCAATGCAACAAATAAGAACTAACCCAGCAGTTATTATGTGCCGAAAGACAATAAATAGGAGGTCAACAACAAGGGAAAGCTACAACATAATGCTTCAGAATCGATTTTCAGAGATCCTGCCTTGCCTACAAGCGAGGCAAGTAAACAAGGCCAAAATCAAAGGACAGTAAGCGTGGAGGAAAATGTCTGATGGAAAACAGATTCGTGTTCCCATAATACAGGGCTCGCACCGCTAAGGTGTTTAATGTTTAAAAAGTATATCAAGCATTGAAAATACCCCCAGCTGAAGTCTTAAAAAAACCTGTACAGTATGTGTGACTACATTAAAACTGAGTGAGGGGGAGAAAGCGAAAACCAAACAGCAGCGCTCCAGACGAGCAGATGATAATCGATGCCATTAACAGTTAATGTGTCAGACTGTGAATAATTTGGAGTAAAGGAGTTGCCACAACTCTGGCAAAACAAAAGACAGACACTTTTGCCTTAGGCTGTGAAATCACTCAAGCGCTTAAAACATGAGACTTGTCAGCCTCATGGCAGCGACTTCTGTGTAAAGGTGATAATGTTGCAAGAGGTGCTTATGAAAGGAGCTGCTGTGTTTGCGCTTGAGCAGATACAGCAGGTTTGTGTTGGGCTCACAACAACAGTCAGATAAACACAAACACAGGCACAACTTACAGAACTCTCTAAGTAACTAAAAGTTAACCTTAACAACTAGGGATGCATAAAATAGTGGTGACTGTATTACAATTTTTCTACTGATGTGCAAAAATATACAGAAATATGTATATGAGCCAATATCTGATTATTGGGAACAACATGGCAATACCAAAATAATGTGTGATGCAACAACTTCCTTCTGTATAACTCCTTCAAAGGGTGAATGTCAGATATTAAATAAGTAGACTAAATTGCTATAGGCTCATAACCCTAACAAAAACAGACACCTTCAGATCATGTAATAATAACGAGAAGAGTTCTGCTGATATTGGATTTTGCAGATACCAATTACTAATATTGGAAAATATGACCAATCACATTCATATGAACGAAATGAAAACTTTGCACTTAAAGGAATTCTGAAGTTTATTAGAAAATTAACTTGGGATCAACCAATTATCAGCCTGGCTGATTATCAAGGTTGATATATTTATATATATATATATATATATATATATATATATATATATATATATATATATATATAAAAATACTTGAGAATGTAAAAAAAATACATACAGTTTTTAGAAATTAAAATAAATCAAGATACAGCTTCATCACTACTAACAATGATTTTATTTTTCATTTTATTTTCAAATAATTTTCAAAATTAAATTAAATGGAAAAAAATGTATCACTGTGGATTTTTACAGATATCTGATCTTTGTTCGATATTCTTAAAAACTTTTTCTTTATGCTAATATTTTCCAGATCACTGTGATGTTAAGATTCCTCATGAAACAAGTAACCTTAAGAGACACCATCATTAGGTCTCATTCACTAATAACTTTACGTAGAAATTTTGACACCATGACAACCCCAGCAGAACAGTAGAGGTCCTTTATTTTTAATGAAAACTCCTTAAAAGGTTAAATGTCAGATATTAAAAAAGTAGACTAAATTGCTATAGGCTTTATTGCACAAAAACTCTAATTAAAACTAATTTATCACATTCAAAAATTTATGAGAAGAGGTTGACTGATATTAAATTTTGCAAATACCAATTACTAAAATGGGAAAATATGGACATTAACATTGAATTAAATCTTTGCACTTAAAGTAACATAATTATGAAGTTTATTTGAAAATTAACTTGGGGTCAACCGATTATTGGCCTGGCTGATTATCAGAGTCCATAGTAAGCATTTTTATGATTATCCGTGTTGGTTATTTTCAAAACTGATTTGCCAATAAAATAATTCCAAAGCATTTTAAAAAAAAGTTGTGTCAGAGCCCTTGTTATTCTTAACTTTGGCATTAATTTTCATTTTTACACCAGACATATATATTGGTTCAAAATATCGGTAATCGGTCTACTTAAACGGCAACAATCGCATAATTTCCAGATAATTATGTAATAATGTACATACAAAATAATTTTTATTTGTCCCCTTCTAATGTTAAATTTTGTTATCATGACAACCCTTGTCCAAGCAACACAGTAGAGGTCTTTTATTTTTAATGAATCACTTGAGTGAATGATTAATTTTTATAAATGATTCAGTGAAAGTTTTAATGATTCACATATCCACCTTATTCTTTAACGTGGAAGTAAGCCTACACTGTAAAAAAACAATTTGTTGAGTCAACTTAAAATAATTTGTTACCTGGCTGCTTTAAAATTTTAAGTTCAGTCAACTCGAAAAAAGTTTAGTCAACTTGAAATGTTATGTTTTACTAAGTGACAACTTAGATAATTGAGTTGATTCAACTTAAAATATTAAGGCAGACGAGTAACAAACACAGCTGTTAAGTTTAACAAACAATTTTTTTGTTTTGTTTAGTCAACTTGAATATCTAAGTTGTCACTTAGTACAACTTAACATTTCAACTTGAATGAACTTATTTGTGTTGACTGAACTTAAAATTTTAAGCCAGCAGGGTAACAAATTTTAAGTTGACTCAACAAATTGTGTTTTTTTTTTTTTTGTTTGTTTTTTACAGGCTATGGGTGAGACTTCTGGTTAATTAGCCGCTATAGGGAAATAGGGCACTACAAATCAGTGTGCTCATAATTAAGATAATACATTAAAATAATGGTAAGACACACAAATTCACTAAAAATCGTTGGACACGGATGAGACCGAAAGCCAGACCCATAAAATTTACAAATGGCCACACCCACTCTTACTGTAGGGCCCTATGATTTCTGTGATGCAGAAAACATGGACGGAAATGCGTAATCCAGTCATAAAATGGAATTTACTATTCAACGTGGAATGTCACGTAATTTGTCAAAGTTTTGAAGAATGAATCAAAAGTATGTCATCAAATTCAATCAAATCATGACATGGACTAGTATGTGTAAATATTAAGCAGCAAAAAGACTATTTAAATATGAATCCTGCATGCTCCCCTGCATGGCAGACACGCGGTTTTGCTTACTTCACATACCTAATCATGCGTGACGCTCGTAGTGATTTCAGCATCTGCCATCTCAATAAATGAGGACATAAATACATGAACAACATCTCCAGAACTGCCCTCAGAGTCACTTCATTAGCATTTTACCGTTCAATTTGAGTAAAATGTATTGTTAGCTTCTGGCCGCTGCTGTATCCAAGCTAGCCACAACCAGCATCAGTTACAGGTATTCACGGCAACCCGTCAAAATAAAAGTTTGGTTTAACTTGAAGATGACAGAAATATATTTTTAATATTTAGAATGTACGTAATGCTACGACTGCTAATACTGTTGAAAAATGTATGAAACTTTATTTTTTAATAGTAAATCCCCTTTACTTGCAAAATAATAAATCATTTGTTTAATTTTCATTAATTAAAAGATAAACTGAATACATTTTTTGCCTTCTGTTGATAACCAGGAAAATATTCACAAGGCTATTGTAAGAATAAATGAAAGTTGTTATGCATTCAAATAATTAGACATGCTAAAACCAGAATTTGGTAACAATAAAACATAAGGTAAGAAAAAATTATTTAATGTCATTTTTGTTAAACTTTTAATAAATTAATGTTAAACTGTATAAGTTTCATGATTTTAATTAATTAGACATGCTTTTTTGATTAATATGATTTTATTTAACCATTGAAAAGGAGTCCAGAAAACTTTAATGGAAAAAAAACAAATCCAGAAAAATGTACAAATTTAATTAAAAATTACATGGATTTCATTGGGCCCTATTACTGGAAAAATAAAGGTGGATAAAAACCTCCACTTGCTTCATTCCTTAATAAATCAGTGGTTTTCGAATGAATTGCTTGAATGAATGATTCAGTGATTTACTCGTAAATTCCAAATTGAATCAATGTTTTTGAACAAATCACTTTTTACCATTGTCTAATGCATAGACAGTCTATCTGGAAAGCAAACAAAGTCAAGCGTGTGAGTGACACAAACAGTGAAGAGCTGAAACACTGCTTCGCCAATTTATATAATATATGATCAGACATTCAGAGCAATATCACTTACTTCCTTGTGTGATATTAAATACAATTTCAGACTAATCTGCATGTCCAAAGCTTCGAGATCAGCGTGTTTCTACTAACGACATATGACAGTCTGTAATATAAGGACTAATTGCTGGCGTTAACGTTCAAGGGCATCTGTATGTATATATGTGTGTGTGTGTGTGTGTGTGTGTGTGTGTGTGTGGAAGGGGAGTAACAGACTTAATTAAGACAACACATACAGTACATTTGTCAGAAACGGGGATTAGCCTCTGGGCAAACAGAAGGACAAAGGCCAGAACTACACCTGCTACTCAGATTGAGTTTTTTTTTTTTTTTTTTTTTTTTTTTGTTTATGTCTATATGTATATGTATGCCTGCTTAAAGATATACAGCCAACTGTTTTATACTCTACAACTTTCACTGAAATCTTACCAAATGGTTTTGATTACAACACCACGTCTATTTCTCTTTTATGATCATTCTGTTATATAATATACCGCTGCTCACACTATACTATATTTGTATACTTTGCTGTAACAAGTATCACAACGCATCTATCCATCTTTCTTGGAGGCATTGCGAAGGTTAATTCTAGCTCTGTGGATGGTGGCGTCATACAAAATGTTCCCACATTGAAGAGTCTGCAGTGTCCCAGATACAGACAGCCTTAGCAACGAGGGAGAGATCAAAAGGAACACCTACTCGGAGCAGACGGATACCAACGCTGCAAACAGCTACTGATGGTAACCCATGGCAACTCCTGATAACTGTGCATTCTGAAAAAAACAGCCACAGCAAGCGCCTTCGCAATCTAAACTAACAGTAGATTCTGTTTCCGACTACCGTGCGCGATACGGACGTCTTCCTGGCCGATGCAGACATCACAAGGTTGCCCTCGCAGCTCAGAACGGAACTGAAAACCAATCCAATCACTGAGATATAAAAGGAATTGGGCAGGAGGAATTAAATGGGATCCAAAATAGCAATCTTTGTGCTTCTTTAAATATCCAGCACCTCTCAAATGGAGCAAGAAAATGTGTTGCCTGAAAAAAACTCCTTGTTTGTCACTGCTTAGTAAGCTGAGACCCAGAAAAGAAAAATATTTAGAGACCTAAAAGCCAAGAAAAATTATTTAAGCGACAGTAAATAAAGGCTGTTTAAAATCAAATTCAAGACCTTTGCACAAATAAAATCAATACAGTTTGTCCAAATACAACCCAAATAATCTCAAAATAAATCATGTTTTTTTTTTTTCACTTAATTCAACAGGATGTGGCACACTTTTTTTTTTTTCAACTTTTATTTAACCAGGCAAGTTAATTAAGAACATGTTCTTATTTTCAATAACAGCCTGGCAACTGTTACATTTAACAATCACTTAATGCTCATCAGCAAAACATATTCAGTATATACATATACTGCCGCTCAAAAGTTTGGGATCAGTATGATTTTTTGTGTTTTTTTTAAGTCTCTTATGCTCATCAAAGTTCCATTTATTTGATCAAAAATACAGAAAAAGTCATTATATTAAATATTATTGCAATTTAAAATAAAAAACTGTTACTTTAATATACTTTAAAATATAATTTATTTCTGTGATGCAAAGCTGAATTTTCATTAGCCATTACTCCAGTGTCACATGATCCTTCAGAAATCATTCTAATATAATGATTTATTACTTTTATTTTTAATGTTGGAAACCGTTTAATACATATTTTTTGGAACCTGTGGTAGTTTTTCAGGATTCTCTGATGAATAAAAAGTTAAAAAGAAGAGCATTTATTTAAAATAGAAACTTTTTCTAACAATATGAGTCTTCACTATAATTTTTCATCAATTTAACACCTTGCTGAGTAAAAGTATTAATTTCTTTCAAAGAGAGAAAGAAAGAAAAAATATACTGACCCCAAACTTTGAACAAGGTGTTTATTATTACAACATTTTTCCATTTTAAATAAATGCTGTTCTTTTTAACGTTTTATTTATCAAAGAATCCTGAAAAAAAGTATTAAGCAGCACAACTGCTTCCAACACTGATAATAAATCAGCATATTAAAATGATTTCTGAAGGATCATGTGACACTGAATACTGGTGTAATTATGCTGAAAATTCAGCTTTGCATCGCAGGAATAAATTATATGCATTAATTAATAAATTATGTGAATTAGAGGTTAACCAATATTGAAGTTTTGTGATAATGATAAAAATCAAAGGTAATAAACAGATTGTGCTGATACTAGTAAAATCTATACACTGGACACATTACAGTTTTTCTCAATCGATTTGCCACTTTTCTCCAATGCAATGTACTTGTTCTCAAAACTATTAGCATAGCCATCCAAACACAAAATGTTCCATCTTAACCAAACAGTTCAATTTTACAGCAATTTTCTTCTAGTAATGCATTTATTAAAAGTAAATTTTAACATCAAATCTATAGGTGTGTTCTCTATTGATTATAAAACACATTCAGCTGTAGATGCACAAATATGCTAATGAAAATACATGTTACAATTCAACAAGGAGTTTTGTTTTATATATATATTGTGTATATCTAAACAAAATAAAAATTGTTATCCAGCACCTGCTACCACCCTTTAGAAAAAAACGAATTGACCCTTTAAACTTAAAATCTGTTTATGCCACTTTTAGCAGTAAGAACTGCAAACAAACTTTTCTGATAACTACATATCAATCTAAATATGTATAATGTTGTATACATGAATTATCCTGAATTATTGACCTTGCCTTTCATTTACATCTGGAAGAGAATTTCATTGCATATTATCTATTTGCTGTGCTTGCATCATAGCAGAAAAAATGTAAGGTTGAATCCATGCTTGACAGGCTCCTGTCTCAAAATCTCCACAGGCCTCTTCCTTTGTGGCTGGTGATGTTGTTCTAGACCACAATGCTCCTGTTCCATTCAAAATAATCTTGACTGTCCACCTGAATGATCTCAAACTTAAATTATGAAAAATGGACATTTACAGTAAATAACTGAAGTTGTCCCAAGAGGACAAAAATTATATAAGAAATAAATTATAGTACACTTTAAGTGTTTACAAGGTCAGTTAGGGTAACTCTGATTTCATCTGAAATTCATCTGCACCTCCTCTCCTTCCACCCTGCTGTCCACTTTATGTCCATGTCTTCTTACAGTTTCACTTCTTGCTCTTTCCACTATACCAGTGACCCCCTCTTTACTCATCTTTTTTCCCTTTCCTTCTCCTCTCCTATCATCTCACACCTTCCTCTCTGCTTATCTTTTTCTACCAGTTACAATCTTCTTCTCTCTCATTACACTTCTTTCTCTACCCACTCAGCCACCTTATAGACTTGCACCTCTTTCTTTACCCCTCCCCCTTTTAATTTTATTTATACTTTCTTCTTCTTCTTCTTCTTCTTCTTCTTCTTCTTCTTCTTCTTCTTCTTCTTCTTCTTCTTCTTCTTCTTATTATTATTATTATTATTATTATTTTGTATTTTCATTCTTGCTCTTTGTATACTTTCCCTTTTATTATTACTCAAAGCAATTGAGCTAAATGTGTATAATTAACCGAATAGTTATTAGTTTAGGGCCAATTGAAAATATACCATGTTCATTTGATAGAATGACAAATGACAGAATGTAGTTTGTTGTGTTTGTGTAAAACCTTTTTGTTTTTAAAATATCGAAAGTATTGGTTGGTTGCATCATCTATTGTGAAAACATTTGAGAAGTTTGTGCACATTGTTTTGAGAAAAAGATTTGCATGATTTGTAACTTGTATGAAATTAATGAAAACGTACAATCTGTTTAGGACAATTACAAAGTGTTTAGCTCACTTTGTTAACAGGTTTGAGAACAGTGACCCGAGTTTGGAGAAATGTGTCAAATCGACTGAGAAAAACTAAGTAATGTTCTTAGTCTTTTCTTTGCGTTTAATTATAAATATGCCTGAAATAAACCAGAACTGTTGTTTTGAAATGTCTCTGATTTACTACTGCCAGCTGCTCATTCAAAAAGATGAGAACGATTAAATATGCACTCTCATATTGTCATAATTTAGTAAAAGTAGATCATAAGCAATCAAATAGCATAAATATGTGGTATTCATTGATTATGAACTGCTCTGAAACCACAAGCCTGTAGAATCCACATCTGCAGTGCTGCGTTTGTACATGCAGCATTCACATTCAATTAAGTCCAAGTCTTTTGAAGTTTAATAATCACATTAAAATGAATCGCAATTTCAGCTTTTCCATCCCTTACATTTGTAAGGCCTTCTAAAATTATAATTAAGACATTTAAAATATTTAGGACTAGACATTTTAACAACCCACATGATGTACTGAAGTAAATATTGAATCACTGTTTATGTTATATAAGTTACAGGTTTACAATGTCTAGAGCAGTGGTTCAGGCTAAAATATTTTCAATATTTCTGCTGTAATTATGACAAAGCTGCTTGTTTTTATTAACAGAAACTGATATATTGCATTAATGAACCATGATTGATTGTATGTTTTTTCAGTTGTTGATATAATGTTGATTGTTCATGTTTTAAGCTATGTAATTCAGGTAATTTAGATTAAAGAAGCTTTAATCTGAGCTTTTTTTTATTGACCTTTATGTTTTGCTGGCTCTTACGTTTAGAGCACACAACAAGACTTGTGCGCCACCCTTTTGTGTTTTAAAGGGATAGTTTAAAAATTAAACGAAAAATTTAAATTCTGTCATTAACTACTCACCCTCATGTCATTCTAAACCCATAACACTGACCTTCGGAACACAAATAAGGATATTTTGATGAAATCTGAGAGCTTACTGACCCTCCATAGACAGCCATGTAATCACCATGTTCAAGGGCTAGAAAGGTATTAAGGACATCTTTAAATTCTCCATGTGACATCAGTGGTTCAAGCATAATTTTATGAAGCTATGAGAATACTTTTTGTGCAGAGAAAAGAAATTGTTAAATAAAGTTGATATTTTTGAGGGGGTTTTGCGCAAAAAGTATTCTTGTCGTGTCATAAAATTATGGCTGAACCATTGATATCTATTTTAAGATGTCCTTATTACCTTTCTGGGCTTTGAACGTGTCAGTTGCGTTGCTGTCTATGCAGGGTCAGAAAGCTCTCAGATTTTATCAAACATATCTTAATTTGTGTTCAGAAGATGAACAAAGGTCATACGGCTTTGGAACGACAGGAGGGAGAATAATTAATTACAAAATTATCATTTTTTGGGTAAACTATCCCTTCAAGCACCAGATCATCATGGATGGATGAAATCTAGCCGAACAGTCAAATGTGTGCATTTGTGCGTCTCTGAGCAGCAATGACAAACAGCCAATGAGATTTCCAGGGCAAAAAAGCGCAAGAGGAGGGCGAGGCAGTGGGAAGTGGAAGCCAAAAACAACATAAAAAACATCAAAGTGGCAGCTAGCTACTGCCCACGTCTGCTCATCCACTGTCTCATCCACATTGTTTGGCTCTTTTTGCCCATTCTGTGCAAATCGCAAGACCTTCCTCCACATTGTTTGCTGACATGTTGTCAAGAATGGACTTACTACGGGTTAGCATGTGCATGAATTTGTATTTTGCAAAGGGTGCTGAGTTTGTGTCTTGCAGTGCGTGGAGGTCTGTAATGCCTGGAGAAAGCTGTCCGCTAGCATTCATTTCAATGCCAGTTGCTCGGTCTTCTTGGAAGTACGCGATTTGAATGCTGCCATCTTTGCTCGAAGCCACACAGTTCCAGACACGATTGTTTACAAGTCAATCATGGGCTAACTGGACCATGCTAAACCAGCCAAACCTTGACCTCTTGGTGTGTTCTCTGTCCCGATTTGTCTTCCGAAACGGCCAATATGATGGCTTTAGCCCCTCTTCTGCCCCAAAAGCTGTCAAAACCATCCAGACAACAGACTGACCGGTGCACAAGTTAAAAAAAATCTCTGGTTCCCTAGAAGTTTGTCTCTATAACTCATTCAAAGTTATCTCAACTTGATGGCTACACTGAAAGAGTCACTTATGTACAATAAAACAGCTTTTTTAGGCCACTCAAACAGTGAAGATCATTTTGACACATTTGTCAAAAGTACTACTCATTTCTTTAAGTACTATTCTCATTTCTAAGTGCACCCATTGCAGAGCGGAATCATGTACTCTGGAAGCCCATGTTAGCCACTTTGCTGGATTGAGTTAGAAGAAAGAGTACTGTTAGCCAGTGTAAAAGGAGCTGCTTGCCCAAAGAAGTAGGTGGCCAAGCTGTAGTACAGAAAGCCGAGCCAAAAGACACAGCATGAAGCGTCTGCATAAGTATGTCGAGATTACAGAATTTGAAAAAGAGTGTGCTTTATCATGTTAACATTGATGTAATCTCTCTTTCTCAAAGCGTAACTACCACTGCATAGTACATATGAAAGCATTCACCTCGGGTTAGATCTATATTTGTGTATGTTTGTCCATTTCATTATGCGAACAGATTTTCATGCAAGCAACCATAAGCAATCTGTGCTTACCTGCGCAGAGCATTTGCTGGCACCTCCGGCTTCTCTGATTGGCCATAGCAGCTAGCCGTTCCGTCGGGTATCCGACCTTCCTCTCTGAACATGGTAGCGGCTGCTGAACTGATAATTCCCACAGCGTCCTGCACGCGCGTTTCCAGGGGATAATCCCATTCGTCGTACGCCACAGATATCATCCCCGTCGGAAAGGCTTCCGGGGTTTGTTCGAGATTTCCTGTCGTCAGACTAGGAACAATCCACACAAAGCCAGCGCCGGTGAGCCCTAGCGAACGGGCTTCCTCCATAACCAATGCCGCTTCATCTTTGGAGCAGTAGAGGAGGATGACGGGTGACTGGATGCGTTTAAGTTGCACGTGGGCTCGGTCCTCGGGTTCACCGACGCCATCCAGCGTCACTACGCTCTGAAGGTCCCAACGAATGAAGCTGTGGTCCACCGTGACGCGGACGGTGGCTATGAACTCCTGGAAACCTGGGAACTTGGTGGTGACCACCGAGAAGACGTGCCAGTCGTACTCCTCCATTATGGCAAGCATTAACAGCGCCTCCTGCTGGAGGGAGGCCCCAAACTGGAAAAACGAAGAACTGGCATCCTGGAGGAAAGAGACAGAAATAGAGATAGCGAAAGAGAGAGAGCAAGAGGGAGGGAGAGCCAGAAAGAACAGGTGGTGGAAGAGAAAAGGAGAAAGGGAAACATGAGTAGGAGTGAAGACAGAAAAGGAAAGTTAGATAAAGAAATGCGGGGAAATACAAACCATGCGTTGTCACATCCGACTCTGATAGTTGGGTAATTGTACTTCCACCTGCGTTCTTGCCAACGGACAGTCGTGAGTTGTGGTAAATCAACTAAACTACCTTCCAGCTAAACTGGAACAATAAAACCTCAACATTTTAAACTGTTTCTTTAGCTGTGAGTGTTAGCTTCCATTTTAAGTGTACAACAGCATCTGAGGAAATAACCAGCGAGGTGATTCTCAGACAGAGCGTTATAGTTGTACACTATTCAGGTGACTCTCAGAGGATTTCATGTAGCAAACTTATTTCTAAAGAGACGTTTTAAAAACTAATGTTACTTCTAACGTTTCACTGATGCTGTTGCAGCACATTATTTTCCTTTTTTACTTCAAACGTAATGTAGTTGCAGACACAGCAATGTTTCCATCTATGCTACTTTGTACACTGCATCCAAATCCAGACTCCCATCTGCAGTTTATCTTGATGTATACATTCGGGCATTATACATTCAAGCTCATTTGGCTGGGGCTAGAAATATCTGTTTGTATAGTATATGGAATAAATAAAAAAAGTGCATGAAAGTAATGTGAACATCGCTGTTCTCTCTGTGCAATATTATTGTTTACCAAGGCCAATTTTTACTCATAAATGTATGCTTATTTTGTGATGCATGCTCCTGTTTCTCTACTGTTGTTTATTGTGCTACATGTAGTCTTGTTTGTATTGCATTTTTTTTTTGTATTTCTTTAATAAAACAACTTTTTGAACTGCTGTTCTCAAGTGTACAGTGACCTCAAAAAGCATCCGGACACTTACTGTAAGCAATATTTTATATATCATTGCACTGGATAAAAAAGTGGCATTTGTTTGGAAAAAAAAAATAAAAATAGCAATTGCACTTTGAATCAAAAACGGGTATATTTGTAGCAATAGCCAAAAATACATAGTATGGGTCAAAATTATAGATTTTTCTTTTATGGCAAAAATCATTAGGATATTAAGTAAAGATCATGTTCATTGAAGATATTTTGTAAATTTCCTATTGTAAATATAATCAGAACTTATTATTTAAATATTGTCCTATTCCAACAAAAAATAAATCAATGGAAAGCATAAGCTATTATTCAGCTTTTTTCCAAAAATGTACCCTTATGACTGGTTTTGTGGTCCAGGGTTGCATATTCACTACTGAATTAGACTAATCAAATGGTAAAGCCATTTATAATGTTACAAAACATTTATGTTTCAAATTGTTTTACTATTAAATCCAAAAACAAATTCCTCAAAAATATTAAACAGCAATTGTTTTCAACATTGATTATAGCTTTGCAACTACAGGAATAAATTGCATTTTAAAATATATGAAAACAGTTAATTTGTAATAATATTTCTGAATATTAATGTTTTTACTGTATTTTTTATCAAATAAATCCTTTGTGAACATACAGTAAGAGACGATAATGTACTTTGATATATTGCATCTAATGCAATGATATTCATAGATTTGTAAGTGTGTTACTTTAGGTATTCCTGCTTTAAACCATCAAATATCTGCTTTCATCCAGTCGTGCAACATGAAATCATTTTGTTTCGTCACCCCTGAGAAATATTTGAAAACGGTGAAAAGGCTGTTTCTCACTGCCACTGATAAAGCAGAAGTTTCTTTACCCTACTACTGAAGCCTTCAGCTTTGTGAACGTGGAAGTGTGAAAAAGGTCTATAGAGGGAACAGGAAGGAGCAAGATAGAAGGGCACACGCATCAGGAGCAGACAGTGAGCCGTTGAATACAGGAGAGGGGAGAAAGGCAGAAATTGCTGCACACTGTCACACTGGAGTCGCTGACTGAGTTAAGAATAATGACTGCATCCTTGTGCGGTGACAGCTTGATATCTCAGAATACACAAACACATAAACGAGCGACAATGGAGCTTATGAATATCATGGTTCACGCGCTGCACAAACACACAGACGCTGATCTGTCCACCACGGTGCTCTGACAGATTTAAAATACTGAGCTTAAGCAAACAGTGACATGCAAATAAACAGGTAAGGAGGAGGTATCCGCCGAGGATTAGCACCGTACTTTGTGCAGAATAGAATAAAGAGGCCGAAGGCAATTGAATTTGCGTGAGGTAAACGCACGCTCCTCAAACTGTACTTCACTGTAACTGAACCTACGGAGAAAATTGAATCTACAGCTCGTAACTGAGTCACAAAGCAATACATCTCCACTGATCCAAAACTGAGCGAGCACCAAACTTCACATAAACCAGTTATGTCACGTTCTAAAAATATATCACACAAACAGTTCAGGAGACATTAAAACTCTGTCCCAGATACACTGAGGAGTTAATAAATCAATGCAAATGTAGTGGCTGCACTCGATGTTTTGGATGGTCCCTTTTGCACTGTGAATGCAGCACTTCAGCGTTTAAGAGGCTCTAGGATGAAACTGGATTAGAGGTATGCATACAGCTCATGAAGCACACACATACACACCAGGGCCTACACAAATCTCAGGTGTAAACGGATATAAGCCAAGGTGCACATACTGTATGTATATAGCCACGTACACGTGTGCACGCATACGGCACGCCTAATCAAAAATACCAGGGTTTCCAAAATTAATCATACAGACTCAGACGTAGGAATCGTTTTTTATTCTGTGCTTGAGGTGTTGAGAGGTTTTCCCGTTTGGCAGGAGGTTGATAAGCATGTGAAGAGGGTTAGGATTTAGCTGCAGAGCTGGAGGTTTGCAGGTAGATGCACACACAAACAAACACACAAAAGATGTGTGCGCCGGAAAATTGCTTTAATCAGAGAGGGTGCGAGGGTCAGAGCGTGGAAATATCTTTCCGTTAAAGCACTTCTTCAATCTTGTCACCCATTTGTCCACACATCCTGACCTTGGAGCTGCCATTTTCTTGATAATGCTGCATTCGAATGTTGCTTAATTAAACATTTTTTAATTGCTACTATGAAGATATAAAGTATAATCAATTCAATCATTGCAACCCTGCCTAATCTTTATTCTTTTATGCTTTCTTTGGAATGTCATGCACATTTAAAAACAGAAGGAAAAATCATATCAATAATTCAACATCTGCATGGATCTTTTGAAGTAATCTCAAATGATATGGGCAGGCTCCAGAGATTATTCTGATCATCCACACATACACACTGATGCTTGCTATCCACACATACTGATTAGCCCTAAAAAATGTAAAAATGCTCATTCATATTTGTATTTCCAAAATACAGTTTATCAAAGATTATTTGATTTGTTTGGGAGGGTTGTTGGCATTATGATTCAGGATACAACGCTTGGGAGTTTGCTGTCCTACGGTCATATATTATTTTTTTTTAAATACAGAAGCTTAAACACATTAGAGAGTAATGAGCGACTCTGGCACTAAAGACATTCGGAATAAATCTTTCTGAATACATGCTATATGTCCCAAAGCAATCCCATTTTTTGGTGGAAAATGCCTGCTGTTCTCACTTCATCAAAGTGGTAGAAGTACAGAAAAAGCTCCCTGTTCTGCTATTACTCAGCAGAGACTGGCCATGGTTTGAACAACTGTGTGACTGACACTCCCGGGGAAAAACAAAAACAGCCAAAAAAAAAAAAAAGGACCTCAGGACAGGAAAACAGACTTGCATCCACCCCTATTACTTCGAATGAAGTCTAGCAATTTCAGGGTTGACTTGCTTCTCAATATTTTAGTAAAACTATAAAGATTTCCAATATATCAGTAGCATTTTGGTAATCAGCCAATATTAGAAATGTTTTATATTATTGCCATTGGTTGTTATTGGATATTTAATTGTACATGCATACATGTTTAATGACAAGGCAGGATCAGCAATAACATGAAAATAATTATCAACAGCTGTCAGAATTTTAATATTAGTCTCTCTTCTGCTCACCAAGCCTGCATTTATTTGATCCAAAGTACAGCAAAAGCAGCAATATTGTCAAATGTTTTTACTATTTAAAATAACTGGTTTCTATTTGAATATATTTAGCAAGGATGCTTTAAATAGATCAAAAGTGATGATAAAGACACTGACAATGTTACAAAATATACAGTTGAAGACAACAATTATTAGCCCCTTATAAAATATTTCATTATGTTTTAAACATAATACTTTATTCAGGAAGCTTTTAGGGTTTGTAACACAAATAGAAATAAATGTATAAAGTCTACTGGTCAAAATTATTAGCCCTCTGATGTTAATAGTCAATAGTGTATCCCTTTTGCTTGATAACAGCCTTTAGTCATTTGCTGTAGTTCTCAACAAGTTTTAAGCATGTCTCCTGAGGAATGACAGCCCATTCTTCCTTAGAAAATCTCTCAAGCTCCTCCAGATTTGTTGGTCTTCTGGCAAAAACTCTGGACTTTAGTGTGCCCCACAGATTTTCTATTAGATTCAAGTATGGGCTTTGTGCAGGTCAGTCAAGTACACTCACTTTGCTCATTTGGAGGTATTTCTTCACCAGAAGTGAGGTATGCTTTGGGTCGTTATCATACTGGAAGACAAAATGTTGACCCAAACCAAGTTTTCTTGCAGACTGTCTGAGGTTATAACTTATAACTAATAATAATCAAACTAATAATTTCTTAAGGGGGCTAATATTACTGACTTTAGCAGTTTATTTATTTATTTATTTATTTTTTAATTATTTTATTCAAGCAACTATAAGAAATCAGACTTTCTCTAGAAGAAATAAATAATAGGAAATAATGTGAAAACATTCTCTTTCTCTGTTAAACATCACTTGGGAAAAAATCTAAAAAACAAAATGTAAAATTTCTCAGGGGGGCTAATCATTTTGTCTTCAACTGTATGTGACCCTGGACCACAAAACCAGTCATAAGTAGCACAGGTTTATTTGATTTTGTTTGAAATAAGATTTCTATTTCAGATAAATGCTGTTCTTCTAAACTTTCTATTCATCAAAGAAACCTGAACATTTTCTAATCAGCTGTTTTCAACACAATAATATGAATACATTTTTTAAAGCAAATCAGAATATTAAAATGATTCCTGAAGGATCATGTGACTGGAGTAATGACTCTATAAGTTCAGCTTTGAAATCACAGGAATAAATTACATTGTAAAATATATATTCAAACAGAACATTTTAAATAGTAAAAATATTTCAAAAGTTTTTGCTGTACTTTCGATCAAATAAATGCTTAAAAACATAAAAAATCTTACTGTCCAAAAACTTTTGACTGGAAGTGTAAATATCATCTTCTATTTTGTAGCACTACCGTTTCCAAATGAATTCATTTTTTCCATAACATCATATTTTAAAATATATTACAATAGAACATAGCTCTTATAGCTATAGCCAGGAATGACCTACTCCTTTCAGCTGGTTTTTAGAGAGGATAAAAGACCTAGTCCACGATGTTTATTAATTTAGACAGTGCTCAGCCAATTATCTTTTCCAGTCTAAGTTAGAGCCAACAACAGAACTTGCATTTTTTGGTTGAGCATGTTCAGCCCTTCAGCATCCCCTGCTCTGATGAGCTCTGGTGACCACTGAAGAGCACAGTCATGTAGGATAGGAGCGACTTGTACCGTACTTTCTAACTGGCATGAAAGTGGTACCTCAGGCATTCTGCTAGACAACCTATCTCTGCCATCACCACTGGGTGTTGTTTCACCATTGACCTCTTAGATCAGATCAAGAAAGGACACTCAAAAAGGATCACCTTCTGTCCACTGACAGCCCAACCCATTCAGCCAGTTCCTGTGAGCCCCGGGCTTCGACCTACCTTCATAAAGACATATTAGAGCCAAGGGATCCATCAGTCAGAAACTGACCCTTGCAAAGTCCAGGTACATGAAGCCTTTGCAATCACATGAGCTGATAACATCTGTCAGAGTAATTGAAAAGCAGACTCACTTGAACATGATTTCTTGTACATAGGGGTGACCGACAACCCTTGACCTTGCCACTTGTGCTGCCAACCCGGAAGCTTGTTGACAAATATATACTATTTACCTTTATCGGTTCGATGCACAGCAAAAAACCCACTGGGAACAAAAGTACCATGATTTCAAATTACGTACACCAACTCAAGTATCTGAAATGGTTGCATTGCCATTTTGTCTAAAGTTCATATTATTTTTTCCCCTAAAATTTGGGCACACCTCCTTCTTCAGGGTTTTTTTTTTAACATTGTACATTAATACTGAAGACATCCAAGCTATGAAAGAACACATATGGAATTATGTAGTAGACAAAAGTGTTAAACACACAGAGCATGTTTTATATTTTAGATTGTACATCGAAATGAATGTCAGTCAATCTGAAAATCTCAAGAACTTTGAATGTATCCCTAAAGTGCAGTCTCCAAAATGCTATGAAACTGGTTTATGAGGACTGTCCCAGGAAAGGAAGACCAAGAGTTAATTCTGCTGCAGAGGATAGGTTTATTAGAATTATCAGCCTCAGAAACCACGTACTGGTATCACCTCAGATTACAGCCCACATAAATGCTTCTTGGAGTTCAAGTGCCAGACATATTTCAACATCCACTGTTCAGATGAGACTGTGTGAGTCAGGCCTTCATGGTCAAATTGCAGCAAAGAAACCATTATTTTGTAAAAGCAACAAGCAGAAGATACTTGTTTGGGCCAAGAAACAAGGACTTGATATAGATCAGTGGAAAACTGTCCTTTGGTCTGATGAGTGCAAATTTGAGAATCTTGCATATTTTGCTGATTATTGCTGCTAAAAATGACCAACTGTTGTCATGTTTTGGGCTGTACTAATCGGTCAACCAAACATTTGTAGTACTACAGACTGCCAAAAGTTATAACAAATCAAGGAGAAAAATACAAAACCTGAGCAACAAAAGACATCTGTGGTTGGCCAAACTGAACCAGGACTTCCTAGGCAAGAATCTTGACAACATTCATGTTTGTTCTTATTTCCAGTCAGGAAATATTAGGCTAATATCCCAATTAACATTGCTTGTACATATCTTTACCACCTATTAACTTTAGTGATCTTAAGTCTGGTGATAACAGCAACCAAAAAATATATCACTATGCATCTAATAGTTAGATCACATTGCACAAAAACAAACATTTCAAAATACTTTTTTTAATGTGCATTGTATCATGACCCAACTATACTATAATAATATTGTGTCTTGGGATTCTTTCTGATTCCTGCCTCTATAAAGACTTGCTGAAGGCAGCGATGGAAAATTTTAGTATCATAAAATTACTCTTGCACTGAGGCTATAACAAATGATGAAATCTCAGGAGTAGGAGATAATGAGCCAGTTAAGATAGCAAAACAGAGATAAATTAGATAAAGGCAGACCTGGACAGACTGACAGAAAGGAAAAATGTGCAGCAAGAAAGAAGCTGACAGTATCCAAACCACACAATTTTATCTGTGAATAATGTCCCAAGGATCATGGTATATGGGTACTACCGGTTCTCTCCAATTTGTCATTGTTGGTGATTAAACTGCTGGCTCTTACCCACTCGAATGCCTTAAAAATCATTGGATGGGACTTTATTTGGCAGCTTGACTATAACTCTGCTTAGGCACCCTATGAGCGTTCAGGCACAAACAGGAAAAAAATGTTTAAAACAATTGTTTAATCTGAATCCAACTGTGCGTTTTTGATATCAGAATGACAGCAAACAAGGAGGCACCGAAGGTGGCAACAGTACAAGCCTGGCAGAGCATCACAAAGGAACATGTCCAATGTCTACAGTATGAGCTGTTGGCTTCAGGTAATGAATAACTGCTAAACTTGGGTACTGCTTTTCACAGGGTTGTGCAAAATTCAACTTTGAAGTATTAGCTCCCTTTCAATTTTTTTATTAAATTGGCTATGTTGCACAGGAATGTACCAAACTGTAATGCAAAGAAATTTAACACAGGTCATGTCTATCTGTCTTTTTGTCTATCCAGATCTATTGTTTCATCCATCCATCCATCCAATTATCCGTTATTCCATCATTCTATCCAACCAACCTCTTTTTGGGCCCACTATCCACCTTATTCTTCAATGCGGTAGTAATCCTATGGGCGAGACTTCTGGTTTAATAGCCGCTATAGGGAAATAACGAGAAGAATAACAATGTGCAGTAAACATTAAAACTGTTCACACTACAAACCAGTGGGTTCATAATTAAGGCAATACATTAAAATAATATGGTAAGACATACCAATCTGCAATATCAAGCAGCAAAACGGGCTGTTTTGTACAGCTAAAAATAGCTGGATGCGGATGTGACTGGAAGCCAGACCCATGAAATTTACATATGGCCATGCCCGCTCTTATGGGAAAAATGAGGCGGATAGACATAAATCCAAAAGGCATCTAAATGTCTTCATAATTGAAAGTAATGCATTATTTAGCCATCCATCTATTGTTCCATCCATGCATCCATCCATCCACTGTTCCACCAATCCATGCATCCATCTATTGTTCCATCTAACCATCCTTCTATTGTTCCATTCATCTTTGCATATATCCTTCTATTTTTCCATCCATGCATCCATCCATCGTTCCACCAATCCATCCATCCATCCATCCATCCATCCATCCATCCATCGTTCCATCTAACCATTCTTCTATTGTTCCATCCATCTATGTTTTCATCCACCCCTCTATTGTTCCATCCATGCGTCTATCCATCGTTTCATCCATCCATCCATTTATGCATCCACCCTTCCAACCATGCATCCATCCATCTATTGCTCCATCTAACTATCCATTCTCTTTTTAAGCCCACTATAGGCATCTAAATGTCTTTACTCATGCAATAAGAGCATTATACCAGTTATCGTTCCTTTAAATATAGATCTCACAATAGCTGCCTTTATTCCTCCTGTTTCTTTTATTAATCTGTATTCGTCAAAGTGTTCTCTGAATGTTGTCTTAATAAAGAGATTCACTGTCTCTCCTGTCACTTTTGAAAAAAAATTGTATTTCCCTGTCCTCTTTTTTCATTTAGGTATCAGAATGCTCTTTCATTTCTAACATCTTTCCATCTGAACATGCCACCATGAAGCAGGTCCTGCATGCCTTCCACCGCTTTTCTAAAACATCCTTTCTTTAGAACACTGTACTTGTTTATTCTAACCATCCATCATCCACCTAACCATACTCTCAGCCATCAAAACGTAACGTTTCTCACTTCACACACACCTCCACCCTGACATCTCTCCATTCCTAAAGCCCTTTATCACAACAACCACTCATCCATCAAATACCACTATGATGCACGCACACACACGAAGACGAGAGATATAGCCACGGTTTATATTTTGCCACATGTGTCACTTATCACTTATGTGTTCTCTCTTTTGGAAAAAGTTGAATATATTATATAATTTAGTATTCAGTATGCATACAGAAATACATGTATGTGTGTGCGCCTGTACATTAGTATTCGGCGCTGAGTCTCTCTTTTTGAGCGGAAACACATTATTGTTTCTGCTTGCAGAAACAATGCCTTTTTAATGTCTCTATTATTCTCCCCGTAGGCTATTCAAACCCCCAAATACTCAAAATCCCAGAATTCATTAGAACTTCATTACTGTGGAAAACTCAAATTCCAATAAACTTGTAACAGCAGAAGCATCATGCGACTTAAGGAAGACTGAATTCATACCATGAGATGCCATTCAACACAAGTAAGCATTTCTTCCAATGCCTTCCCTTATTAGATCAGGAGTAATGAGAGCTCTATAAAAAAATCATATTCAAATCCCATATTAACCACTACCTATGACTGGGTCCTTGCTGAATTTTCATGCCTTTGCACATTTTGTGATCTCATTGTGCTGGAAAATCTGCGGAATGAATTTCAAGCCAACATGAAATAGCATTCATAACCAATTTCACTTCAATAATGTGACATGTTCAAAACTGGATATTACAGAATAAACAAAAAGTTGGATAGGATTCAGTTTTATCCACTGGAATTGACTGGATTGATAAAAGTGGCTACACCTATTGTGAACCAAAATTAAACATTTTTTGGAATAACATGCACCAATGATGCACAGTAAGACCAGGAACACATATTAAGGACATACATAGGGTCAGTTTTGATTTTATGTTGACTTACATGATCAGCCTCCTTAGATTCAGTCCATGATTGCCCATTTGTATAGACTAAACTTGGTTGCATTGCCCATAGTTGCTCATGTTGCTTTAAAAAAAAAAAGATTTATGGTCACTTTATTGCCACAAAACACTATTAGTGTGAATAGACCTTTATTAGTAGCTAAAGGCATTACCAAATTGGCCAAAATATTTAATGAAAAACCATGCAAGCAGCAGATGCACATGGAGAGCTTTTTACGTGGAAATTGTGGAAATTATGCAAATTATGTGGACATCTGCCCAGGTTTCTGCTAGTTTCATGCAGGCCTACCTATAACCTCTGCTGTTACGCCCTTAACCCTCGTCTGCGCCAGGAACACCATTTATGGCTGGCTGCACCCGTGTTGTTGCTCTTTCTTCTGTTTCTGTCAGTAGAGCACTGGCATGCCAAGCAGCCTTCCCAGTATTCCCAGGTAGGTCAACTACATTAAATTCATGCAGCAGACCCAGAAGATCATACAAAGGAAAGCAAAAAGGCAACTCTGGATAACAAAAACAAAACCTCATGGGAACACGAGTCTTCCTGGTTAACTCCAGGCATAAAATAACACAAAATAAATGGAAAAACAATCTCAATGACAAAAAAAGAAAAAAACTATAAGTTATAAAACTATAACTAAAATAAAATAATAAACAATGAAAAGTTTACAGCTGAACCTCCGACATGCAGATGGCGAAAGTGTGTATAACAATTTGTGAACAGAAATAGAGGGGTTGAAAAAAAGGTTTAACGAACTGTGCACAAATCACAAAAACAGCCTTACATCAAATCAACATTGCAAGGAAGTGGTTCATAACCTAACATAAATTTTGTTTTGTTGATTATAATGGAAGCAATTTAATTTTGTTGCATCTTGCAGTGTTGATAAGAAACTCTACTGATTTATCTTGCTTTTTAAGTGTACCTCTTAATCCTAAATTCAAATCGTTTGCTCACTTTGGAAGTAAACAACTGTGAATGTTCAGCTGATTCCTTCAGGAGTAGGAGAAAAAAATCTGTCATCATTTACTCATCCTTATGTCTTTCAAAACCCATTCGCTATACCCAAAGGAACTAATACAGAACATTAACTGACTATAATTACTGTGACTAAAAACTAAATTTAATAAAAGTATTACTATGGGATTAGTTTTCAAACTTAAGAAGAGTGACATTCAGTTCCAAAGAAATCAGTGTATTACATGTTATCATTTGTAAGGGAACTGGATCTACCTTTTTTACTAATAATAATAAATACCATGTCTATTGCCCAGATGTGGGGAATACAGAAGAGCATGTGCTCTGAATGCTTGTATAATAAAACACACAAAACCCATTAATTGCAAATTATATAATCACATAATGCACCATAATTAAGGAACAAAATTAAGGTGAGAATGATATGTAATGCGGCTAGAGTGGCTATTCTAAGCAGTTTCTGGGATTGGACTCTCTTTATTGATTTAATTATATTTTTTAATTGGATGGGATGCCAGCTAAAACCACCAACTTGTCACAGAAAGTTGGGCAAAAGGTCCATTTTCACAATGAAGGTGCATGAGGCAGGGCAGCAACTTTCGTTTTCAGCTTTAGTTACACTATACGCTTACAATAAAGGTCAAAATAAATGAGAAGCACTGTGAAAAAAATATTATACCGCAATCACATACATTTCCATCCCAACAGGATTAGATTTCTCAGAGGACCAGAGTTAGCTGAAAAACACTAGATAATTTGCCAAGGTTATGTGAGAAAAACACAAATGCGCTTGCTTCGGATGGAATTAAAACCATGTCTGTGAAAAACAGTCCTAAACAGGGCTTAAGATACCAAACAAAATGTGCCTATAAAAAAATAAAAATGTATTATTAATTTAGTAAACCTGAATGTACAATATTATAGTACTACCTTAACGCACACTGGCACAAAGGTAAGCGCATTTCTTCACCATGCACAAAGTATGTAAAAATCAAATCGCATTAGTTAGATCAAAGTTTCATGTTTATTTAACCTTACCCAGAGTAATGTTCTGTCAACATTCTGTCTGGAGACGCGTGTGACAACAAACTCCAATCCGGTTCAGACAAACACAGACACATTAACAAGGTGGCTCACAGACTGAAGAAAAGACTTCATTCTGATCTAATCAAAATCATTCACACCCCCACACACATTTAGTTATGAGACACTTACCAAACCCTTCATCACATCGCAATCACACACAAACCAAAACACATGACAGGCCAATTAATTAATTAGACCACCAAACAATGATTAAAACACACGAAGTGAAATCAACATCTTCCTTTCTGTCTTCCTAAAAGAGCATCTGCCATATTAAGTGCGTCTGCTCGCGGTAATGACATGTTAGTAGCGTCTGAAATCCAAAACACATTCACTGAGTCTTTGTAAGTGCGGCTGGTGAGATTGCTGAGGGCAAAATAGTTAGTGCCAACAGCTTGCTTCAGCAGGGTAAGCAAAATGTATATTAAGCTTGATTAAAAAAGCCCATTAGGAACCACTTCCACAAAACATCCAAGTCCAATATCTGAGGCACTTATGAGGGAGCATTTCTTTTTCAAGGAACACTTCCTGTAATTTAGCTATCTGACGTCTATGCAAATGATTATTGAACTGTTACGAATCATTTGCATATTCCAATGCCAAGCTATTAAGCCACAAGGCAGAAGACATCAAGCTACAGTAAGTTAAATAAAACTACAGTGCAACAAGAGTTCAGTATCTGCATTTCTGTTTTTGCTCCAAAAATATTAGTATTAAAGTATTGATATTAAAACGATGGCCAACAGGTTAAGCTGAAAATTATATTCATATTATGGGTGAAAACTGATTACAATATTAAAATATATTCAAATTATGTAGAAGTTAATACTTTTATTCACCAAGGATGCTTTAAATTGATAACACTGATGATATTTATACTGTTACAAATGATTTCTATTTCAGATAGATGCTGTTCTTCTGAACTTTTTATTCATCAACGAAACTTGAAAAAAAAAAATTCTACTCAGCTGTTTTCAACATAATAGTTTTTTGAGCAGTAAATCAGAATATTAGAATGATTTCTGAAGGCTCATATGACTAAAGTAATGATGCTAATAATTCAGCTTTGAAATCACAGGAATAAATTACATTTTAAAATATATTCAAATAGAAAACCTTATTTTAAATAGTAAAAATATTCTAAAATTTTTCTGCTTTTGTTGTACTTTGATTCTAATAAATGCAGGCTTGGTGAGCAGAAGAGACTTTTACTTTTTAAAAACTAATGCCAATGCATTAAAAACACACACACACACACACACACACACACACACCCTATTACCGGGCAACTTAATAGTACGTAAATAAATGGACATAAAATATTTGAGCTGAGATTATTCAATTATTTGAAAAGAACCATATAAATGAAAGTAGGAAATTTGACCATCTGGGACAAGAGTCAATTGTAAAATTTGATGGCCATTTCACAAAAATAGTAGACCTCAGAATGCCACACTTAACCAATCGGAATAGACTATTGCAAAGAGCCATGTACTAACTTTGTAACACCACAAACCTTACAGAAACCTCTAATTTAAACATCAGAGCAATGGCTTCATGAATAGTACATGACTAAATATGAATTAATGTGTACTTGAATAGAACAGTGCTAAAAAATTAATGAATGTGAACACTGACAATAACACAGCTGGCTAAAAAGAAATTTAAAGGTACAATAGTTTCTTGCTTTGACATTATGTTTGATCTGTAGATTTAGCAAATAACGAGGAACTATATTAAAATCGTTACCATTAGTGGAATGCTACTGATTATGAAAGAAAATAATTTTAGCTTCAGATGCATATTTTTTCATTGAAAGTGTACAACTATTAATATATTATTTTGTTACAGGTTTGGAGAGAAATTAAAGTAAGCGCACATAAATAATTTCAGGTAAATTCCTATATTACATACATTTAAAGGGACAGGGGATGTGCTTTCTGTTTTGCGCGAAATCTGCAGAGCTTTCCCGCCAAATCTGCCGGAGCAGATTTCGAGCAGGATTACAGATGACTTCAAGTATCTGCTAAAGCTGTACTCCCTGAAGTTTTAAATGAAAGCCATTATCGTGAGCCTCGATGTTTACTTTGTTAAAAAAATCTGTCAGTGTCATATTGAAAGGAGTGAAGGAAATTAAGACTGACTCTGCTGTAACAAGTTAATCTTCTTGCTAGAATATTGTCAAGTTGTCATCTCTTGAGCTACAGCCAGCAAGCATCATCCAAGCGATACAAGAAGATTCACTCAGCATTGCATTGGGATAATTGATGAGAGAGATTATTACGAGTAATGCTTCAGACTAAGTGGGATAAAAGGGCGGTAACAAAGATTCAGCAAGGGTGCAGGCGATTACAGCAATGGAGAAGCAGCTGGCTCAGTTCAAGCTTGAATAAACACATTGGAGAAGCAGGTGCATGAAATAGATCACGGTGATAGTTTGGAAAACTGAAAGGAGAACGAATGCACGGTTTGCCTGAGACAATGAGGACGGCGCTCAGGCTGAAAAATATTTCGTCATAGTCTAGTTCCCAAGACTGAAATTGGGAAATTTCACGAATGAGAATCAGATTTTTTGACTATTTAGCAGTGCCATGAACAATCTATAGTGCAAAATATAAAATGTGACCAGTGTACTTCAACTCCAAGTAACTCTGAAAAATGCTGTTTTTTTTTTTTTTTTACCCAAATGCTGGGTTCAGCTTTTTGGGTCATTTTATTGGGTTATTTTACCCAGGTGCTAAGTAGTTTTTCTGCACTCTAAAAATGCTGGGTAATTTCTTTTTAACCCAGCTTGTTGGGTCCTTTTACTGGGTTATTTTTAATATTTTTACCCAGGTGCTGGGTAGTTTTTCTGCCCTCTGAAAAATGCTGGGTTCAGCTTGTTGGGTCATTTTATTGGGTTATTTTTAATATTTTTTACCCAAGTGCTGGGTAGTTTTTCTGCATTCTAAAAATGCAGGGTTTTTTTTTTTACCCAAATCCTGGGTAAAGTGGCTTGTTGGGCCACTTATGAATAATCTAGAGTAGTAACAGAATCTGACTCAACTACTGAACTGCTGAATTATGTCTGAATTTAAATCAGATTTTTTGAATGCCTGTCTAAACAAAATGTAAATAAACTAGTTTAATTCAAGTCAAAGATATTATTTAACATGACTGCATTAACCTGACTGCAAGTAAAGGTAATTTTCAGGGACACATCAGGTAGAAATGGATTAAAGCAACAACTGCACATTTCTAATTTTTAGGCCTAGTTCAGAATCAAACCACAACTAACAAAATAAAGACATAAAAAGCTTGTGGCCTTCCTCGGTCCAAGAGTTTCTCAGCATATGGTGAGAACTGAAAAATTCAAAGGTTATGTGAGTAATCAGAGGCAGACTTGAGCCCTAGTGGACACAGTTTATAAATGAATCCAACTGTTCACACTAAAACATACATTTGCTCTGTATTTAAAGGGATAGACACCCAATACATGACAAATCTGACTACTCAGTCTCATGATTTTCTTCTCTCCCAAACAAGGATTATAGCAGGTCTTAATTCTGTAGTTCAATTTAAATAAATAAATAGAAAGAAAAACAGATGGATGAATTAATAAACCAAAAATAAATAAAAAGAGAAAAGCATCATTCAATTATCAAAATCTATTACACGGTTGATCTATTTATGATGTGCCAACTTATCAAAATCTCTCAACCAACATTTAATTTATCATACGGTTTTAAAAGACTATATATAGTGTACAGTCATATGCACTAGTGTCTTTTTTTTTTTTTTTGAGTTTGACAGCTGCAGTCACCACCATGTGTGGAAAACACAAGTATGGACAATCTGCTGAATCTAAATCTCCTTTTGTGTTCCTCTGAGAAATAAAATCATACATGCTGAGCATGAGTAGATGACAGCTGATTTTTGGTCAGATATTCGCTTTATTTTGATTGCATGCAAGCATATATCCACATGAAAACAAAAGCAGCACACACTGAAGCCAGCTAATTTGGCATAGTTGAAACACCTGCATAATTCTGCAGATTAAGCATCTCCCTCTTGAAATCGTCCTGCCAAATCAGTAAAAACTCACTATAGAGGGCCATAGCAAATAATTCTAGGCCCTACATGGTGGAGGGTTAACATGCTGCAAAATTTTGCTTGGCAGTCCCAGCAATATTGAAAAATTTAATATTTATTAATATTTCATAGTAGTAGCTTTTAAAGAATACACTGAAAATATGTCTGTGAATAATTTTCACTCAGAAATGTTTGTAAATTACACAAAGAAATTTCAAGTAAATTTCAAGTGCAAGTAACACTGAATTCAATGTGAAATTCTGAAGGTATAAAGACTAAATTGATTTTTTCTAGTGTTTTTTTTTTTTTTTACCAAGCAGAATTTGGTCATGAATTGTGGCTCTACACCTTTTTATGGGCAGAAGCAAATGTTAGCAGAGATAACTACGGCATTGTCTCAAAGAAGGGCGGCTGCACTAAGCCCCATTTCTCTCAGACTCTCTCTCTCCTTTTTATTTGACCTCACTGGCGGCACTGTCTCTTTCTCTTTCTCTGTCTCCTGTCATTACTTTGTTCCTTGCTTTCACCAAGGGGTCGTCTAGAGTCCTGCTGGCCAAAATCTATGAAAGGCGCTCAGCTTATGCAGCCTATTTCATTTCTTCTACAGGGCAAAACAGTATGATTTTTTCCCCAGCTCTCCCTGCCAACATCTCTATTAGCACCACGATAAAACTTAAACACTGCATATTTAGCATGTATTATTATATTTAAAAAATACAAATTTTACACTTATGTTAAGTTTTATTTACAAAATGTATATATGGCAAGGCTTAAAACAAATGTGCATGATCATCAGACGTGGGATATAGTGACAGCGCAGCGACAGTTGTGACAGTTGTGTCAACTGGCCTAAAACTCTCTCACACTGCCCCCAGGCCAGCAGACCATCATTATTGTTGAGCTCTGCTCTGTGAATCTCTCTCTCTCTCACACAGAAACACACGGTCAGAGTCATAATTCAGAAATACTGGGGTTTTCGATTCACCAAAATGACGGCGCTATCACTAACCTACAGGAGTCCATATTCTGTTGTAATGTTTATTTTCCACTATAAGTCCACTAATAATGTTAATCAAGGTTTCTTGCATCAGAAAGTCTAAAACCATTTTAATCATTTTAATATTAATTTAATAAACATTTCTTCTTATTAATAATCATTTTGAAAACAGCTCTGCTGCCTAATACTTACTAAATTGAAATACTTACTCATGTTAGTTAATACATTAACTAATGTTTAACTAATTAACTTTGTTGTAAAGTTTTACCGTTGTTTATTCTAATACATGCACAAATTGTATGTTAGCCAAGGTTCAAAGTCCAAAGCGCAAGGAAAATCTGCGCTGAAACAACTTAATGAGAGAATCATTCATAAATCTGCTCCTGTCAACAAAAAGAAGTACCAACGTCTTATGCAGGTTTCCGCCAAAATAAAAGTTAACATTCATAAATGTTAGTACTGTAATTTTATTGTTGTTCTGTAAAATAAAATAAAAAAGACAAAAATAATGATAACAATAATTACAATAGCTCTATTAATACTTATTTTAAGTTCAATTGTGCTTTGTTGGTAGGCTATAATGTCTACTAGATCATTAAAAATGTTTAGTGTTAAGTAAATATTTTTAAATTGTTGTTTTGTAACTGATTTTTTTTTCTTTGAAAAGCAAGACAAAACTGTAAAAAGCACATTTTGGCTTTTTAATTTTATGCAATGGTCAAAAAAATTGGCAAAATACACGGGGAGAAAAAAACCCAAAAAACGTATTTGGTTATCAGCCTTCGGCCCACTGTTTTATTTTTTTTCGGTTTCGGCTTAGTCAAAGAATTTTCATTTAGGTGCATCCCTAGTAAATGCTGAAATTAACATTAAGATTATTAAATGCTGTAGAGGTATTGTTCATTTTTAGCTCATGTTAACTAATGTAGTTAACTAACTATTTCAAATAAAAAGCATTTATTTCAGTTACATTATAAACGTCTTTACTGATGCATTCTGATTGCAATTTGATGCATTCTTGCTGAATAAAATATACATTTCCATGTTAAAAAACTGAACCACAGTGTATACGCCATAACCTTAATACACAGTTACTGTTGACTACTGGCAAGGTTTTAGAAAACCTGGATTACTTACATCAACTTTTTTCATAATTGAAAAAAGCTGTTTCATAATTGATGAACTTTGCATTGTTATTAAACTGAACTAACTCAACTCTGAACTGAGTGGAGCTGAATAATGACACTATTGTCTTGTTAGAGCTGCTTCACAGCAGAATTTATATTTGTCTCATATTTGAAGTTTTCATCACTGATTCTGTTTAGTTGCTCTTTAATACTGTGAAGCTGCTTTGAAATCATCTCTATTATATAAAGTTGCACTTTTGATAACAAAAAACTGTCCTAAATTTGGTATAAATACGCACTGACCAAAAACATGTTTTAAGAAAGTAAACAGGATCGATTTTGAATTCATGTTGACCAAGTGATACACACGACAAAGCAATTCCCATTAAAACTTGGAACTGGTCATACAGTGAGTTTACACAATATGCATCCCATACTATTACAGTGGACGAGTGGTATGTATAATATACATCCTGATAATCACAACTAATAATAATAATTACATCCTCCCTTTATTGCAAGTCCTTTAGTGGAGTGGCACTCAGTAATGTTCAATCATGATTGCAAAGTCTGTGAGAGACACATAAATAATCTGCGGGTTTCTCCGTTCTTGTGAAGTACAAAATCTATGGTTTGTGTGTGTGTGAACATGAGTGCGTTATTCTTAGAGCATCAAGACTCCGCTGATGGAGAGAAATAGCTGCTGCAGGGTACTCATGAATAAAACACCAAAGTTACTCAAGAGCATATCTATTCACACACATATGCACACATACTGACTCTAATGGGAGCTACATGACTTGATGGTTTACACACTTCTCACACACGCACCCACACGGAGGGTGCAAAACTAACATAAAATTGGCGACAAACTGCTATGAGCTGAAAACCGCTTTGTCTGTACATAAAAGTGGCGTTTTGTGTTGTAGCAGCTTTGCACGTTAAATTCAATCATGAAATTTGCTCTTGAATGGCTTCTGTGTGTTCCTAGGCCATTCATTCTGAATATACTCTAGCCCTCTAGTAGTGCAACATCATGATGTCTGGCTGTCGGTCCTCACTAAGTGACCTCAAACTCACTAAATAATTCACTGGGCTCTGGGATGTGTTGGAATGTTTTTGCAACTTGACAAATGTTGCCACTGCAGCTTCAAAGACGAACTGACACACTTGATAATGAAGTGGACCGAAACATCAGAGGCCAAGATTTGCGGTTGCTCATTTCCTTTGACCAACACAATCACAGCAGCTGGAAGGATCCAAAGAAATGGGTCTCTGCACTGCAAATAATTTGGTTTATTCAGATTATCCAGAGCCCTTCAAGGTGCTCCAGAAATCCCTCCCCCTGGGTAAACTCCAAACGGATTAGACATTAAATCCATTATTTTCCTGCCATAACATCATACTGCATTGGAAAATTTAATCAGTGTCAAGTATGAAATTATAGACTGTCAAACACCGTTCATTTAAAGCATTCTGTACGATTCTAAACGCACATATGGAGCAAATCAAACAAAAAGCTTCTCAAATAGGTCACTTGTTTATTTGGTGCGCTTAACCAGTTTAACTTGCTGTTACTGCATTATGAATTACGACTTTCATTTTATGCATTCTGACCCCTGCAAACGCCTACACCAGAACTATACATGAGATTCAGAAGCAGGACTGATGAATAATGAACAATCCGCTTCCGACAACTCTAGTTTCCCGTCTGGACCAAATGTACCAGCAAATGGGGATCAACTTCTCTCATTAAACTACAAGTTCAGTTTTCTGTGCCATATCTCAAATCCTGAAATCAAATTTCTGCACCATTTAGTGCATACCCCCATGTTTTAACTTTTAGCTCCTTCCACTCGAGCCCGAATTCGATTTGAAATATCAAATGTGCACTGCAAATCAGCCTCAAAAGCAATAATTACCTCTGTCAGCACTTCTTATTCACTTAATATTATGGCTCAGACTTCCTATGGACTAATCTACAGAGTTCGTTTGTTAGCAGAATTAAGCAGATAATAATATCTTTAAATTGCCTGCACAAATTGGTATTCTGAAAATAAAAAGGCCCCATGCTGCAAGCCCCTGTGATGGCAAATTTGTAGCGGAATCTAACAGACACATAGGGCAACCCGGCAGGTTCGTGCTTTGCTTTCATCCCGTGGTACTAATGGCTCTAAAGCTTTCATCTTCCACCTTGTGACATATTGAGATTGGTGCACAATCCATGCAAAGGTTGTGGCAAAAGACCTTAGTTCAGAGCTGACCAGCCAACAGCAGCACAAGATGAAAGCAAAAGCAGGAACCTGGCTAATTTCTTGGGAATTATGATTTCCTTTGACGTCTTTTAGAGCAACTTTAAAAGCACCCCATTGTGCAGAGGATTTTGAAGTTTATCATTATCTTTATTCCTGGGAGATTATATATTCAAAAACTTTTTTAGCACCGCTTTTTTGATCTGTATAATTTGAATAAAGTTTGAAAAACAATTTTTAGTGTACTGGAGAACACATTTATACTCTAAGAAATGTCAGTAAAAATAGGGCAGAATGTACTGTTAATGTGAAGGCATTTTAGGCATTGTTTTCACCAGTAGTTTCAATTACATATTCCATTGTGGAAAAATATGAAAACCTCAAGGGATAATTCACCCAAAATAGAATATTGCCCCATGATTTACTCACCCTCAAGCCATCCTAGGTGCATATAACTTTCTTTTTTCAGACGAATACAATCAGAGTTATATTAAAAATGTTCCAAGCTTTATAATGGTAGTAAATGGATGTTGAAGTTTTGAAGTCCAATGAACTGCATCCAATCATCCTAAAAAGTGCTCTACACAGATCCAGGTGTTAATAAAGGCCTCCTGAAGTGAACTGATGTGTTTGTTTAAGAATAATATCCCAATTTAAAACTTTATGCAGAGCTGATACAGTATAACATACTTTAGAAGGCCCACAGAGCTTTGTGGGACAGTTTTATGATGGATGGATGCACTTTATTGGACTTTTATTGGACAATTAAATATCAACAACCATTCACAGGCATTAAAAAGCTTGAAAGAGCCAGGACATTTTTTATTTTTTTGTTTTTTCTACTGCTTTATTTTTCTTACAGTGTACAACAATAAACACATTTTACAATTATTTAAACATATTTACAGGATTTATTTTCCAGCATTTAGGAATGTAGGTAAATGTTAATTCATAAAAAAATTATTTTGTTTGTTCATTATGATCATTCAAAACCTTTAACTTAAAATGTAGAAATTAACATGAACTTAAAATAATACATTCTGCCAAAGTATTGTTAATTGTTAGCACATATTATCTAATGCA
The DNA here is from genome assembly GCA_033026305.1 of Cirrhinus molitorella. Taxonomy (NCBI): domain Eukaryota; kingdom Metazoa; phylum Chordata; class Actinopteri; order Cypriniformes; family Cyprinidae; genus Cirrhinus; species Cirrhinus molitorella. The sequence goes on from CM065120.1 coordinate 8,462,773, forward strand.
TTGGCTAATGTATCCAAAACCTTATATGTATTTTAAAGGGCACCTAATATGCCCCTTGTGGTAACATTTTATTTTGATGGTCCCTTTTGAACATTCTGTTGACACTAAGTAATGTTGCACCTACATGCCAACTAACTCTCATTAGAGTATTAGTAGACTGTCTACTTAATATCTGCTAACTCTTTATTGTGATGCTCTCCCAACAAACATTCTATTGACTACAAGTAACTTTGTAAGTACATGTCAACTTACCCTAACCCTAACCCTACCAGTCTACTAATACTCTACTAACACTCTAATGAGAGTTAGTAGACAAGTAGGTGCAACGTTACTTATAGTCAACAGAATGAATTAAAGGGACCATCAAAATAAAGTGAAACCCCCCTTTTTACAATATGTATTACAAATCTCGGACAGATAATTTTTAGATCATTATAAAAATGCCTATTTTCAGTGGAAGCAGAAACAAGTTGTTTTCGTGCATGTTTCTTTAAATGCAAATGAGCTGCTGCTCCCCGCCCTCTTTTCCAGAAAAGGGCTGTGCTATTTTAGGTTGTATCTCAGATCTCTGCCAAAAAATATCTGTTTGGTTTTAAATATCATGTATATCACGCTGTAATCACAAGTTTTAAAGCCATATCAGTTTAAATTCCTGTTATATGTTTTTTAGAAGCACACATCCGAAGCACACGAGCAGAAAGCGGCTGTCACGCGGCATGTGAGTACTAAACTAAGTCCTCTTTCACACAGAAGCTTATGTTAAAAACATGCACAAGTAGCAAAAACACAGTCTGTTAGCTGAGAAAGAAATAGCATGTTTATATTTGATCTGTGTACAAAGTGACAGGAGTGTAATAAACAGTACACTGTTGTTTGGGTCTATGTTATATTTACAGAAAACAATAATCAACAAGACAATCAACTTACTGCATTGCTCATAAAGAATGTGCGAATTACACCACAAATTACGGAGCACATAGCTGTAAGTCAGATGAAATTGATGTATATGCTAAATAGAAACCAAATAAATTCTGCTTAGACATTGCTCATAATACCTATATAGCACACTATTTTGATACACTTTTGTTGGATGCTGCATTGCAATTTCATTGAAATGTTGAGAAATTCAGTATTTTTGACACCTGGGAAGGAGCTTATTTTATCTGAACATAATTCAGGCCATTTTTTCTACTTAAAACCAATATGAAGTGCAGACAGTGTGTTTCACTTGACCTTTAAAATGTCCCTTGCTATCGAAATCTCAATTGATTTTATGTTAACCCCACAGCATCTTTCAATAGTAATGATATTGAATCACTGTAAAATTATATTGATATATTAGAAAACAGTTTGCACAGTGTAATAAACACATTTATCCATCAGCTATATTTGGACCACTAGAACAATGTCAGACTGTCAGGGCTGGGTGTGTGACCTGAGCTAGTATGTGATCAATATTTCATTGGATTTTTGCAGTGACAGTAAGCATATCACTCTGGCACATGCTGCTGCCTTTCAATGTATTTGTACGGCATTGATAAGCACAGTGTGAGACCAGCCATTAGAACAAAGCCCTGCTGCTGCTAAAACACACACTCCATTCTCTTTCTCTCAATCTGTTTCTCCTCTTTTCTTTTTCTTTTCTCCATCATACAAACACACACACACGTACACACACAAAGCCGTGCCATTACTGCACTGCTGGTTGCTGTATTATGCCTAAACACACCCAGCAGTGAGCCAAAGACTTGTGCAAACACTGTTAGCATGTTAGAAGAATCATTCATGTTCATTTGCTATGGTATATTAATTTGTGTGCAAGAATAATTTGGTGAATAACGGTTCTCATGAGCCTTGCATATGTAATATCCTTTTTAAATTCATGCTTCTCTGCAGTAAAAAGAGGTCAGCTGGTGTTACCATCGAATGCTTGATGCGGAGACATGGCTGCTGACTGCACAACTGACAAACGTCAATCAGAAAAGGTTTTGCTACCCTTCAGTGATTTGGATGGTTTGGAATCTGAATCTGAATGAATGTGAGCAGCCAAATCACATAACGGTCTACAGCAGTGATTCCCGAGCAGGGGGCACTTAAGCAGAATCCAGGGGGTCCTTGGAAAGATTTCTATTTTACTTTGTTAAATCTATAAAACAGAACAGACTAAAATAACTCATGATTTATTCATTTCTTTAGGAAAAAAAGGGGAAAAATATGTGTAATGGGTATAAGACTCTCTTTTTCACTAATAGGGCTATGGGGGAACAAAAGACAAAAATGTTGGTCTACACCATATACAACTTTTAGAGTAGAACAGAATGCACTGTAAAAAACAGTGTCTTTTTTACCGAATGAGACAAATATATATAAAATAAATATATATTTTATATAAATAAAATATATGTTTTATATAAATAATATATATAAGTATATGCATATAAAATATATACTGTATGTGTGTCTTTATATATGCATAATAAATATGCACAGTACACAGATATTATGTAAACAAAAACTTATTCTGGATGCAATTAATTGCATTTTTAGTTTTTTCCCATTTTTTTCAGTTTTAATTTTTTTCTGGATTCCATTTTTTAGACTCAGTTTTAATGGTTAAATGAAATTTGATTAATCAGAAACAATTAATTTATTAAAATCATGAAACGTACACAATTTAACTGCAATTTATTAAAAGTTTAACAAAAAAAAATAATTTTAAAGGCCATTTGAAATGTGTGTGTGTGTGTGTGTGTGTGTGTGTGTGTGCACTGTGTATATTTACATTTAAGAAATTAAAAATATTTTAAATGTAAAAAAATTAAGAAATATTTACACATATGCATTCATATTTATATATGGTTTCTATTATATATATATATATATATAAAATTTCTTAAGGGAATCCATTTACATTTGTGTATTTATAGATACATATAAATATACACAGCACACACACGTATTATGTAAACAAAACTTTTATTTTGGATATGATTAATCACAATTAATCGATTTGACAGCACTAATTATTATATTAAGTAATATATTTCTGCCACAGTTTCTTTTTTGACGAGTTGTTGTAAAGACTTTTGTTGCAAGTTTCTCTGTTTTTCTATGATATGACGATGGTTTTTCTCAAAAGAAACGGTAAAATATTCATGTAGTGTCTCTCAGAGCAGCTTTAGAGATTATGTGTTCAAGTACTCATATAATGAGGCAGCAAAGGCAATTCACACAGAAACACGCAGAACATTAATATTGGCGCTTAATATTGACAGACATTAGTCCATATCACCTTTTGATTTAAGTGTACGGTCCTACTTGATCCAAAATTTGGCAAATTTTCGATTCTCGATATGTGGACGAGTGTGTCGACGCGCAAGCCATCTTCTTGTCTCCCGTGTGTACTGATGAGTGCCACTAGGGGGCACTAATGTTTTGACTAATGCACGGCATTTGTGTTTGCGAATAAAAACTATGCTCATTGCATATGAAACGGTGTTCCTGTGTCGGTGATCTGTACTACAGACATTTTTCCTGTCTGAGCTGTTGAACATTCCAACTCGGTGTTAAAATGTATTGTAGTAATGCTGTCTCTGGTCTGTGTGTGTGACATTGGATGCGTTCAGGGGGCGTGGCTTTGCAGGGAGGGTGGGACGTTCACTTTCAGTGCTATCAGGCTAAAGTTAGCATTTCCCAAGATCTCCTATTGCACTTTTAAGTTCTTGTAAGTACTGTAGGGGTGTAATAATTCACTCGTTTTCACAATGCACAATTTATATGCTTATTTATATTATTTATATTTTATTTTATGAAAATAAGATAAAGAAGCTCACATCATGCAAAGGTGTGACATAAAATGCCTACTTTTTTATTTTGGCTTACATAGGCTAATAAAAAATAAAGAGAAATAAATATACTAAAATGTATTTAAAATACCTTTATTTCATGCAAAGTATAAGTTTACATATTTATGTTCTTAATAGAAAATACCTTGCAATTGTACTTTTAGTAGCCTATACTAAACTGGCATAAAGTGTGCTAAATTGGAAGTATAGTGACTGAAGTATATTTGAAGTATATTTGATTGTGCTAAAGTGGAACTATTGCAAGTATATTTCAGGTACACTTTAAATATCTTGCATTTAAAGACATTTTTATTCAAAGAGAATACAATCCTCAGCAAGTGTGACATTAAAACATATTTTAGGCTTAATATTAAGAAATTCAAATAAAGCTTAATTATAATTTTTATGTCAAAGTCTCAAGGGATGTATTAGTAAATGTCAAATTTTAACTATACTTAATTTAAAATAAATGCATTTTAAATATATTACTTTTCACTAGGGTACATTTCTACAAATAATCATATACAATAATCTACAATAATCATATGAATATATTTAAAGTATGCAGAAACTAATTGTTATTATTCGAATCGCATCGAATTTTATTGTGAATCGTCTCAAATCGAATCGTTCTGAATTTGCAAAAAGTGTTCTTGAATCGAATCAAAACCCTATGCTGTGTTCCCCTGGGTTTATGGTTTTAGGGGGGCGGGGTATATAAAGATGTGCATTGTTCTGTACAAAACTAATACAAGAGCAATATACTTTTGTTACATGTTAAACCGTACTTTTATTTTGACAGGTTGCCGTGAAGTTTCTGTGTGTATATAGTAGGGTTGTGATGGTGAGGAAATTTTCCCAGCGGTTAATCAACCTGTGACAACACCGGTAATACCAGTATAACCGTGGAGTTGGGGGGGGGGGGCTTTTTTTACTTTCTAATTGGCAGCAATTCAGTGTGTAGCAACTGTTAAAAGCAAAAGTTCCTTTGAGTTTTCCCTCTTTTCCTCGCTAAAAGCACCGTGCACATTTTGCTTTCACTTTTAAATGAGTGGCAATTTGGCTTCAAGAAGTTGTTTGGTTTTAGTTCGTTTGCGCTTTCCCTCTTCTCCTCACTTTCCTTCGCTTTTAAATAGCTTGTAAAAGCGCCATGGCATTTTACTTTCACTTTTAAATTTGCAGCATTAACGTAACTTAATGAACTTTTATTAACAAAACGAATAAACGCTCTGGAGAGCATTTCTGTTTCAACATGTTTTTGTTGTGTTGAACATGTAGCAGTCACAGACATATCTGTTGATTTCTTGAATCAGAAACATTTAAGTTAGAAGGTAACATTATTGCGTTCAGCACGAATCATCTCATTATAACAAAGTAGACGCAATGTAAAAATTGAGCTCCGTGTTCAGTTTTAATTGTGTTGTCTGTTCTCTAACTAAACTAAATGATTTTATAACTATAAAAATATATCAAAACGCCGGAGGGGGCAGTGCCGCGGTGAACAAGTGACTAAACCGGTGTTGCAGCAAGCCTAGTATACAGTATGATGCTAGACTACTTTTCTCAAATGAAACGGTAAAATTATCATGAAGTGACTGTCACAACAACTGTGGAGATTAAGTTTATGTGTTAATGTCAGAAGCCGAAATTCGCGGCGAGTGTGACGCGTACTTTAGTATCGTACCTGTGTAGTAAACAAAACAGCGTCCCCGCCATTCATACATACAGAGACAAACGGAACATGCCAGATTAATATTTAAGCCATTTTTTGGGGTCCATATCGCGATTCGAATAAAGTGACAGACCTACTTTTGATTCATTCATCCAATAACGGACGAAATCCGTGGTATACCGCCCTATAGAGTATTCCGACTCCACGATCCTGTCCTTGTTTTCGTGAAGGAGAAATTGTGCGCGACTATGTAGAGACAGAAATGACATGCCGTTGTGTAAATAAGATAACTTAAGGCTACTTAGTTTGTTTAATAAAAGAACAAGGTATAGGCCTGTTCTATAAGAAAGGTAACCTTAAATGACTGATAAATGACAGGGGAAACACTGCTATGAATCTTGAATCAAATCGATTCATTGTTTACCCAAAGATTCTCAGCCCTAAAGTACTGGCCATGTTTCAAAGCACAAGCCACTGGATTCATCATGTGAATTTCTGTTTTATTACCTGCATAATTATAATGGCTATTAGTAGATTTCAAGGTTAAAAAGACGGTAACACTTTACAATAAGGTTCATTCGTTAACTACTTTAGGTAACATCAACTAGGAATTAACAACACAGCATTTATTAATCTTAATGTTAATTTCAGCATTTACTAATGCATTTTTAAAAAGTTGCTGTTAACTTTAACTTTAGTTAATGCACTGTGAATCAACATGAATTAACAATGCACAACAGTATTTTCAATAACTAACATTAAATAGGATTAACAAATATGCTAATACACTGAAACTAATGGAACCTTATTGTAAAGTGTTACCAAAAAGTCTAATATCACATTGCATCACTTAATGAAATACACAGTTATACGCTGTAAGATATATAGGAACCAATATGCCTTCCTGTAAACACTGGAAACACTGTCAGAGTATTTTTAGCGTAAATTTCTGGCAACCAGAGCTGTCAGTTTCCTACCCTGAATTTAACAGAAAATTGAACGAGATTAGAAAACAACACAGCATAGCGTACTGTAACGCAGGAGAAGAGAAAAACAAATCAAAAACAAATCTCTGGAATCTACTGACGAATGACAGAAAAATGAAACTGCTCTGACAATTTAGTCAAAAAAAAAAAAAAAAAAAAAAGTGAGCGCTGTACATGTGGATCTACGTGGTACAGGTTTCACTGTCTTCGAGAATTGTCTAAAACATCCCTCAAAAGATGATTATGTAATGTAAAGGGTATACAGTGCACTGCACTATAGAGGGATGAATGATACAGCTGGAAAAAGTTCCCATGATGCCACGCGTGTTCGGCTCGCCCTCATGGGGGCTTCATTAAAAGATCAAACTATCAAAACCAACAAATTTCTCCCTCACTCAAGCCTTCATCCCCTATACATCTCTCACCGTGTCTCTCCCATGTGCGTGCGTTTAACAGCTTTGAAAAAGAGGAGGTCCCTGAGCTTTCTTATCCTTTTCTGATATAATAACTTTAATAAAGCAGCAGCGTACATGCTTTCTCGCATCGTAACGATTTTGATCTCTCGTTCCCACCGCTTGAGAGCCCTTTGAGAGCAAGCGTGTGATTGCGAGCGCACGCGTGTTAGGGTGCGGGTGCACATGTTGCATGTAATCCCTTTCTTGGGGAAAATTCCTCCACAATCTTCACAGTAACAGCTGGGGTTACCGTGACAACACCCCATTACTGTTGCGCAAACGCTCCGGTAGCCTTGGCAACACCGCGGTGACACCATGGCAACAGAGCCGTTTGACAGAGATAAGAGAGGTGGTTTGCGCCGCAGACGCGGAGCATTTAAATTCATCACCCTCGTCTCGCATCTGCCCTCTTGTGTGCGCATTACTTTTATATCAGTCGGATTCAATTCATTTGGAGGCTTTAGCGCTGAAAAATGTGATTAACTGTAAACGTGGCCTTTGAGAGTCAATGGCGGTGATATAAAGATGATGATGCCTCCACGCTCGCTGCCTGTGTTTGGAGATCCTCTAATATTTATCATCTGGCCCTCGATCTATACGTCTTCATCTGAGTCGCTCCCTCACTGGTGCGGAGGAGAGTCGAACAGTCAAGCTTTATTCTGTCAGGCTGTAATTAGTTTTCAGATTCGATGACACTTCTTTTGTTTATTCATCCTTTGCGGTGTCTTTTTCCTCATTGAAGCGTGGCTTGGAGGAGTAACATCCTTTATATCAGATGAGAAATAAAACCGTGTTTCATATTCTCAGAACGCTCCCTCACTTCTCTCTGAATTCTCCCTGCTCCCTCCCGCTATTCTTCTCAAAGACTTTAACTTTTACAACGCGCTCGTGTTTCCTTTCTTTTTTCTCCCCCATCCCACTCTCCCTGTTGTCTTGTTCTGTAATTCCCTTCCTCTCTCCTTCCGTCCACATGTTTGTTGTGCTTTTCCTCTAAACTCTTGTTCAGATCTTTCTCTCTCTCTCTCTCCCATGGCCTCTCTTTGCTGATACTAATGTCTGTTTGCTGTTTTTGTAACTTCCTGTAAGCGAAGCCAATCTCCACCAGATATAGGGCACTCAAGGAAATAAAGTCAGCAATTTAAGTTGTCACTCTGAACTCTGGGGAGACGGTCAAATCGCTAATGCCATATGCTGTGCCGCAATCAGACGATCGCTAATGCATCTGACATTTGTTTTGTCTGACCCTGCATGCATAATACCAGTAATAACGACAATCTGAAATGCTGTCTTTAAAAGACATAAACAAATAATGACAGTGTGGAATAACTACTACTAAACAAAAGACATGGCAGATATTAATAATAACAACAATGCTTTTACAGCTCAGGAAACTTTATGGAGTTTTAAAATAAGTCTAAAGGGAATCCCAGGTAATACGACTTGAATGGCTTAATATAACATAAATGATGTCTCTTTTTGAAAAACGTAGTAAAAATCCACATTGTTTTATACATATTTTGGACTATGAGGGCGCAATTATTTTGATGAAGTGAAATGGTTCCACTCAGTGGGCTACTAGCGCTACCTGTTGCCATTTTTACTGCAACACATCTTGAAATATAAAATGCTGATACGATGCCACATTGTGTGGCTTCTGGTTGCAATTTTCAGTTGAAGGGCAACAAGAGAAGTGATATAAGTCTTCACTGCTTTCCTAGCAATAAGAAAAGAATGAGAAATAATAAAACAAATAAAACTTTCTAATGACCAGCACTTTGTTGACCAACCAAAATAAGATGATAACGGGGAAAAAAAATAATAATAATAATCAATGAATAAAACGAGACGAAAATGTTAGGATGATTTGGAAAGAGATTAGTTCAGAATGAATCTGCTGCATGGTTAGGAGGTTAGATGCGTACAATTTAATCCAACGAGATAAGACGGTATAAGATAGCATACATTTGCTTCTAGTGTCATAAAACGTTTCAATTCGGTCTGTTTTTTTGAGGGCACACACCCGAAGCTGTGAGTCTCACACAGCGCACGAGTACTCTTTCGCATTGCATGAATGGAGAAATACACAACATTCAGTTTTAAAGGGACATGAGTCTGATTTAGTTGCTATTGTCTGTGGCATTGATGTTAATCAAGCAACAACAACAACAAAAAAGACAGAAAATCACTCACTGCTCTTGACTGAATCACTGAATCACTTATTAGCCCTTAATCTAAATTTATTTATATAAATAAATAGGCCAATGTCTGCCTGAAAAAGTAAAAAAATGTGGTAAAAGTTGTTATAAAGAATGCATAATTATCCTACAGTATATGTGATGCAATCTGGGAAAACCCAGCACATGGTGAAATTTTACCTTTTTTAGGTTTTTATACCATATGAAAGCTGGGTTCAAGCCCTTTCCAAAACTGTTTTTATTTTGTCCATTTTTTTTAACGTAACAAAAGCCATGGCTATCTGATGTTGGGAATTTTCAGGAATGGAATTTTGAGAAAAACGGGTTTAAAGTGAGGCGCGTTTTACTTTCTCTTTACGAGTTTAAGGAGAGCTGTCAGGAGCGCTATACTACATTATTACACAAACAGACTAACGTCTGTTTTCCGTTGTTTATCATGGGCATAGACTTGTAGCATAACTTTTGATCACACCTTGTATGTTTAAATAGCACAAATAATGTACCTTGTACTTGTAGTCATTGTTTAGGGCACTAATATCACCAGGATTTGGCAGATTGAGGCAAGTTAGATCATTTGAGTGAGCAGCTTCTTCCGACTGTGTTGATCTCTTGCGCTCCGCCATCTCACAATATTAAAAAATAAATAAATAAATAAATACAACTTTGCGTGCAGTAGTTTACACAGGACTGGTGGAAATGTTACGTGGTTTATTTTGATAGGTTAACTGTTTTTTGTGGTGTGAAGAGAAAGCACCTCCGCAGCAGCGTTCGTAACATTAGAGAAAGACACTGTCATTTCTGCTTGCTGCAATAAAACGCTATTTTTCTGCACTAAACAAGTGAATTTTGCCGAGATATTTTCAGAGATGATAGACAAGATTAATAATTTCAGAATAATAATTTCAAGAAAACCTAATTTCAACAAAAAAAAAAATTGACATTTGACCTATTTTTCAAATTTCCTGAAAACGTCCCAGCGCAACATCCAACGGGTTTTCCAAGATCGCATCACATATTATCTTCTTGTTTCTTTATGAGAAGTGGTTTAACTTCATTTTAATATAAAGGCATGTTGCGTGTCACAGCCGTTAAATTACGATAAAACCTTAATATCAAACCTATACAATGAGTTTGGTAATTTTAGAGAAATTCATTATATTCATACTACTGTACATTTAGTCAACTAAACAATTCAGATGACTAAAATATGACTAAAACTAAATGCCATTTTTGTCAAAAGACTATGACTAAGACTGAATAAAAATTTGCTAACACTGCTTTGTTTTCTCCACTTTAGCCCTGACACCTTCGAGGCTTTTAGTAGACCACAGCTACTGAAAGAGCTTACAAACGGCAGAGAGAAGTAACGCTAGATGCCATCCTGGCAGGATGTAAACAAGCCGTCGCTTGTCATGACGTTGCAACCACTGCAGGAGTTTCTCAGCGTGGATTTCACTTGATATCCGGGGCATTTAGACACCTTGTGGGGGAAAGTCAATGGTCTTTGCTTTTATCCATCACTGCCTGCAAGCTCTTTCAGTAGCTGTGGTCATGGTAGCAGTATTTAATTTTCTGAGGCGTGTATTCCAAGTTGTGTTATGGTTAAAATATCAACAGGTAGTGCCAGTAGCTCACCGAGTGCAACCATTTCACATCTTTGAAATAATGGCACCCTCCATAGTCCATATGTATAAAACAATATGGATTTTTTAAATACTGCAAATCTTTCCACTACATTTTTCAGTAAAAGACATCATTTATGTTATAGTAAGCCATACAAGTCTTAATGTCCAGGGAAATTAATTTGTTCTCAATCTCTTTGCTGTTTAGGAGAAACAATTGAGACATTAACAAAATCTCATTTGTGATTTCTCTTTCCTACCGGTTGCTTTTCTGCACCATTTAACACAATTTAGTCACATCCTCATGAACGTAAAGAGTTTTAAGCTTTCTCTTGGTAAAACAGAGTTTCGAAATGCCCATCACCGCTAATGCTAAAATCAAAGCCAGACTTGTTTTTCCAAACACTTTGTTCAATACGTTCCCCACACTTTTAGCAAACTGAAAAGACATGGCAGATGTGATGTCTTGTAACACCTACTGTAGCATCCATTTTCGAGAGCTGAACATCCCGTCTAAAACATGACATGACAAGCTTCCAACAATAATCTCCTCACTTACTGTAAAGTAAAAATGCTGGACAAATCACGGCTAGTCAGAAAATATTCCATGTTTAATATAGAATTATGTGGACAATGATTTTGAATCAGAAAGATTTTACTGTGGGCAGCACTACCCAAAACAAAAACTGAGTTACCCCCTCGCATAACACGGCTAGTCATGTAAAATACATAAATATAGTATAAAATAAAATGTAGTATAAATGTATATTCCTGTGGGTTCCTGCAAAAACAACAACTAAAAGCACACAGGGTTCATATAACAGCCTGCACTAAAAAGCATTTAACAGCAATAAAATTTTGGGTGGGTGTCAAGATCCCACGCATGAGGAGACAAGCGATTGAGCAAGCCAGTGGTCAACCATTAAAAATCCTTAAATGGCTGCTGTCTCTGGCCTAAAAATCTGCAACAAGTTTTGTAAATGGACCAGGGATCAGTCACTAATGAACTGTGTAATATTGTTGAGGCACTCATCCATAAAGGGAGCTACACTTTACTTACAGTTATTTGGTCTGAACATGGGTCTTTTTCCGTATTGCCTGGAGGAGTTGTTTAATTAGTTTAAGGAAGATGTATTATTTCTGGGGCACAGCTGGCTATTAAAAAAACATCTGACAGAACCATTTGACACTGCACAATTTTTTTCAAAGCGGTTCACCTTGGATGTAGAATGACGTGATTATAGGATGCCATAAGTTTTGACTGGCTACAGAAATGTTTGGACCTTTAGATGAGCCACAAACTTATTGGGATAGTTCACCCAAAAATTTTAATTCTGTCATTAATTACTCACCCTCATGTCACTCCTAAACCATAGGATCTTCGTTCTCTTTTGGAAAACAGATTAAGATATTTTTGATGAAATCCAAGAGCTTTCTGACCCTGCATAGACAGCAATGCAACTGACACACTCAAGACCCAGAAGGGTAGTAAGGACATGAGGGTGAGTAATTAATAAAAGAATTTTCGTTTTTGGGTGAACTATCCCTTTAAATTTGCACTAAATGGCTACAATGTATAAAAGTTACAATGCAATGTTATTTGTCTTTACAAATTGTCTTTGAGTGGGGGTTCAAAATGTTTCAAAGGCTTTCGTTTATTTTTTATCACTCATTTTTTGTATCTTTGGTAGAGGTCAAACAAATCATGTCAAGCCAACTGTGCGATTGTAGGAGTGAAGGCTGCAGAACTGAGTCTTTCATGAGTCACACACTCTTAGATAAAATAAACTAGATACTGATTCATAATTTTATACATATTTTCCTATTTATTATTATACATTACATTCATGTTGATGTAAAAATCTAAACTAGACAATGGACTGTACTATTAAAACTACACATTCTTATTTAAAATCAAAATATGAATGCATTCACAAAAAGTGTTTGGGTTAAGTTTTTAAGGCATTAAAATCCATTATGTAATGTGTTGGTGCTACAGACTCCACAAATCATGCTACTTGCTGAGAAGAGGTGTGCTATTACATTACATTACTAAGGGATCCGATTTTCGCCTAGAGCACGTTAAAACTGGTGGAAAATACCACAAACTTTCATTGAGGGAAAGAGCCCGAGCCATTATCTAGGTACTAGAACATCAGAGACTTTTTAGATTAGCAAACACCAGAAGACCATAGCAACTGCACAGCAACATACTAAAAACAACTCAGAACACATTAGCAACCACACAGCAATGTCCTGGCAATCATCCCAAACACCCTTGCAGACATTAAGATCTGGATTATCTAAGCCAGAAAATGTTTGTTTTCACCAGACAGTTCACCCAAAAATTATAATTCTCTAATTCATCCACTCTTTATTCTGTTGAATACAAAGAAAATATTCTGAAGAATACTGGTAACCAGGCTATGGAAGCCTGTTTTTATCTACCAAACTACGGAAGCTGACATTTTGTCAGAATTGCGAGATACAGGAAAAAGGAAAAAATGTATTTGATCCCTTGCTGACTTTGTACGTTTGCCCACTGACAAAGATCAGTCTAACATTTTAATGGTAGGTTTATTTTAACAGCGAAAGACAGAATTACAACAAAAAAAATCCAGAAAAACACATTTTAAAAGTTAAACAGCTGTTCACAAAAATCAATCAATCAGATTCCAAATTCTCCACCATGGCCAAGACCAAACAGCCGTCCAAGGATGTCAGGGACAAGAATGTTGACCTACACAAGGCTAGGTCACAACGCTTGGATGGGTCGTAGGATTTAAAAAAATGGGTCGCCAGGATAATTTGAGGAAATTCTATAGCTTATATGTATGTATGTATGTATGTATGTATGTATGTGTGTGCAAAGTTCAAGATTCAAGCAGGAAGGAAGCAGGAACCGACCAAATTAACGTTAATAACTAAATAAACATAAATAACAAAACGAAAATAAGCAGCAGCTGCCTCAAATCACAATAAACTGAAATAAGTGTCCGTTTTTTTAGTGATTAAGCTTTGCGTGCTTTCCCGTCTATATATAGTCCATTCGGGATTTGAATACAAGATGTTTATGATGCTGCTCAGAGGACCAATGTGGCATACTTGCTGCAAATTTCAGGAGTGACTGCATATAAATGGAGGCTTCGCTGGAAATCTCTTTCTTTCTTTCTTTATATATATATATATATATATATGTATATATATATATATATATATCTATCTTCACCAAGTCACCAAGAAAACAACTGGTAACACACTACGCCATGAGGGACTGAAATCCTACAGCACCCACAAGGTCCCCCTGCTCAAGAAAGCACATGTACAGGGCCATCTGAAGTTTGCCAGTGAACATCAGAATTAATCAGAGGAAAACTGGGTGAAAGTGTTGTGGTCAGATGAGACCAAAATCAAGCTCTTTGGCATCAACTCAGCTGTTTGGAGGAGGAGGAATGCTGCCTATGACCCCAAGAACACCATCCCCACCGTCAAACATGGAGGTGGAGACATTATGCTTTCGGGGTGTTTTTCTGCTAAGGGGACAGGACTGCCCCGCATCAAAAGACCAATGGACGGGGTCATGTACCATCAGGGCCAAAAAAACAGCAGAACTACAAGTTTTTAATCTTAAGTTTATATCATGCAATACTGACTTTTTTCTCAAAATTGAGAGACATAAACTCGCAGTTGCAAGTTATTTTTTGAGGGGGGAAAAAAATAAGCCTTATAACTCATGATTGTGAGTTTATATCTCACAATTGTGAGGTAAAAGATCTAAATTGCAAGAAGTAAAGTTGCATTTGCAAGAAAAAAAGAATTGTGAGATAAAAAGTCGCAATTAGCTTTTTTATTTTTTATTCAGTGACGGAAACAGGATCCCATACCAAACAGTTTTGACTTAAAAAAAAAAACACTTGTTACGTCACTCAGAATATCCTCTTTTACGCTCCTCAGAAGAAAATCAAGGGTTGCATATTGGTACTGTCCTTTTAACTTTCTCCCAGACATTTTCGCATTCAGCAAATGCATCCTACCCTTAATGCCACTGGTGATTTTTTTTGAAAGACCCTGAGATAATGCAAATAACTCTCAATTAGTCTGCCTTTGTTCTGCCTAATGTTCATCAGTGCCATATTAATCATGAGGGTAGCTGGGATTAAATCCTTTGGGGAAGTTAAAATAAACTAACATATGCAATTACCTTGTACATTTTAACCTAGAATCTTGATGTTGATTAAAAAAAAACTCTATGGACATATTATGAATCATCTACTCGTAAGTTTCTTGGCAAACTTTCTTTAATAGCTGAGCATTAAAGAAATACAGTGTTTACCTTCGACAGAGTAAACTCAGCAGGAATGCTGGCAAAATGGCAGCTCTAACACTAATAAATGAAGAATTCTTGATCTGAAATGGAACAGAGCTACTGTATCTCCCTCTCTCTCAACCCTGATTTTTTGTTAGTGTGCAAGTGTGTTTATACTGCACACTTCCCACGCGCAGTGAGCCTATGACTTGCATAAGAGAACCTCACCTCTTTAACTCTCTCCTTTACACACACACACAAACACAAATCAAACTCTTTACTTACTAGCCAGACTGATATTTCTTTTTAAAACCAATAAAACCAAATATTTTCAAAATGTTGGAAGGTGCTGAAAAGCTAAATATCACACAGCAATGTCAAAACCAAACCACTGGCAAAGGATGATAAGCAAACCATAATAAGCAATAAGCTTTAAGTTCACGGTTCAGTTCACTAATAGAACATGCTGTGAACACAAAGCACTTCCGGTCATTTCACAATTGCTAATATTTTTGGTCTTTACAAGTTATTCTACAAGCATAATGATCTATAAAAATAACTATACATGACCATATCCAGTGTCAATGCCATACCACAATTTAGAAATTGCGTCAGATTTTGGGGTCAGTAAACAAAATGTTTGGACTTCGATTTAGAAATGACTTACTCATTTGTTCAAAAGTGACAAATACATTAAATGTTACAAAAGATTGTCATTTCAAATAAATGCTCTTATTTTGAACTTCTATTCATCAAATAATCTTGAGCAGCAAATCAGCATATTATAATGACGTTGAAAAGCATTACCATCACAGGAATCAATTACATTTTTAAAATATATTAAAATAGAAAACAGTTTAAATTGAAATAATATTTCACTGCTTAAAATGGCCCTGCTTAAAACGCTGGCAGAACCCACTCACTGTATACTGTATTTACTGTATAACGCGAAATGTTGCGGAAATTGCCATATTTTGGATAAATAAATCAAAAGTAGGTCACTACACTTAAATCAAAATGCAATCAAATGGACTAGTGTCTGTGAATATTAAGCTGCAAAACTACTATTTAAATATGAATCCTGCATGTTTTGCATGTCTCCGTGTGAATTAACATTTGACGCCTCTGTGACCTCAATAAATGAGTACATGAACACATAAACTAAATCTAGAACTGCTCTGACAGTCACTTTGTGACCAAAACCAAAACTACCGTCATATCATTAAATACATTTTATATATAAATTCTGTTCTGATTTTAGCCAATTCAGGTTTCTTTTTTTTTTGTACTACCACATATTCCCACCACGTAACGGTTTTATCTCACTTTCAGACACAATACCCCATTCTCTGCCATTTTTCATAACCGGAGAGATGCTGACAGGCCTAACGTCAGTGATTGACAGCAAAGAATAACCCACAACGTACGAGCTAATGTCATACGCATGTCAATGACTAGCTTACTGCAGTTCATGCAGCATTTTATCAACTGAACTTTTTTGCAAAATGTTGTTGTGACTCCTGAAAATGTAAGGTAGTAACTTTCATTACACAATATTTATTTTCTCATCTGTGTACTCAGTTGTGTATGAACATAGCTATCTGAACAGGACTGACAATCATATTCTGCTGCTGTGTGAATATAGACATACTACACTCTCACTGTTCAATGACAAATATCATCTGTATGTATGCCGTATAGCTTCTGTAAATCTAATACGTTTTCTATGCCCTTCTCGAAGGACTCTAGTACACACTGCTGCATTGGACTGAGAAAGTCATCGGACTTCTTCGTAAATTCAAAAGAACATTTTACCTTTTGAAGCCAGTTGGTAAAATGTCCACTTGTCAATAAAAACCAGATTTCTGCCTGAGGCATTGTGGGAAAACTCCATCTTACTCTAGCTTCCTATCTCTCTTTCTCTTGTACTCCTGAAGGTATTTAGAGGACACTCCAATGGACAAAAAAAAAAACTGTAGCTAGAGAGCCTCTTAACCAAATCATTTTAGTTACATAAGACTGTCATTTTAATTTTATTTAGTCTGATTAATTAAAAAATAATAATATGATGATTTTATGCAATTAGCCCATGGGCATACATAACTTATACAATTATATGATTTTTAAAGAAGTCTCTTATGCTTAACGTTTCATTTACTTGATCAAAAATACAGAAAAAAAAAGTGTTATGAAATATTATTGCATTTAAAATAACAGTTTTCTATTTTAAAATACTTTCAAATATAATTTATTTCTGTGATGCGAAGCTGAACTTTACATCAGCCATTACTTCAGTGTCACGCAATCCTTCAGAAATCATTCTAATATGCTTATTTATTATTACTGTTGGAAACATTTGTGCTCCTCAATGCAGCATTTATTCAAAATAGTAATCTTTTCTAACAATATAAGTCTTTACTATCACTTTTCATCAATTTAACACATCCTTGCTGAATAAAGGTATTCGTTTTTCATCAAAAAAATATGAAAAAAACATTACTGACCCTTGAACCCTGAACTTTGTAATTTTGTTACAAAAAAATTCTATTTTAAATGAATGTGGTTCTTTTTAACGTTTTATTCATCAAAGAATCCTAAAAAAAGTGTCACAGGTTCCAAAAAAATTTGATGCAGCACAACGGTTTCCAACATTGATAATAAATCAGCGTATTAAAATGATTTTTGAAGGATCATTGGATACTAAATACTGGAGTAATGATGCTAAAAAAATCAGCTATGCATCACAGAAATAAATTCTACTTTATAATATATAAAAATAGAAACCCACCATTTTAAATTGCAATAATATTTCACAATCTGATTTTTTTTCTATATTTTTAAATTAAACAAACAAACACAGTCTTGATAAGCAGAAAATACTACTTTAAATAAATATTAAAAAATCTTACTGATCCCAAACTAAAGCCACTTTTTGTTAAGTCTAGTCAGTGCTTTCACCAGCCACATTAATGCAATGTCTTTGAATTATCTTCATTTGGGGGTTTTCTTGGCAAAAGAATGGTATACACGATTAATTAAATTAGTTTATTCCCATATCAGGTCATTAATTAGATTAAACTCTTGATTAAAATCGATTAACAACATATGACGCACTAAAATCATCTATAACATTTACTACCTGTGGAGTAACGTGTCCAAACATGTTGCCGCCAAGGTATTTACATACACAGATACATATTTATGTATGTATCCTTTGATGCGCTACAAATCAGGCATGTGATGTACTGATGCTGATTGCATAACCATCAATTAAAACTTGTTGACAGTAGCACAGTGCAGCACACTGTTGGTTAATTAATAGTGAAAGACTCCTGTTGGACATGAACTGAGCTACTTGATAAGATGACAAGGCAAAGGACGATAATGACACGTCATATAAACGTAATGTGCACGAAACGTTCTATTTCTGTAAATCTCTGGCAGTCACATAGACGCATGCACACTGAGGAAAGGGATGAAGCACAAGGTCAGCCAAACTGCAGCCTGCCCGGAGCAGACGGGGCTCAAGTGCCTTGCTCAAGGGCACAATGGAGGAAGGTTGTACGGTGCAGGGTCTTTCAGACACACTCTTCGAATGTTGTTCAATGATTCTTAGATTAAGTGAAGAACCCTCTTATCAAGAATCATTTTTCAGTGTATAGGGGGTTCTTGAGGCGAGGTGGTGGTTTATTATTGGTTTTTGAGCCAATGAAAACATTTTTTGCTCAGAGGTTCCTCTTCCAGGGCTCAAGGGACTTAATGGAATTCTCAGATGTTCTTCACTGTATCAGATGTTTCTCCAAAGGCGTTATTTGGGGAATACAAAAGGACTAAAATAAGTCAGTTGTTGACATTCAGTAAAATTAGAGCTAAATTTGGTAACAGCAGTTTTTGATAAGAAATGTTTGAATTCACATCAAATTCAGATTTCAGTCAGTCTTATACAACTAAGACCTAGTGGCTGACTAATATAGTTGAGGTCAAAAGTTTACATACACCTTGCAGAATCTGCAAAATATATATATTAATAGATAGTTGTTCATAAGTCCCTCTGTCTTGAACAGTTAAACTGCCCGCTGGTCCCACAAATTATTTGGTTTTTCAGCATTTTTGTGTATTTGAACCCTTTTCAACAATAACTGTATGATTTTGATATCCATCTTTTCACACTGAGGACAACTGAGGAACTCATATGCAACTATTACATAAGGTTTAAATGCTCACTGATGTTCCAGAAAGTAAAACAATGCATTAAGAGCCAGGGGTGTGAACTTTTGAACCGAATAAAGATGTGTATTTTATTTTTATCTTATTATTATTATTATTATTATTTTGCTTATTTTGCCTAAATATCTCTTTTTTTATTATTTAGAACTGCCCTTCAGTTACTACAAAAGATACTTGCATGTTTCCCTGAAAACAAAATAAGTTAAATTTACCCTGATCTTCAAATGCTAAAACGTCTAGTGACAGCACAGCTTTCCTGTCAGTGTTTAATTCACACGGACAGACTGTTAAATGTTTTTTATACAGTCTGCAAATGCACAGAGGATCTAACAACTGGATCTGACAAAGTTTGCAAGAGCAGAGAAATTAAACATTTGTTAGAAATTCAAAGACTTCTTTAGATGAAATGCATATTTGCTGACATTAGATGAAATAGTATTATATTGTCTTCTGTTACTAATAATAAAAGCAAATGCTATAATACTTTTCATATACCAAGTACTTTGTTTAAAAGTTATGTCTAGTAATTTATCAGTCAGAACTGTTAAAACAAGACAGTAAACTAATGACGGGAGCTGACATTCTCAGTGCTGTCAGAATAAAAGTCCTGGACACTGTGAAAAGAAAATGTATCATGTTTTTCTACAAAAATATTAAACAACGCAAATATTTTCAACTGTGTTGAAAAATGAGCAAAATGAGTGTTAAGAAATGAGCACCAGTTAGCATAGCAGAATCATTTCTGAAGGATCATGTGAAGACCGGAGTAATGACAGCCTTGCCATCACAGAATTAAATTCTAAAATTTATTGAAATTAGTTATTTAAAATTGTACTAATACCTCACAATATAACAGTTTTTACTCTATTTTTGATCAAACATATGCAGCCTTGGTAAGCACAAGAGACTTGTTTCAAAAACACTGAACAGAAAATGTATTTAAATGGAACCTTTCATTTTAATAGTGTAGGATCTCAACATTTCCTTTGTTTCTCAAAAAGAGGTCTGGAGAATGTTCATGTACTGACATACAGTTTGGTAACAGAAAAGTGAGAAATGCAATCCTGCCTGAACAGACAGTGTATGGAAGTGAATCATAAGGGGTGATCAGTCCCACACACAGCTACAGTGGCCTAGCGCTTTGAACAGCTACACATTTCTGCATCTAATCCTACGCCAGGCAGTCTTTGATCATGCGATGACTGCTAGACCATTATGACCAAACATGGATATTCTCTAAAGTTACTGTTCTATGAAACAGCACCTGAAACAAAGACACAGCCTCTAGATTAGCATTTATGTCACTTCAATCTGAAATATCAAACATTAAAAAGCATATTTAGCTGTACCTTGGTGCATGCTGACACACTAAGCTGTAAAACTACCTACATACCTACCTACCCATCTCATACATTTTAAAATTGTATTTATTCCTGTGTTGGCAAAGCTGAGTTTTCAGCAGTTCCAGTCTTTATTGTCACATGATCCTTTAGAAATCATTCTAATATGTTGATTTGCTTCTTATCTTCTTATTTTTCACATTTCTTATTATTAACAATGTTGATCATGGTTTTGCTGCTTACTATTTTTTTGGAAACTGCAATAAATTTTTTTCAAGATTCTTTGATGAATAGAAAGTTCTATGATGAACAGAAATAGAAACATTCCGTTCCCAAATTCCGTTTTATTTTTTTTCCAAACTCGTTTTTTTCCATTTTAAATTTTCTGTATTCCGTTTTTGTTGTTGTTGTTGTTGTTGTTGTTGTTGTTGTCGTTGTTGGTTTGTTTTTATTTAAATTTTTTGGGACAACTTTTTAATGTTTAAATAAAATCTTATTCATTAAAAAAAGCATGTCTAATTAATTAAAACCATGAGACTTATACATTTAACATCAATTTATTAAAGGTTTAACAAAAATTACATGTTTAGGGCCCTATAAAATATTGTATTTTTTCTCACCTTATGTATTATTGTTACCAAATTCTGGTTTTAGCATGTCTAATTATTTGAATGCATAACTTTTATTTATTATTACAATATCCAAAATTTTTACTCCCTCAGAAATTCTGTGTTGTGTATTTATATTTTTTCTGGTTATCAACAGAAACATTTATCTTTAAATTCATGAAAATTAAACAAATGTTATTTTTTGGCAAGTAAAGGGGATTTTCTATTCAAATTAAAACATGAAAGAAATAGTGTAATTATTTCTTTAAAAAAATAAAGTTTTATTAATTTTTCAACAACAGTAGTAGTAGTATTATGTACATTCTAAATATTAAAAATATATTTCTCTCATCTTCAAGTTAAACCAAACTTGACAGGTTGCCGTGAATACCTGTAACTGACACCGGCTATGGCTAGATTGGATACAGCTGCGGCCGGAAGCTAACAATAAATTTTACTCAAATGGAACAGTCAAATGCGAATGAAGTGACTTTTGGAGCAGTTTTGGAGATGTTGTACATGTATTTATGTCTTAATTTATTGAGACGGCAGATGCTGAAATCACTGTGAGCATCACGCATGCTTCAGTATGTGTAGTAAGCAATTTATAAACACAGAGAACATGCAGAAATTCATATTTAAATAGTCTTTTTGTGGCTTAATATTTACACATACTAGTCCACATCCCAACTTGATTTAATATGATAACATACTTTTGATTAATTCTTCCAAGCTTTGACAAATTCCATGACATTCCGCATTAAATAGTAAATTCCGTTTTTATGACTGGATTCTGTGATTCCATCCGTGTTGTCCGCATCATGGAAAACATAGGGCCCTATATTATGAATGCCCCCCCAAAAAATCTTACTGATCCCAAATTTCTGAATGGTAGTTTTAAAGCAGTGACTTATTGTTCTGAAAGGCAACTCAAGCTGATGCATACAAAAAACAGATCAGATTCAACAAATTACCATAATCTCTCAAACTCTCACTGCCTGTCTTTATAATTCAGTCTCTCACCCTCACACACAAAGAAAAGCCTGTGGCCCAAGACAAATCCGAAAAACAGTAGGAATTATGAGGTTAACGTTTCACTCTAAATGAATTAGCCTGTGTGTCTACTTGACTATACAATATTCATAAAGTTAGTGTCGCACAAAATGCAGAAGGCTGCAGAACAGGGAATCTAAACTTAGCCCTTAAAAGCTGCTTTCAAAGGTTTTTCGAGTTGTTTCGCCCGTTCTTCTCCCAAATAGACTGTCATTTCCTGTGAAGGCAGCGCTAAGAGGGAAAATGACCTCATTCGGTCCTGAATGCAGCCACCAATCTCCATGTTAGCCGATTGTCCTCTACAACCCGCGGGAAAGAAGCGACGAGAGCAATGGGAAGAAAGAAAATAAGTGAGGACGAGAGAGACATGTTGGTGGTCTGCCAGGGAGAGGGATCCTTTGTGCAGGCCCTCTCTTCTGATAAACCCTGAAGGAAGAAAGATAGAGAAAGAAAATAAAAGAACGAGAAAGAGAGAGAAAGAGAGAGAGAGAGAGAGAGAGAGAGAGAGAGAGAGAGAGAGAGAGAGCGAGAGAGAGATGGGGGGAAAGGAAGGTTCACATATAGAAGGATTGCAGAGATTAAAAAAGACGGGACAGACTGAAACTTGACAAAGGTCTGAAAGCTTTATCTTTTAAGAAAAGACCTGTAAAGCCCCATCTGATCCTATAGTTCAAAGCACCCCATACAGTATGGGAGCTTCCCTGTAACCTGACTTTAAGTGACACCGACTTGGCTAGAGATTTGTTATCCAGTCTTCACATGACAGTAACCGAATGTAAATTAATTTCTAATTTCATTTCTTTATAAGCCAAGTCCTTCTATAATAGCATCTCAGAACTGCAGTGAGTCACTGTGGTACAGCCCAAAATAAGTAGGTGGCCATCAAGGCGCTACTGTTAGGAGAGAAGGATTTATCATACAGTATTGAGCGATGGCAGATCGTTTGTCCACTGTGTACCATTCTGGAGTCATTTAAAGCATCTTAAATTACATTCCAGCTTAGGTCCGCCATTGTAACTTTATTTCGATGTCTGCTTGAAGCACAGCGATACATCACACAAAATAACGAAGGACAAGTTTATTTTGGCTTATACAGGACTTTCACTTAAGCTGTAGTGATCCCTCCTTGGGGGCATTTGGGAATGTAAGAACACAGGTAGGGTGTAAACAAGAGCTCGAACAGTATTTCAAAATCACTTAGAATGCTGTTCTAAGCTAAATAAAAACTGACATCTTAAATGGCACAAAAACATCCAAACCATTTTCATGCTATAAATATTTTAGTGTTTGGGGTCAGTAAGGTCAGGTTTGTTAAACGGATCAAAAAAGACTTGACTGTTTTCAACATTGATAATAATCATAAAGGTTTCTTCAGCAGCAAATCAGCATATTAGAAAGATTTCTGAAAGATCATGTGACACTGAAGACTGAAGTAATGATGCTGAAAATTCAGCTTTGCATCACAGGAAAAAAAAAAAAGTCATTTTAAAGCACATTTAAATAAAAAACTGATTTTAGTATAATAATAGTAACAATATTAAACATTACTACTAGGGATGTGCCTGAAACCACATACCATGTTCAGAAAGGAAATTACGTGTACTATGGACACCCTAAAGGGAATAAATACGAGATCGGAGGAAAAAATATATTCCGATGTTTTCTCTCACAATTATATCTTTGGGTGGTTATACTGTACATCAATTGCAGGCCACTATTAACATGCAGAGCATTGAAAATGCTTTTGAATGAGCAGTCGCTTTTTACTTTCACTTTTGAGATTCACGATCGCACATACTCTGTGATTTTTCGTGCCTTTCTGAATACGAATTCATGCTTCGGGCACACACCTAATTATTACTTTTGTTTACAGTATTTTTGATCAAATAAATGCAGACTTGGTGACCATGAGAGACTTCTTACAGAAACATTACCAGCGCCAAACCTTTGAAATGTAGTACATGTCATGATTTGAAAAAGTATTGACTGAAAAATTACCTAATGGGACCTGCATAATGTTTGTGCTAAAATTACATCATTATAAAGATGTTTTTTAAACATATTTGTGATGCAGTCTACATGGTTAAATTGTACTTTTTTAGGTTTTGATACCATATGAAAGCTGGGATCACACCCTTTACTTAAATACAGAGTTCTGGCATGAAACTCTAGAATGCAGTCCGATGGTCTAACTCAATTGACAACATGACATCATAATCACATGGCACAGCTGATTGGCTACTGATACAGGAGAGAACCAATGAGCTCACTGCTCAACATTCAAATACATGACTAGTGCTAGATGTAGCAGTTTGCAGCATGCTTCGGAAACCCTTCACCTTCCCCAGCTCCACCTGTATAGATCTGCTACGAGGTGATTCATGTATGCTATGGGGGGTTATTCATGTATGTTATATGTGCAGCAGCAGTATTTCTTACATGCTTACAGCAGCACGTTGTGGTTGTATTGGCAGTAGCAGGTGTCTGTACTTGCTCTGCTGCAGCAGCAGCAGCGTAGCAGATATATTCCGCCAAGACCAAATACATTAACACTGTCATGTACATTACCATGCCAATCCCTCCGAGAGTTGTCATGACAGAACTGTTTTTATTTTGTCCATAGCTTGAATGTAACAATTATGGCTGATAGCTATGATATTCAGGAATGGAATTTTGAGAAAAACAGGTTTAAAGTGAGACAGATGTCACTTTCACTTCACAGGTTTATTGGGTTTATACTGCATCATTACACAAACAGACTAACATTACTAGGGCTGTACTAGAATAGTCGAATATTCGAATATTCGTTCGGTGGGTTGGCATTCGATTTTCAATTCTGAGATTCGAATATTCTTTTTTTTTTTTTTTTCTCAACACGTGACTTCCCCCGCGAACAGTTCTCATTCGCGCTTGAATGGCCCATTAGTGAACGGGAGGGGGAGAGCTGTCAGCAAGCCATGGAGAAAAGAGTATACTAGTGTCACTATAGTTTGCAACCTGGTTGTGATTTATTTTAAAGTTTGAAGTATAAAGAAATATTTTTGTTCATTGAAATGTGAGCTGTCTAGCCTGCCTAACAGGGCATGTGAGCGGAGATGCATGCCGTTTTCAACCGAAGCCTCTGAGACACACTGCCTGCGTGGCGGACGTGGAGCAGGTTTGTTACGTGACTGCTGCGGAAAAAATCTGCTTCACTTCTATTCTGTCGCGGGGTCGCGGTTGCGGTGTGGTTGGACCGCACCTGATATAAGCGCATATTCTGCAGACAGTGTGGCTGCTCTAATCTGTTAACAGGCGCAGAAAGAAAAATCAACACGCAACGTGTCCGCCACGCAGCCTATATCCTATAAAGAACTCACAGCAACAGTTATAAAGCCTAGATATGTTATATAGACTAATTTGCGCGTATTGGGGAATCACTCTATAGTATTAAAATAGCTTTTGAATGCGCGTGCGCGTTTTAATTTCGGTTTCGTTTTAACGATCGCGTAAAACTCTTGGCGGCACTGAGCGTGCATTCTAAGCGCGTCTACAGGCTTTGTTATAATGAGAGGATTAATTAGCTTGCAGAACTCAGGACTGAACAAAAAAATCCGGCGTTTTGAGCGGTGAGCGGATTCTGACTGATCAACTCAAACACAGATGGAGTCTGGCGTGAGGCGGCTGCCGTGTACTTTCGTTTTGTTAATGTTTATTTTGTTATTAAAGTGCGTTTGCAGTTTCCCGCATCCTTCCCAGAGTGTTGAACTTCGTTACATACATACATACATATTCCGGAAATCATCCTGGCGACCTATTTTTTAAGTCCCTCGACCCACCCGATGGTCGCGACCCCTGCCCTAGACTCGTTGTGTGAGCATATTGGAGCGGAATTCCCTTGGGTCTGCAGCAACACATTCTTGACGCGTGAAGTCGTTTGGATGAACGATTCCCGACATAATACAAATGCAAACAGACAACACAGAGATTTCTGCCTTTATTATATGCTTAGCCCCTCCCACCGAAGCTTTGAATATTCGATATTGATTACCACCTACGCTTCGAAGTGCAAAAAATGGTATTCGAACCAGCCCTAAACATTACCCTGAAGAGGACAGTTTTCCGTTGTTTATCATGGGCATAGTCTCTGAACTTTTGATCACCCCATGTATGTTTAGATACCATGAATAGTGTACCTTAGTTTACATTTAGAAAAGCGATCACAGCGTAAATGTTCACACACTGTGCATAAACCAGAAAAAAATATATATATACTTTTTAATATATTTCCTGAAAACGTCCCAGCACGACATTCGACTGGTTTTCCCAGATTGCATCACATTTTCCCTCTTTTGTCTTTATCATTACATATTTTGTTTCAAGTATAATTTCATTAATGCTAGGATAGAAAACTATGTAACATGAACCGATCCAGTGAGGATAGTTTTATTGTGGCTGACATCAACAAACTAATGTCACAATGACATCAGCGAAGTGTCTCATAAACTTGTTGGAAACGAGTTGGCTTTTACCCTTCAAGTGGGTTTTCTGTGCGCTGCTGTGTTTTTTTACAGGCACTTATTTGCCACTGCTGATGACATCATATGATCTAATGTGCCAGTGCAACCTCTGTCTATTGTTAAATGAATAACAAGAAAATTTAGAGTGTGTGGGAGATGGATAAGCGAAAGAGAAAAGGACGGTGTGTGTCTGTACACGTCCGCCTGTAAGTGTATGTTACATATTTAATTTATGTCAGCCCCTCTATTTTGTTCTTTTCTCCCATAATGCACCTCTCTAATACAGATGGGATAAAAGCAGCTTCAATGGGGCAGAAAACCGCTTTAGTGTTTAACTCTTCAGTCCTTCTTTTCCTCCCATTTTCTTTCGCCCCCTCTGCCCCCTCTTATAGACCCTAAACACATACGCCCAGACCTCATTCCAGAAACTGAACATGCAAACCACATAAAGCAGCTCATCGAATATTCAGTCCTGCCCCCTCAGTGTGCGTTAGTGCCCTTATGAGAGGTGGAAACATGGATAAAAAGATGCATCCCGGCGCCTTCATTTTTAATAACGCAAGGAGGAAAATCTGGGTTTACAGTGAAGCAAAGCATCCTCCAGGACCCTCACATACACACTCTCAAAACACACTCACGCACCCCCCAGAGTACACCACAAAAAGACATGAAGTTGAACTTGATCAAAGCAGGCCAAGAGACACAGAGGTACAAGAGAGAAAGGATATATAATACTATAGAGATAAAGGCCATTCTGAAACATTTTTAAAGGGATAGTTCACTCAAAACCTAAAATTCTGGCATTAAGTTGCTCCAAACCTAATTTTTTTTTCCCCCACGGACCACAAAAGGACACACTCTAAAGAATCTTTACCTGGTTCTGCCCAACTCCTACAAAGTCAAATATCTTCTTTTGTGTTTCATGGGGAAAAAAAGAGGACTAAAATAATGGTTGCTGCACTTAGAGATCAACCAACAATTGGGACAGTCTACCTACAAATTTATGTAAATGTGTAGTATGCAACCTAGGGATGCGCGGTATACCGGTAATGGAAAAATACCGGTATATATTATATTTCAAATGGTTTGATATCATCATTTTGCCCAGTTCGGTATTTTATACCCTGCTGTTCCGATGTTCACCTGTAAGCGGCAATGCTTCCCAAATTGCTGCAAAACTGGTAAACATGACAACAGAAAAATGCGATGGATCATCAAACAGATTAAACTCCATCAACGCGCTAGAAAGTAGTAAATAAAGACAACAGTAGAAGTGAAATATGGCATTATTTTGCATATAAAACAGTGAATGAACTGACCTTACTGCATCTGCATGCAAGCGTTGCTATAAATCACCAAGCCTTTGTCACTTGCACATCCTGATCTTTTCCACAAATTTAGAGATTGACAGGTTTATTGTTTATCAGAGTGTTTTACTTTGGAAATTTTTCACTCCATTCCAATGCATAATGTCATACTTTTTTCTAAACTTTCATAAATAAAAGTTGTTGTTTGTTTTAATAATTAAGAATATTAACAACGTAGTATTTTCTTGTACTCAAATAAATTTTAGAATTACTTTTACTTGAGTAAAAGTAAAAAAAAAAGTAATACATTTCTAATGTAATAAAGTATTAAATATTTAATATGAAAAATAGTGCAGTAAAAAGTAGAATATTATGCTTTGGAATGTTGTGAAGCAAAGTTTTCTAAAGAAAACACTCTAATAAAGTACAGACACTTGAAAAGTACTTTTAAAGCAGAGTAAAAAAATACTTTCTGAGTCTGAAATCTAAAAACAATCAGTGAGACAGAGAGACAATAACGTGATTTTAAATATTCTGACTGTTAGAATAACACTTTACAGTAAAACAACCTTTGTTAAAATTTTGTAGGTAAGCTGACCTAACTGTATTACAGCACTTATTAATCTAGGTCAATAATTATTTAGAAATGATAAATAAACTAATACATGTTTAGTATGTTAACATTACTCACTACAGTCGGCGCCGATAGCCTTGTGGGCAGTGCGCCGACATACAGCGTCATTGCGCTACGGGCGTCCCGAGTTGGAATCCCGGCTTGAGGACCTTTCCCGACCCTGCCCCCTTCTCCCTCTCCCACTTCACTTCCTGTCAACTTTGATCTGTCCTATCTAATAAAGCCAAAAATAATTCTTAAAAAAAAACAAAAAACACATTACTTACTACAGTATCGATTTAGTATCGATACCAAGGTATTACATTCTGGTATCGTACCAAAGCCAAAATTATAGTATCGAGCCATCCCTAATGCAACCACAGTTTTTAACAAAATCCACTTATGCAATATTTCTGACAGTATAATAACATTGGTAACACTTTAAAATAAGTTTTGTTAGTTAACATTACAAATCAAAAGTTGTGTTTGTTAACATTAGTTAATTCACTGTGAATTTACATAAACGACTAACACTAACAAAGATGAATAAATATTGTAATAAAATGTATTGTTCATTGTTCATTCATGTTAGTAAACACTTTAACATTTAACTAATGGATCCTTACTGTAAAGTGTTACCAAAAAGTGTTTACAATGTTACTGTAAATTCTCCAATGCCGTTTTCACCACGCTCTTCCGTCACTTAAACGTTTATTTTGCATTTACATCGAAAACGGACTTTACATGCTGAAGGTGGCTTTGAGCCGAAACATTAGTTTTTTTCCTATTGGTGACCTATGTAAAATAAAATGTAAAAAGACTGTTTTTTGAGAGTGTGGATCATGGTCTCATAACACTAAATTGTAACATTAAATCTAACACATTTACCTAATTTTGACATTGAAGTGGTTTTATTCTGTTCAGTCTAATCAGAAAGGCTGAGAACACAAGCATCACAAGCTGACCTTGATGTAACGGTCAGAGGTTATTTATATAAATATTTAATAAAGCGCTGAGGAAAGACTGGCTGCATTTGTTTGCAAATATCATTTTGCTTGATATTCTGCTATTTTATGCAAGAACATTTTACTATTAAATACAGGAAAATGCATACTTGCCAATGTACAATTCTCAAATGTTTAAGGTCAGGTTTTTTAAAGAAATGTTTATTCAGCAAAGGCACATTAAACACATCAAAAGTGGCAGTAAAACATTTATAATGTTACAAAAGATTTCTACTTTAACTAAATGCTGAAATGCTGTTCTTTTGAACTTTCCATTCATAAAAGAATACTAATAAAAATAATACTCCACACATTCTCAACTGTGATAAGAAATGCTTCTTGAGCGCAAAATTAGCTTATTAGAATGTCACACTGAAGGCTGAAAAATCAGCTTTGCCATCACAACCCTAGTGAAAAGTAAATATACTAAAATACTGCAAATACATTTACATATTTGTGTATTTAATAAAATACCATGCTATTGTATACTTTTAGCATACTAAACTGGTATACTTAAAGTCTGCTAAAATGAAACAACTCATTTTGTAATTATTGCACTTTAAATGTGCGGAATTAGTGCTGAATACCAATTTAAGATATACTGATGTATATTTGACTGTGGTAATGTGAAACTATTGCAAGCATACTTCAATTACACTTTAAATATTTTTCATTTAAAGGCAGATATTATTCAAAGATCATATAATCCTCATCAATAGTGACATTGAAACACATTTTTAGGCTTAATATTAAGAAATGTGCATTGTGCACAAGTAGTACTCCAAATAAAGTTTGATTATAGTTTTTATATCAGTAAGTCTCGAGCAATATGCCAGTAAACATGTTAATAGATTTGAACTATACTTAGTATTACATAAATATATTTTACATATATATTACTTTTTAATAAACTACATTTAATAAACTATATGTATTCAATTTGCATGCACTTATTAAAACATTGTAATTGTGATAATATTTCCACAATATAGCTGTTTTTATCAAATAAATGCTGCCTTGGTGAGTGGAAGATGCTTCCTACAGAAACATTACAAAATCTTACTGACTCCTTATTAAATGTGAAAGGAACTGACAGTAATTGTGATATTTTCTGTCTTTCTATTTCTGTTTATTTCAGACTCGGAAATGCATTGTGCTTGACATGTTATTGCACAGCCAATGCAGCCAAGGCTGTATCAGCCCGCGTATCAAAAGGAACTCTGGGAGATGATTTAAAGAAGGGATGAGGAGTGTTATGGGAGACAGCAAGCAGGGGGCCTCTTAATGTTTGAGCTTCATTCACATCAGCCCCAGTATTTGACTCCCTAAGCAGCGCTTCGCTCCTGAAGAGTCTCTTCAATTATTACCCTCCAAGCTCTACAGCAGCACCGGGGCCTAATGTGTCAAATACGAAGTTGGAGGATGTCGCTCAGAGGAAATTAGATAATGAAAAATCAGAACCTTATGAATTCCAAGCACCTTTCAATACATACACTTGCAATCACAAATAACTCGTCACACATACAATCAGAGGATAAGCAGATACTAAAACAAAAAAAAAAAAAGTAAAGCAGGAGTACTAATTAAGGACTAATAATAAAGAATCTACAAATTATATGAAAACTAAACACAAATTGCATTGTCTGGTTTAAATGAGAAACGTTCCTAACCACGAGTTTGAAAAAGTAGCACAATCCACTTACTTTGTGGTTGTATTTCATCACTGTTAAAGGAGATGCGTTCATCTAAAATTATCAAATCGCTATTTGGAAGGGTAGTTTGAAGTGAACTCAGCCAGATGATGCAACGGGATGACATGGTCGTCTACAAGAAGTTTCTACAGTTCATGTGGATGAACACTGTGCAGTAATAGCCTAATAGTCTAAGTATCCATTTGATAATGTATTAGCAATAAAAAATCATTGATGTTTAATGTAAAGATAAAGAAAGCTTCGATGAATCAATTTGGAACAGAAACTTTCTCAGCTTCAGTGCTAAACTCTGTGTGGTAGCTCCGTCACTAACCTGGCCGCAGGTTTCTGTCACACCCACACAACTGAAACTGATTTTGCTATAAACACAGCTCATTGCCAACTTTGCAGAAACAAACAGACAGACAGAGGGACAGTGACAGGAAGACTGGCAATCCGTCAGGTTACATCTGACGCAGATGGCATGACTGATAAAGAAAATCTGTCAGGTATCTGAATTGTGCCTCGTTTAATGCCACACAGCTAGACAATCTAAAACATGGCATCGAATATTTGAAATCAAGCTTTCTGGTGGAAAACATCCAACCGATGCCAGATATGATGACATATTCTGCGGTGGGTTGTTGTTAATGCAAAGTAGTGGACAAATACAGCACATAGAGCCTAAAAGGGAGGAATTCACGCTTACCTTTTCAGCCATTGTCATGGCAGAGCCGCCATGGATTCCCAGTATGGGCATGGAAGTCTGAGAGGAAACAAAGTCCAGCATCTGTGCCACAGCTTCCTGGTCCGTGCCATCTCCATAGACCAGTCCGTGCAGTCTCTGTCGGGACATGAGCTCACACAGGTGTGTAAGCATGCTTCCAGGGTCCGTCTGGTTCACCTGGACGCTGAGAACAGTCACATCCAGAGGCGCACCTATCCCACGAGCCGGACGCAGGGCTGATTCGGATACGGTGGGAGTTTGGCCCAGTATCACAGCTACACTCAGAGATGGAGGCTTCTCTGCGGCCTGCGACCAACCCAGCAAAGCCCATAAGACCATCAACCAGACTACAGCTCCCATCATTCCTGGCTTCAGCCCCTGCAAAGATGAGAAGAAGTTTTAAAAGGATGCAAAGTTACACTCTGTCTTATCAATCTAGGTCTAAACTAGACATTAAATTACCTCCGGCCTATTACTTTGCACGCAGTGATTCAGTGAAGGGGGACTGGAAATGAATGAAAAGCGAATCCGGAAGACACGCTTTTAAAGGTTAAGATGGTATGGGAACTCTGTTCAACTACTCAATCATTTCAAGTCAATACTTTTCAATTAGCCTAAACAGTTAAATGGAACAGTGGTTCACTTATTAGCAATTAACTCTGATGTACTGTCTTACAATATGTCAGCGTGGTTGCATTTAAATGGCCCGTCTAATTGATAGGACTCTTCAATAGTTTATTACGATTCTAGGCGGAATTTGATGCCTGAATGATTCCAGATGGCTAGTGTAGCGTCTCTTAAATTATAGTAATAATTTATGAAACCATGCACTAACTGTAGTGCATTATAACTTCATGAGTGAAGAACAGCTTACACATGGTTAAATTTAAGTGCGCTGATGTCAGCGGTTCAAAGATGGTTCAATCTCAAGAGGTTGGATGTGAAAGTCAACTTTCCTGGAATGAAGGAAACTGTACTTATGGCTTAAAGGAACAGTTCACTCCAAAACTCAATCGGCACCTACAGTTGAGGTCAAAAGTTTACATACACCTTGCAGAATCTGCAAAATGTTAATTATTTTACCAAAATAAGAGGGATCAAACAAAACGCATTTTATTTTTTATTTATTATTGACCTGAATAAGATATTTCAAATGCAGTTCAAATGCAGAAGGTTCAAGTGCTCACTGATGCTCCAGAAGGAAAAAGTATGCATTGAAGTGCCCCTATTATGCCTTTACAAATATTACATTTCATGCTGTGTGTCATGTAGCTATATGTGAACATAAACTACCTGCAAAGTTATGAAGCTGACAGTGTACGATAAATAAAGATATTGTCTATCAAAAAAAAGAGTCGACTCGCGATCATGGAAACGAGTCGTCAGGAATTCAAATCTTTTTCTGTTACGGCCGGACGTCACGAAGTAACATATATGCATAAGGTCTGCCCACATTCTACGTCACCAACAACTTGTCCGCCCACAAACACTGTACAATTTCCATGTGGTTCACATCATGTCGAGAAGACGCTGTATTCTACGTTGTGAGAGTAAATTTGTTTTATTTTCACTTCCAGAAGATGAAGCTGCATCAGTGGTTAACATTCATTTTTTCAATAACACCTCAGCAGTAAAATTCCAATCTTGTGCTGTGTGGCCGTCATTTTGACGACTGCTTTTCCAATCTCTCGGAGTTCAATGCTGGATTCACCAAAAGCTTGCTTTTAAAAGTTGGATCTGTGCCCAGTTTATTTTGACCTGCTTGCTCATCTGAATCTTTACCTGTTAGTATGATGAATAATTGATGAATGTATTTTCTAGCGATCCTTCAAAATGCGTAGTTGTGTAAACTTGTCCTGCTAACCGGCTAACTAATGCTTCTGTAGTTCTGTTGTTGAGCTGTTTTATTGTTTTATTAGTTGGAGTAATGACAAAGGATACCACATGACTTTGGTTTACACAGTGTAATGCACTATATAATGTTGAAGTTTACAACCTAGAGCTGTGCTTGGTTCGCTTACATGAGCAAATCACGAGCAATGTCTACCGAAGTCCGAGCTAAAGGGGCCGTTAACATGTAGTGTCTTTTGCGCACTCAAGTTCGTTATTTCAAATGTAGACGTGCGGTCATAATGGAAGCGGTCGCGGTTTGCGGAAAATTCGGCGTCTTAGGTCATTGTTGCTTAGCAACAGCAGACGCCACGGGAACGCTAAAAAGCGCTTTGTAAAGAAGGAGAAAGCGGCGCGCCTAGCGTTTTCAACGCGCTTTTAGGCGCAACATGTGAACGGCGTAATGGAGTATTCTTTCTGAAGGCACCCCTAGTGATGTCAAAGATTTTACTTTTTGTGTATAAGTAAGCCACTTCAACTGTATCATGATCAGTCTCTGGCTTTATCCGTAAAGTAAAATTGATACCATCTTTTCTATGTATTGACAAACCTCCATGGCTGTCATTCTGTTATGGGAGGGCGTTTCGGACACTCGCTTGAACACGGTAGACCAATCACAAAGGACTGCGTCTTTGGACGAATCACAGCAGTGGGGGCTCACAGAAAGGAGGAGTTTAGAGAGACTGATTCTTCGTACTGCTTTGCAGGAGTCGTTTAGGAATCATTTAGAAATAAGGAAATGTTAAATCAATATTTAACAAGTGTTTTTTGACCTTGTATACATGTAAACCTGTTTTAGGAGACTCGTAAAACAATATTAGCAACCTTAAAAATGGCATAATGGGGCACTTTAAGAGCCCTTTTTGAATTTGAAGATCAGGGTAAAATTAACTGATTTTGTCTTCTGGGGAACATGTAAGTATCTTCTGTAGCTTCTGAAGGGCAGTACTAAATGAAACAATATGATATTTAGGTCAAATAAGAAAAATTTACACATCCTCATTCCATTCAAAAGTTTACACCCCTGGCTCTTAATGCATTGTTTTTCTTCTAAAGCATCAGTCAGCATTTGAACTGCAGTCCTCAGTGTGAAAAGATGGATCTCAAAATCACACATTGATGCACATTGTCATTGTTGGAAAGGGTTCAAATACACAAAAATGCTGAAAAATGCATATGAAGGGACTCATATGCAACTATCATGAAACTATCATCAGGTAACAACACATTATTAAGAATCAAGTGTATGTAAACTTTTGAATAGGGTCATTTTTATAAATTCAACTAGCCTATTATTTTCTGTATTTAAACATCTTTTATGTGAAATATCTTATTCAGGTCAGTACTAAACAAAAAATATCATGCATTTTGTATGATCCCTCTTATTTTAAATTAACATTTTGCAGATTCTGCAAGGTGTATGTAAACTTTTGACTGTAGATTCCTGTTCATTTGGCTCCTTTTATCAAGGTAGAGGTACTTGGCTATCAAACATGCTTTGATAGCAAGATTGATCGAATTCACTTAGAACTTTTCACTCTCAGAAATGTCACTGGATACACCTGCTTCATCCCTGGAGTTAAGACATCAGTCATATTTGCACCTCCATTTCATTCACCGACTACCCTGGACCATAGCCAATAACCACAGATGAAGAAGTACTAAGATGATGTGTTCTAACAAAAATATATGAACTGGTACAGTCAAATATCTTGTTTCTTATTCAATTTTGGTGGAGAATTTCATTAGTAACACAAAAGCAGAGCATATATAGTAGCATCATGAAACACTGTCAGCTTGTCTCTTAATATACTGTATGTGCCAGGGCATGTAATTTAAAATCAATACTCATCATGACACAAAAATCAATAAAATGAAATAAACCCCACAGTCTCCATGGCTTGAATTTTGGGAGTTTGTTTGGGGTTCTCAGCAATGAATGATGTGATAAGAATGTGCTGCCATCAGCTACTGCAAATACTACCATTTTATATCACCAGTCCTCAACAAAAGACAAAGCTTAATGCAGAAGCTCATAAATGCACAGCTTAACAAAAAAAGTGCTACACTGGAATATTACGGAATAAATTACAATACTTACTGTATATGTGGGTATTTGAAAAATAATATGGATGCGAATATTTTCAAGATCAGCGCATTTTTAATCTAATCTGCATTTAATTAAAAAAAGTCATGCAATGTGACAATTTTTTGAAAGTACATCTATTCCATGTAGATTATTAAGAAAGCATATGTTCAAACCAAAATTTATTCAGACACCTTCAATATTTCTCACATTATCACAGTTTATTCACTATAGTTTAGAAATTGGTAATAAAAGATGACAATAAATCAGAGTTAAACTGTGTCAGAACAAATTTATCTTGATAATGTCTGATAACTTTGATAAGGTATAACAGATTACAATCAACCAAAAATTCTGCCAACTGTTAGTGTGCAATATTTACACAACTATCAATACTTAAAAACACTTAAAGCAAAAAATGGTCAGGTCAACTGACCAACTAGTCCACTGTATGAAGAATTTTGGGGTATAATATGTCCCAATTTACTTTATTTTGCTATCCTCACTTATATAAATGAACTATAGTGTCCTGCTCCCACTAGTAAAAAAAGATCAAAAATGATATCTGGTGTCTGCATAATTTTTGGTTTGACTGTATATGAGTACACTAATTTTATTAGTAATTTTAATCACAGCATTGATAGAGCAATTCATGAACAAAAGTGGATGACTGTTACTGCGTGATGCATTATGTAATTCCTCCAACAATGTCATTTTTGAATAAACGATGCAAAGACTTGTTTAACACTTGACAATCTAATAATTTATTGATGCGTTTTCAATTGTTGGCAAACACTTATAGCAGATAGTGAGAGGGTTTTGCTTCTGACAGCTAAAACATTCAGCTGTATTGTGAAGCATACTAATTAGTGCCAATCACATAATTGCCTAATTGCTTTCTTGATGGTTGCACTGGTAGTTTGTGAGGGTCCAAAAGTGGTACATGCCTCAGTGACCACATTAAAGATTCCAGAGACAGGCAGTTGTGCTCTGTTACCCCTGTAACGCTCTCATTTAGTATACTTGCTAACGTCCATAATTGGCATACTCACAGAGCTACCCCAGCAAAGCAACCATGCCCTTAAGTCTACCCCAGAGTAGCACTTAGCGTTTGCACTCTGCATCACGTTCACTCGTTCTGCATGTGCATCTGTCAGATTTGTTGGACACTTTACAAGTAAACGGTGTGTAATGTTTTCAGTCACATTAGACATCACCTTCACCCTGTGCTTGCAGGATGCAACTGAAGAGCAGCCAAGGACCAAAATGAAGACGTTCGTTTCGCTTACATACAAGAACAGACCCATGGATTTTTACGCATCAAAATTTCAGCAACGCTGCCAGAAACGTCTTGCCAATAGGAGTGTTTGTATGAGTGAGGCTGGAGTATATGCCTGGAAGTACCAACCACAGTTTTGATGGTCTGTCACAGCCCATATTTCATAATTCAAAACCACAGCATAAAGTGCCAAGTGCAGATCGGCTCCTCTGTTAGCAGAATATCACCGCTGAGATCACTTCTTTTCGCAGGCGAATGGGGAGGTTGTGGGTGGACTTTCTGAGTTTGACTGTGTGGAAAGGTGGAAGGGTCAATAGTTACGAGTACTCTCAAAATAAGCACCTGCACTAGGTCTTCCTCCCCCATCCATCTCTTTTTCTGACCAGCACGTACGCTCATATATTCTTCTGTTTAAGGTCCAAAACATATTCTACATATAGTATATAATTGCAGACACTTCTAGCTATGCAAGTTTACAAAATATGTGGAAAACGGTGGTATTATATGTGACCCTGGAGCACAAAACCAGTCATAAGTCGCATGGTATATTTGTAGCAATAGCCAACAATACACTGTATGAGTCCAACTTTTTCTTTTATACCAAAAAACATTAGGATATAAAGTGAAGATCATGTTCCATGAAGATATTTTGTAAATTCCCTACTGTCAATATATAAAAACTAAATATGCATTGCTAAGAACTTAATTTGGACAACTTTAAAGAATTTTCTTAATTTTTTTTTTTTTTTTTTTTTCACCCTCAGATTCCAGATGTTCAAATAGTTGTATCTCTGCTAAATATTTTCCTATCCTAACAAACCATACATAAATGGAAAGCTTAGATGATGTATAAAAAAAAATAAAAAAAATTTTGGTCCAGGGTCACATACAGTCTTTTATAGTCAGTTTTCGTTTTCAGGACAACTACTGTTAAGCAACAGTTTGTAGAAAATCATGCTATGCAAGGATAAAGTCAGTATATTTTATATCAACTTTCCTTTTAACTGGCAGAAATTTTGAAGCATTGTTACCATCGCAAGAGCGGATTAAGTATGTTCAACAGGGCAGTGCATTAGTCAAGTTCACATGTCTGTGTTCACGTATGATTAAATTAAGTTTCTGGTCTAAGGCATCACAAGAGTTGGCCCGATATAGCAAATGTAAGAAAGCACTGCTGTATATCTGGGTGTTCAGTTAAGGTCATTTTACCAAGACGTGTATAAGTGCCTCTATACATGAATGTGTAGGTAGAGAGGGGGTGGTTTTGAAATATTTCAGCTTCTAAAATTGTATCCTCCATTGCAGGAAAGACTATTTCAGGCCTGGTCCTGTAAGCAAGAGGAAAACATCAAAAATGTGCTTGGACAACGTGACTGCACCCAAATCTGCAAGTCCCTCATTCCCCGTTTAGACTGAACCCGCGAAACAACGGCGCCCCCTGTCGGATCTCCGTGTCAGCCGCTTCACACCTATTACCAAACGTTCAATATTTAAAACGTATCTTACCTTGCGTGTCACGAGGTGTCAGTGAAGAAGACTCGCCGTGGTTGAAATGTGCCATCTGTGAAACTGACCGATGTCTTGTGAACGTTATCCACGAAGATTTCCTCACAGAGAAGGCGCGTTTCTCGGCGCATTTTTTTCAGACCTTCAACGAACCACCTTGACAGGAGCTTAAGTATTCAATGTTCTGGAAAAAAAAGAGTCAAACAAAATCCTTACACTAGGTGAACAGAACAGAACTCATTATTTAGCGTATTTCTATAACTTCTCGCTTGTGTTCAGGAGTCTGTGAGAGAAAAAGCCACACCAAAAGGCTTCGCGGGCAAACTGATCTGCGTGAAAGCGTAACGGTTCCCCCGCACAGAACCTCACCTCAGAGGCTGACTACAAGAGCACATAACCGTGTTTTTAAGAGCACCCATCAGTGAGCTTCGAGAGTGTAATCAGTGATTAAAGGTGTGTGAGAGAACCGGTGTGTTTAAATAGCGGCCGGTGTGGTATTCCCCTCACGCGCGCGCGGGGTTTGTCTCTATGTAGGGCGCTCGCTCGCGCAGCAGGTGTTGCGCATCAAGGCGGTTGAAATAATTTCTCCCGTCACAAAAATAAGCCGCCGATTTCGTCAACGGGAAGCTCCAATGACTCCCATTCGGCTATGAGAGAGCGAAGCCACATTTGGTAAGGAAAATAATACGTGAATAAGACGCTCTTTGATGTTTTATTGAAAGTAAAAAGAGAACAACTCACCTAATATCCTCGTTAGACATTTCCAATATACCAGTCAGGAAATTAAACCGTGTCCTCAGTCTTCATCGTATAACCTTGATCTTTCTTTATAAACAAATCCGTCAAGTTCAGCGCTCTCAACGGCGTAATTCCACCAGTGCCCTTGTGTTTACCGTGTCCATTCCTCACAGAGATTAACCAGAAAAAATAAAAGGGAGCAAAAAAACGTTGAACTGTATTTTTCACCTTAATATTTCTGTTATTTATTTCTGAGTGTCGAGCGCTTTCCGCAGTGGAGCTTGTGGAACAGGTCCGCGTGTCGCCTCTGAGGGGGATTCCGTCAATATCGCATCCTTTTGGAGAAAACAACAGCAACACGCCGTATTCAGTCGTTAAAACGTCGATAACTGGGATGAGATCTATTTTGGATAGAGGTTCCTCTGCGACACCATCGACTGAACTCGAGACATCATGGCAAACTGTCGAGCGCTGGTACGCTCCTTAATATCTCAGCGCGGAATTGAGACTGTACTTGCCAATGCCTCCTACGCGCTCCGCGCCAAATTCAACTCAATTCTCTTACCTTGCCACCTCTAATTAAACACAAACACACGTTTCACAAAGGTGTATATACTGATTTTCTGTCTGTCAGTGCAAACAGACTAGTCTTATCGCTTGAGGCAAACATTTGGTTATGAGGCGCGTTCATATTCCCATCCAACTTTACAGACCATTGCTCTCAGACGCACACTCCATGAATCGAGTAGATGTTAGATTGAGTGTCTCTCTCTCTCTCTCTCTCTCTCTCCCCATCACACACATGAATACAGTCAAATGATAATGAGCGCCATTAACAGTCCCTGCGCACGATGGGCGCGTCAAAACTGTGGAAAATTCTCAATCACACGACGCCTCAGTAAACAAGTCATTTTCCCGCTCGGTGTTGCAAAACCGTGTCCCATCCACTGTCGCCTCCACGTGTTAAAGAGAGCAAAACAGTTCAACGAACCGACTTCTGCCTGTCTCAATGAAAACGGTGATTTTGGGCTTGCACCGTTTGCGCCAAAATTGGTGGTTCGTTATGAGTCAGACGCTCCCAGCTGTGTAATTTCCCTGTTGGAAATCCACGGGAGCCGTTATGATCCTCAACTCATGCAATTAAATCAAATGATTTTATGCTTTAAGATCATTCACCCAGTCAAAGGAAAAACTGCTTGACAAGTCTATTTAAAGTCTTTTAAACTTCAGATTATGACCGCGTGTTTAAGTATAGATATACGGAAGGCAGTGGAATTTAATGCAAATATTTGTATCTTTAAAAAAATTAAGCTGCACCATTACTGCGGGTTTAAAAATCGTTTGCCTTCACAGAAAGTTCAGCACATTACCACAGAATTCATTCATTTCATCAGATGCCTTTACCTTACAATAAGAGTACAGCTATGTATAATTACATTTTACCTATTGACATTCATTTTGAAGATTCTTCCACAAAAATAACATAGAAAATACTTTATACAACAACACAGATTCCACCTGGGCCTAGTCATGTCTAATCTCGCCCAAGGTACTGAGTGAGTCAGAACTGCCACTGGTGCCCCCTGAAAAAAACATCTGTTTAGATATATTTAAAATAATGATGCATTTCTACTCCAGAAGACACGGTCAAACCTTATTTCTAACATTAAGATCAGTTTAACAGATTTTTGAAAGCACTGGTAGCACTTTATACTGCTATTCACAACACCAGCCCACCATTTTATAGTTACCAGGAAACTACATTGTAATATGATGTGATGTAACACTACAAAACCATTTAACATACAGTTGAAGACAAATTATTAGCCCCCTGTGAAATTTAAATTTTTTTTTTGAATATTTCCCAAGTGATGTTTAACAGAGCAAGAGAATGTTTTCACATTATTTCCTATTATTTTTTTTTCTTCTAGAGAAAGTGATTTCTTATAGTTGCTTGAATAAAAAAATAAAAAAATAAATAAAAAAAACTGCTAAGGTCAATATTATTAGCCCCCTTAGGAAATTATTAGTTTGATTAGCTATAGAACAAACCACTGTTGTCCAACGAATTAACCTAATTTGCCTGATTAACCTAATTAACCTAGTTAAGCCTTTAAATTTTTCTTTAAGCTGAGGATTAGTATCTTGTGTATCTTGTGAAACAACTAGTAAAATAATATGCACTGTCATCATGGCAAAGACAAAAGAAATTAGTTCGGACTTGAGAAAGAATTGTTAGTGCTCATAAAGATGGAGAAGGATACACCCGTTTGTCCAAGCATTTTCAAGTGTCAAGAACTGCAGTGAGATGCATTATCAAGAAGTTTAAAGAGACCAACACAGTGGAGACGGGCAGAGGCAGAAAGTGAAAGATTTCAAAAACTTTGAAAAGAAAACTAGTGAGAGAGGTTTGTAAAGACCCCAAGAACAACTGCCAAGACACTAATGAATGACCTAGCCAAGTCTGGAATTGATGTCTCGATGAAGACAGTCACTAGAGCCCTGCACAGGAATGAACTGCAAGGTTGCCAACGAAGAAAGACTCCACTTCTGAAGAAGAGACACCTCCAAGCTAGAATGAAGTTTGCTAAGGACAACCTGGGGGAATGTGATGAATACTGGAAACATGTCCTTTGGTCAGATGAGACAAAACTAGAGCTTTTTGGCCATTGAGTACTATTAACATCAGAGGGCTAATAATTTTGACCAGTAGACTTTTTAAAATTCTTGGTTATACATTTATTTCTATTTGTATTACAAACCCTAAAAGCTTCCTGAACAAAGTATTATGTTTAAAAATGCTGTGTTGATAAAATCGTCTTTCTGTTAAACAGCACATGGGAGTTATTTGAAAAATAATGAAATATTTTATAAGGGGCTAATAATAATTTTGTCTTCAACTGTACATATCATTTAACCATTTAAGCATAAAACACTGCTTTATCTTGCTGTTTGTCCTCAGAAGGATTATAATTACTATTCTTTATAGGTCAACCTTTATTTATTAATATATTTATATGTGACCCTGGACCACAAAACTAGTCATTAGGGTATTTTTTTTAACTTGAGACAAATACATCATCTGAAAGATGAATGAGAAAGCTTTCCATTTATATATGGTTTGTTAGGATATGACAACATTTGGTCGAGATACTCAAAACTATTTGAATGTCTGGAATCTGAGGGTGCAAAAAAATCTAAATATTGAGGAAAGTTGTCCAAATGAAGTTGTTAGCAATGCATATTGATAATAAAAATTCAGTTTTGATATATTTACAGTAGGAAATGTACAAAATATCTTCATGGAACATGATCTTTACCTAATATCCTGATTTTTTTTTTCCTGACATAAAAAAACAATCAATAATTTTGACCCATACAATGTATTATTGGCTATTGCTACAAATATACCTGTGCTACTTAAGACTTGGTTTTGTGGTCCAGGGTCACATATTTAGAAATTACCCATTTTGACTCACTTTCCACACATTGATTTTGAAGAAAAAGCCGAATACAAACGTTCAAACCACTATAAAGTAGATTTGATGCATCTGAACTTATATGCATCATAATGTACTGCTGCTCTTTGTTACCTCCAGCGTTTTTTGTCTCTCTCAGCCAACCAATCATGTTCAGAGTAGGCTGGGAAAAGGACGTTTTACAGCCCAGTGAAGAAATTTCAAGAAGATAAACTTTACCATTTGTAACAGCAGGTCCATTGTGATTATCCATGTCTGTGTATCTAAGTTTGGAAACCTATGCCCATTATCTGCTTGCTGGAGCAAATAATCCAAATTCATAGCTCAGAGGCAACTCTGATTTGCTTTGGCAGGAATGATTTTCCTTTTCTTTTTCAGATCATACATGATCTCATATACAGAACAAATCAGCAAATGTTGCAGAACATAGCAGAATCTAAAAAAGTCAGAAGAGAAGACTTCCAATCACTCAAACAGTAGAAAACGGAGCTAACAATGCCAAGGTCGAGTGTTCTGATAAAATACAGTATCTTAAATGGAAAGTAAATTGCTTTGGATAAAACATCTAACAAATGCTAACAGCTAACCATTCTATTCATTAAGTCACTGTCTAATTAAACACAGGTTTATGTTTACGTGTGGGCACGGAAGCAGAATTGAAGCTCCAGAGTATCTGTAACAATTATTAACAAATCTTTTATACTGTGTGTGAATCACTCAAAGACACAACCACTTATTTGTGCGTATTAAATCAGCCCTAATGCGGAGTTAAACTGGGTCAAATTAGGAGTTGTTTACTTATTTAATGAAAGCCCAGAACTGACTTGAAAGGAGTTGCAGGTAATTATCCAGAAAGCTCATAATGAAACAATTTTACGACTGAGAACAGATAATACATTTTAGACACATTTTCTTTTAAGGAGAGAGCTATACACAAAATGACAAGCTTTGGCAACAGACAAAGCTCATGTTGAGTAATAGAGATCTCATTTCCTTGGACTGTTTGGATTTACAATAGACATTTCATTTTCCACTAACAAACATCAATAAATTGCAATTCCGACGCAGGCAAAATAAACCAAGTGCAAAATACAGTAAGGCAACAGCATCACAAAATATGCACAACTTCATGAATAAATGAAGAAGGAATTAAGAAATAAAGGAGTAAAGAAGAAATGGAAGAGAGGTTTGCATGAGTCTGTCATGAGCACAAAAAAGTGGGAAAATTCTGTCTCCATGGTAACCCAATTTTCAGTGTCACCACTTTTGTTACCAAACAGACCATGCTACATTACATAAAACACACACTCACACCCCCCTTCACACACAGACAAATGTGCGCACACACTCACAAACATACATTCGCTCAATAGAACAGCAGCGTTTCACTCTAACAATAGTATTTGCATGACAGTTTTAGCTTTGATGCACCATAGTATCTCTAGAACACAGCCTTCTGTTCTTATTGCTGTAGATTTTTAATTAAAAGTACTCCACAAGCCAACTTTTACACTTTAATACCCTATCGATCCCACAAACATCCTAAGTGTTCATGAGTGATTTAAAACAAATCACTGAGATTAATGCAATTATGAAAATTTGCATTTGCAATTAGTTTAAATTCATTCTAAATTTCGTCCTAATGCATCTTACTCTATACACTACACACAAACACAAATGCACTCACACGAGCCCTATTGCACACGCATGGCCTCACGTATAACATGCATGCTTTCACACATACTGTGAAAATCACATTAACTCAAGAATGTCTTCAAAATAATCTGTAGCTTTTATTTTGAATCGAAATGTAAACCTATCTCCATCTAATTTATAATAACAGATAGATAATGCAGAGAA
The DNA here is from genome assembly GCA_033026305.1 of Cirrhinus molitorella. Classification (NCBI taxonomy): domain Eukaryota; kingdom Metazoa; phylum Chordata; class Actinopteri; order Cypriniformes; family Cyprinidae; genus Cirrhinus; species Cirrhinus molitorella. The sequence goes on from CM065120.1 coordinate 8,507,761, forward strand.
CAGCAGCATTTGTCCTCAAACGTAGTGATTCATTCACTGGAGAAAGCTTTAAAATGTCTCATTCTATTTTGCGATGTCATTTTGCAGGATGTCCAATTTTGTAGTAAATAATTCAATTTATTACAGTGATTCCTGTTTTATACCCTTGGCGCAGAATGATACAGTGGATATTGTAAAATGATGTTGAATAATGGATGCTGTATTATCACAATGCAACGTGGAGGCTGCCAAACAATCTTATAAGCAAAAATCAAAGGTCATTTCAGGCCAACACTGATACTAATTCAATAACAAAAGCCATCACAAACAAATAATGTGCATTAAATATTAAAGAGACAAACTAAAGAGGTTTTCAGTTTTTCAGCTTCTATAGTATGTATTCAATATCTAACACATGGTCATTACATTACAAAATAGTGAGCTTTGTAGTTGTAGAAATATAAAGAGATTTAAATACTCGGATGTAAACAACAACATGGAAACGCTTGGTTAATGTACTACTGAATACGTTCAGCTATTTTATGCTGTCTAAACCATGGAAAAAAATGTGTGGAAGCTGCTAAATCATATAGAGATGGGCTTAGTAAGCAGGAAAGGGCACACTATTTTGACAAACTAAAGTTAATAGGTGGTAAAGATACATAAGAGCAGTGATAATTAAGATGTTAACATTTCACCTACCTGACCAGAAATGCTAAGAACAAAGATGAATGTTGTCAAGATTCTTGCCCTGAAATCCTGGGGAGTGTTCCATAAAACAAGTTTACCACATAAACCAGGCTTATTTCAGTTAGTCTGACTTATTTTAAGTCAAATCAAGTGACAATAAGTCAGACTAACTGAAGTAAACTTGTTTTATGGAGTTCGCACAACCACAAACGCCTTTTGATCCTTCATTTTTTTGCACTCTTCTCCTTGATTTGTTATAACTCTTAGCAGTCTGTAGTACTCCAAATGTTTTTCCCGGTCTGACCGATTAGTGCAGCCCAAAACATGACAATAATTGACCATTTTTAGCAGTAAAAATCAGCTAAATATGTGAGTTTCGTTTCAGTTCAGTGACATTGTTTACATTCGGTGCCACCACAATTGATGATGCGTTGTGAAAACACTCTATAGGTAATTACAGATAAGTGGGGGAAAAAATGTTAAAAACTGAAAGCATATGTATAGGCTGAACCAGATGTCCTGTTTTTTCCACATCAGTAACATATTTGCGACCCTTGTCACGTTTCTGGACGTGTCTGAAATTTGTTCCTTATATAAAACAACTATTTTGTTAGGCCTACTGTTCTGGCGAAAAAATGTGACATCTGGTCAACATACTTATAGGATAATTTCTTTTTTGATGATGGTAATTTCAGTCAGATGATCCAATTAATGAGATGAATGGGGAGCGAATTTGAGGGCTCTTCTGAATACTAATGAGCAAGGTGTACAATATTGCAAGAACTCATAAACAGCCAGCTGGACAAGGATATGCTCATGTTTTCAACACTGAAATCACCATAACACCATATGATTATAAAAGTAACGCAAGGGTCAACATCACTGCTACCCAAAAGAACCTTTTTAGCCAATTACCCTGTATAGCAAATTCAGTATCTCACTATTTCAGGGATTAATTTGATAGGACTGGCATGTCCAGTCCTGCTCCTAAAAGGCCACTTCAATGAAGAGTTTAACACCAACTGTAATTAAACAACTACCTAATCAACTAAGGTTTTCAGAATTACTAGAAAGTGTATGCACTGAAGCAGAATTGAGATTTTCTACAAGCACAATTGCACACTTTAATTAGGGTTTTCATTGTAAATAGGGGTTATTGATCATTTCAGTTTACTGTTCCCACCTTGTTGGCCTACATATGAGATGGTGACGAAGTTAGAATTTTCTTACAGAAATTAAAAGAAGCAGAATTTTAAAAGGCTAACGCAGTAATCATGGTAATAAGGCAGGCACACTCAGTAGTAATCAGTTACATAAGACAAACAAATCCAAATAAGGCATAAACACAAGTACTACAAATTACAATGCAATTGGAGTGACTTAATTTGATTGCTTACACCATCAAGACTTACCGATGACTGTAGATCCAGGCTACTTAAACATAACGAGCAGTAAACGAAGGACAGGTGCGTTCAATTAAATCGTAGCATGCAGTAGGTTGAGACATCTGGTGGCTGGGGGAAGGAACTGCAGGTGGATGCCTTTGTAAACTAAAGATTGGATTTGCATATATTAGGTTTGAGCTGTTTGAGACAATCGCGCGTTTCTGTATATAGTCAAAAGACACATATCCCCCTGGTTTTTCTGTAAGAGTGGGCTTGGCCATTTGTAAATTTGATAGGTCTAGCTTTCAGTCTCATTCCTGTTCAGCTATTTTTAGCTGTGCAAAACAGCTAGTTTGCTGCTTGATATTGCAAATTAGTGTGTCTTACCATGTTATTTTAATGTATTACCTTAATTATGAACACACTGGTTTATAGTGCAAACAGTTTTACCATTTACTGCATGTTGTTATTGTTCTCATTATTTCCCTATAGCAGCTAATGAACAGGAAATCTCGATTCCATGTTGAAGAATAGGGTGCATATTGAGATATAAAATAAAAATTGCATTTATTTACTCATTCAGCAAGGATGCATTAAAATTGATAAAAATTGACAGCAGATAATTTCACATTGTTACATAAGATTTTTATTTCAAATAAATGTTGTTCTTTTCAGCTTCATTCTACTATCATGAAAGAATCTTGAAGAAAATGTTAATATTAAGCATAATATTAATGTTTTCAGCATTGATAATGAAATGTTTCTTGAGTACTAATCAGAATATCAGAATGATTTCTAAAGGATCATGTGACACAGAAGACTGGAGTATTCATGCTGAAAAGTCAGCATTGCCATCACAGGAATAAATTACATTTAAAATGGATTGAAATAGAAATAAAAAATATTCTCAGTATTAGTGTTTTTATTGTAAATTTGATCAAATGAATGCAGGTGACCCTAAGAGACTCCATGAAAAAAAATCTTACTGACCCTGGACTTAAACAGTGGTGTATGATTACTTTTTAAAATTAATTCATATGACTAACAATAAATATTTTATTTATAAGTCATACGAATTATATTAATTTAAACATACTTTTATTAAAAGATGAAGAATCCACAATGTATTCACAAAATTATAATCAATTTGGGTGATATAATAATTATTATTTGATAATAATAATGACACATTATATCTGTGTTAGGTACAAGCTATTTAGAACTTTCATCTAACTCTTTCTTTCTTTCTTTCTTTCTTTCTTTCTCCTATCCCAGCTTACGCAATTCAGCATTAAAGGTGATGTGTTTAAATTTTTCAATGTTAAAATACTTTCTTCTATCCCAGTTTAATGTGCAGAGACAGCTATAAATAAGCCATTCATGGTTGATTTCCCTAAAGAGTGTAAATGCTTTCAGCATTGCTCTGTTTGTTCAAGGCTATAACCGGCAGACTGGGGGGACTGTTTGGAAACTTGTTTGAAAACAATTATTATTTTTTTCAATTCTGTTTGTGCTATTAGAAAATTACACACAATTTTATATAATATCATGTGGTATTATGGCCTATTGAAGAACCTAGATTACTTTATGCTATTTCTGCTAATCATAGAGAGAGATACTAAATTCACAGTATTTCATATTTATTGAAAGTAAGGATGTTTTACATTGTTTGTTCAAAGTTTGGCTCCCCAGCTTTGTTACTGTATGTTACATCGACACTGCTTGTTCCAGGTTATCAAGGTCAATGGAAGTCAATACAACATATTTTAGCTCATGACATGCGACACAAAAGTCGGTTCGTTAAAGCTTAAACGGACTCCCTCTACGGGTGTAAATCACTGAAGTGTGTGACACTAACTTGAATGATTTACAATCCCGCAACCCCAGTGTCACCGCACTTTAGCCATTAGGAGAGAGGATGTGCAGAGGGACATTTGTAAAAGTCAGCTGGTCATTAAGTTGAGGGAGGAGACGCACTGTCCTGTCTGATAATGATTTATTAAGAAGCGTTCAGATCTAATGGGGGTTTGTGTGATGGGTTGTGTGTGTATTCATCTCAGTGTAATCCACTAATTTAGGGTTTCATGGTTAGCTTCATCAAGCTGAATGGCTCACTGTAGTGAGCATGTGCTTTGCTCCACAGTTTCTGTACTGACAGTTTTACTCCGAGCCAATATCTGGAGCACGCGTGGGCCTAACACATACTCTGACGCAACGCACACATGGTGTCCTGGATACGCCACAGATTCGACAACAGCCAGAAACCACACATATTCAGACACACAGGCTATTATTCCACTATTTAACTTCATTTGTGTCTACACATGAACATGGTTTGGTGTGTCTGTTCAAATGCACATGACAACTTCTTGCATGACTTTTATCTATGTATCTTTGTGCGTGGCTGTGCATGTTAAAACGTATTACTGTATATTATTGACTGTTTTACTTTAATGATTCAATACATTCAATACAATACAAATTACAAATATAAATTCACATAAACACAGTTTAAATGATGATGGCTTTATACTGAGTTAACCACTCAGAGAAACAATAAAGGAAATAAGTAACAGATGGTATGCTACACTCACAATATCCTATTTAGTTTTGAGAAGTATTCAACTGAAGCATTCAACTCTGTTAAACAACAAATCAAAACAAACTCCAGTTTGTCAGACATTTCTGTAAAGATGCTAGCATACTGCACAATTTCGGTCACGATTTGCCCTCCTAAGAAAACTTTAGTGAATCCCCCAAAAATTCCTCTGATTTTATGCCAAAATCTGTTGTCTTTCATCACTACTTTGACATATTCACCAGCAGATGATTAATGATTGCGAATTCAAATTTTACCTCAGTTGAAATTTTGTCAGTGACAGAAGTTTTTAGGCACAATCCTGCAGTGTGGCTTCTCAAGTCAAGAGCCATTAGAATCACAGAACTTGATGATGCAATTAGTGCAGCAAGAACAAACCACAACTTTTTTTCCAAGACAAAAATGACAAGAATTGGAATGCACTCCAAAATATTTTATTTAAAGGGATAGTTCACACAAAAATGAAAATTACCCCATGATTTACTCACCCTCAAGCCATTCTATATGACTTTCTTCTTTCAGACAAATACAGTCAGAGTTATATTAAAAAATGTCCTGTCTCTTCTAAGATTTATAATGGCGGTGAATAGCTGTTGATATTTTGAAGCCCAATAATGTGCATCTATCCATTATAAAAAAGTGCTCCACACGGCTCTGGAGGGTTATTAAAGGCCTTCTGAAGTGAATCAAAGTGTTTGTGTAAGAAAATGTCCATATTTAAAACTTTGTAAATTATAATCTTTAATCTCACTGTTGTATGTGCGTTCACAAAGAGTGGTGCTCCAGCGGATGATGGATGATGTGGCATATCATAAACTCCGATGACAATGTGCTAATTTTGTGACCAAGTTTTGTTTACAGCAAAGGAATACCAGTCTCCTCTTGGCTTTTATCGAAATCCTCCATTTTGTACATCTAATTTGTGACCAGTTTTGTTTTGCTCTCTTCTCTGCACTTCCACGTTCATCATTTCTCATCGGAGCTTACGCTACACTCTTAAAAATAAAGGTTTTTTATGGTTCCATAAAGAACCTTGAACATCCATGGAACCTTTCAGGTGCAGAAAATGTTCTTTATAGTTGAAAAAGGTTCTTTAGATTTTTTTTTTTTTTTTTTTTTTTAAATCTGCTATTATACAGCTTGGAAGTCCAAGTACATTTTTAAATATAACTCTGATTGTCATTTGGTAATTTTCATTTATGGGTCCCTTTAAGTTAAAGCAGGGGATAAAAACAAAACAGTTGTTTCGGACTTCATCAGTTGTATTTTCAAGACAAACCTTGATAAAAATTAACAGTAGAGATTGTTTTTGAATGCAGCTCACATCACAGAACATGTCAGAGATTGATGATGTACAACTCTGGATGAGTCTCCTTGCGTAAGTCTTGACTGTCGTACAGTCTGACATTAATGACAACTGAGTGTGACATGGGTTATAGCTGGGATCATGTTCTCACAGTCTGAGACTGACAAGCAACAATTCGTAAAGGACTACCGAAATTATACATTGTACAGTGAAGAATGATCCCAAAAGCAGCTAAGAAATGATCAATAATTCAAACATTTGAAAAAAATCAGTTTACTTCCAAGTTTAAATGACAAAAACATTCTTATATATACCTCACTGTATATATAACATGTTTGAGAAGAGGATCTTAGCACAGCTCTGCTTCAGGCTTCTTGGTTGTACTTTATAACCTACTTTGGATTTCTGAGTGGGACAGTTTTTCCCTAAAGTCCTGGGCCTTCTGTAGCTCAGATATCTGCAACAAAGTCCACATTGGTTATGTTGCACATCCACTCTTGCCATGCAATACAAAGTGCATTGAATAAACCAAAATAAACCAGAGGCATTGCATTAAATTCAGACTTTATAACATAACCACTCCACACTGCTAAAGTCAAAGTACTTATAGTGGAAAAATGGGTATACTGTGCATTTTGCAAAGGGAATCGACTTTTGACATTGACCTTGTGGTCTTGGTGTTGGACTTCTGTAGATAACATAAACATGGTATTAGTCTGGGTCGTTTTACTTGATGTCTTGATCTGGATCTGGGTCGCTGCTTACGGTCTCAGACAACAGACACAGTCTATTTCCAGGGTTTTTGGCACAGTATTTTTTCATAACATTACACAGGGGGGAAGATGCCTCCACAGCTCCTGTCCTCTTTGGTGGACCCAGAAGTCTTTGTTTTCGTTTTGTATACATAAGGGAAATCCATTTTTAAGGTCCAAGACATTTTTGTCACAATTTAATTGTAATTTGTGGGTTTGGAAACGCTGAAAATAATGTAATAACTTTATTATAAGATATATTTCTAAATGACTGCTGGAATATTAAGTGGATCATTTCAGTAAGACCTGTCTGCTAAAACGGATTGGGAAAAGTGTTTTTCTTTTTAGTACCACCTTCTGATTATTTTTACTTTTAATTAAGTTTATCCTGTTAAATTTATGGTAGAAAAAAAAACAGCAGCTGTGGTTTCTAAAAAAAAATACTGTAAAAAATACTGTGACAATTTTAGGTCATTTTAGTGCCTATATATTTCACAACTGTGTATTTCACCATTAGGCCACTATAATAATCTAATAAACAATAACTAAATAGCATAACATTTGACATCTTAATGTTCTATACTGATAACAAAAATGACCAGAAACTAAACTATTTTCAACAAATAATATGGTAATTAATTTTTACATGCAAAATCCTCTCATTTGACAATATTTTACTGTAAAATTCGATATAATGCAGTGTTAACCAATTTGCATGTTCTTACTGTAGCAATCTTACTGCAGTTCTTACTTGCTTTTTCAGTGTACAGCACCGTTCTTCATTAGTTTTTAGAGATGAGCCAAGTTGCAGCTGATTATTTGTGATGCACAGTATTTGTGGGCTGTAAAAACTCAATGTTTAGACTGTAAAAGTATGACTCACCTCAAGTCTGAGTCGCAGGTATTCTAATATTTGCCAAGGTATTGCAAATACTTGCAGGCCTTCAAAACTGTTATTGGAGTCTACAGTCGGCCATGTGTCTTGAGCTGCATCTCAATAATCACTTCATGCAGATATGGAAAAGTCTTAAGTTCACACAGTCACTGGGATTGACAATGTGTTTTTTCTCTTAAATTTATGGCTTTGCTTACAAGTTAATAAAAGTGTCCAAAAAAAAGAAAACAAAAATAAGAACTGCCACCTTCAATCAACAATCCTCCATACATGTACCTTACCAAAGTGTCAGTTGTTTTTTAATAGACGTGGGTAGTGAGAAGAGTGTTTTTCTGACAGTGTCAAACCCACATTTCTTATGCTGCCATCTCTTTACACTATTGCCGTTTACACTGTTTTCACCTGGACAATGTCTCTCTCTCTCTTTCTGCATGAGAATGACTAAGATCATTATCCACATATAGACTCCAGGGCTGCAAAACTGACATGCTAGAGAGAGAGAGTGATCATCGGAGAGAGAGAGAGACTTTTTTTTTTACTGATGGACCAATCAGAATGATACAAAGATACTAAGGCAGGGACTCATAAGAGCGTATAACTTGGATACGGATCATTTGGAAGTAGAACATATACAAGTCCAGTATGAAGACAACCCTACACTCAAACAAAAAACATTTTTTGACTTAAAACCCAAAAATGTAAATTCTGTCATTAATTACTCACCCTCATATCATTTCAAACCCATAAAACCTTTCATCTTCAGAACACAAATTAAGATATTGATGAAGAATTGATGAAATCCAAGAGCTTTCTGACCCTGCATAGCAACACAACTTAGACATTTAAGGCCCAGAAAGGTAATAAGGACATTGTTAAAATAGTCCATGTGACAAAAATGTAAAATATCTGAATTTGTGTTCCGAAGATGAATGAAGGTCTTACAAGTTTGGAATGACATGAGGGTGAGTAATTAATGACAGAATTTTCATTTTTGGGTGAACTATCATTTTAAAAATGAATTTGTTTATTAGAAACACATGATTACTTGTGGACTATTGTGATGTTTTTATCAGCTGTTTGGACTGATGGCACCCATTTACTGCAGAGGATCCTTTGGTGAGCAAGTGATGCAATGCTTTATTTTCTCCAAATCTGGTTTGATGAAGAACAAACTCATCTACATTTTCAATGGCCTGAGGGTGAGTACATTTTCATAAAATTTTCATTGTGAGGTAAACTTTTCATTTAACAATAAACTACCGTATGCCATGACTAATTAATGATGTGTACAATAATTTTCCCAACCATAATGTCAAAGCCTGGATAGTTTATCCTGAAAGCAGCTGACTGAAGTTGCATGTTTCCTGAAAAACACTAATATGCGCAAAACAATAATTCTGAGGATTTTTTTCTTTAAATAAATAGTAAGAAATGTTTATTGAGTGCATGCAGGTTTTAATAATGATCAGGAATCTCTCATGAAGGAAAAAAAAAACAATTATATTAAGAACATCCATACTATTATCCACCAGAGGGCATCAGGTAACCTTATCAAAAGGCCATCTTATTGGGATTTTAAAAAATGCACATTTGTTCTCAACATGACTCATCTGGGTCAAATCAAACAAAGAGACATTCTCAGTGTTCATCTCCTGTATCAAAATCCTTTTGTGTTAGGTGATAACGTTTTATCACTTCTACATTTTCAGAACATTAGATATCAAAACAAAGCTAAAATTAGAAAGATTAATTGAGTCTTTCTGTCTCTTTCATCTAGAAAAAAATAGACTTTTAAATCCAAGAAAGCATTTCTTGCATATGTTTCAGCAAGGTGCATGATAATCAAGCAATCACCAGGATCCACTGAAGTTTTGCATTGGGAATTAAATGTGAAAGCTGCAGGCCCAAGATATGTTTGAACCTTTTTGAAAGGTTTAAAAAAACGCTGAGATCTGATCGATGTTTGTAATGTTAGTTAATCGCATTGTCTGTAAACATATAGCTGGAATTTTTTTTATATAGGCAAATGTTGTGTGATGTTTATGCAAATCACGTGATGTAATCACTGCAACAGATACGCACGGCCTAAAGCAATCCAGCTTGTCAAATGAAAATGCTAACAATGTACCACAAAATATTTCAGCTAAATACGATTGTTTGGTTGCACATTCAATTCTTAGGTGACCGCAGAAAAGAAGCTAGTCAGTTCTCGTTTAATGTAATTGCTGCTGGCTTTGAAAACCTGCCTGGTTAAATTACCACATCCAAGTGTAGAATCCAAAATAGTCATCACTCAGCTGTCAAATAAAAGCATAAGTGCTGATTGATTTCCTTGATGTAATACTGCCTTGTGATTTCTGGGAAATCACAGGTTTCTGGTGGAACCAGTCCTGCAGAGCTATTTGACGAAATGCCACAGTTGTTTCTTTTTGTTACAGTAGAGCTCACCAGTCACTTTGTTTGAAGAAGCCATGCAAGACTGCTTCATAACTTGTCTAGACAAACACACAACCCACACTTGGTCAACAGCAGTTGTACCAGTAAATATTAAAACTATAATATTTGGTTTTGGTGGATTTATGCCATTTTTACAGTCAGTTTTTGTTAGATTGTTATTTATGACAGCTGTACAGTTGTTCTTGCTCATTCTACTCCTATATTTGTTTTTTATGTTTTCAGAATTAGGTTTCTCAGCTAACTAAGCTCCCATTTAGTACTTTGATAATAAGGAATGATATGTGTATTAAAACAAGTACAACAAAAAAATAGCTAGGGTGACGGTGATGTCTTCATAGGCTTTATAGGTCCACCAAAAAAAGTTAAAAAGAAAAAAAGTAAATGTAAGGTAAATGTAAGTTGTTAAATTAACAGTGTAGAGAGAAGAAGCGATGCCCCCTTGTGGCCAATGAAAATGACAAAGTAGCACTCACTAAACCCCATGAGCATCAAAGCCTGGATCCAAGGGTTAGTTTAACTGTGTGAATGAGGTAAACAGTTCTTGTTTTCCCATAGAGATTATAGGCGGATAATAAAAAGAGATATAACAAGTTTGATCAGCTTTATGTCTTTTAGCAACTACTGTGGGAGGTATACATCAAAGATCATTCATTGCTCAAAGATGAAGAAATGAAAGTAACACTCTTTTACATTTTAATCATTCTTGATTAAAAATATAATGTAATGTACAATCCATACTGTAAGCGTAGGTATAACATGTTTGAACTCCCACTAAACACACAATATATCAGGATGTAATATTTACAAACACTTGTAAATATTACAAGTGTGACTTACATTACTTGCATTTCTTAAAAATAGCAAAAGTAAAAATGTTACACTTTTAACTCAAACTTGACATGTATTTCTTAATGCGCCACTTTCCTTGTCTTACTTTGCGTGGCACAATGACGTGTGTTATTCCTATTAAAATCAAATGTTGCCTTCATATTTAATGTTTTGTTTTCCCTCCTCTGAAACGACTTCCTGTTCTGCCAAACACTTTTACTTTTGTCATTCTTTTCCCTTCAATCACCTGACTCTATTCACGTGGGGCAATGCTCTCATCATGGTCCAATCAGTTTCTGATGGATAAAATCAACCTCTACACTCTTTCTCACTGAGTATCTTTCTTTCACTTTGAAAAAGCCCAGATTACGAAAGTAAACTTGTGTAGAGCATGTTCACTATTATACTGCTTTACAGCCACATGAGTATCAAGAATTAAAATTTTAATTTGAATGCACTTTGTCATTGTCATTTCTGAGATATGAAAGAAGTGTGTGTTATGCAAGACGGAAATGTTGCTTAAAACATCGATGTGCTATTAATCTTGCTTCTGTCAGGTTTTTTGTTTTTTGCAATACCACACAACACAAAGAAAGTTTTGTTGCTGAATGACTGATTAATGGAACTGGACTGGAGGGGTGATGCCAAGATATGCAAAAAGAATACTTTAGCTAGTGACAACATTTCCAGTCATTACAATGGTAAAGCTCATTGAAATGTCTGGTTGAGCTTTGTATACTGTTGCTGCTTAAATTGGCTTTTGATGAGCAACTAATTTCTGATACACTGTAAAACCGAACAGTGAAATTAACTAAATGAAATGAGTTATTTTCACTCAAATAATAATGAAAGTTCACTGGACTCATTGAAATACGTTTTGTAAACTCAAAATGTTGTTGTAGTAAACTGAACTTAAATGATTTAGTTTTCTAGCTCCCATCATGCTTTGCATCAGACAATATGGAAAATAAATGTTGAAATTAAGTGTTATTTTGCGTGTTTTTGCACAAGATTAACATAGGGATATATAAGTTAGTACTTAAATGTTGTGTTATGTTAGGATTTACATATGTTTCTGTCATGTTGGTTTTGTAGTGTTACTGTTGTGGTAAAGAGTAGAGCCTGTGGTTAGGTTGAGGATGGACAGCAAAATTTGAAGACTGCATATACTGCATGTTCTTTGACAATTTAAATGCAAGTATATATTGAGAGTCTTTCTGATAATTACATTAGCATGTGCTGATGTGTTATAGCTAACTAGTATTTAGCTATAAAGGTCTGAATGAATGTGACTTTTATGGAAGCAGGTTGTATATATTATTGTTATATATATTATATATATATTGTTATATATTATTATTAGTGGGGTGGGACCATGGAAGCAAGGCTGGGATTGGCTCCCATGGCTACCATTGGACAGATGACAGAGAATTTCTTTGCCGAAAATCTTACTTCCGGGTTGGTACAAGTTTCGGCTATTTTTTTTCGATCGTGGCATTAATGACGTAATCGGTGGTGGAACTCCTTATATGAGCCTTTCTCCCGGAAAAGCGCGTCCGCGGCGCCCGCGATCACGTCGGCCAGACCGTGAGAAAGAGCGCGCCATCAACGTGCTTCATTCGGATGCACTCTGCAACGGATTTACTCGGGAAGAATGTCTCTAAAGAAGTGTGGTTTTGGTTGTAAGGCAAAGATAACTTTGCTCAGCTTCCTGAACAGTGGATGCATTGCAGTTCCTTTTTCCGGGGCAGCAATGGAGTTTAGCAAGTGTGTGTTTCATATACGAGGACCAGTTCGACGCTGGATTTGCACATTGTTTGATACTGAAAGATGGAGCGGTCCCAGCTATAAAAGATCCCAGTAATGATTCAGAACTGCAGATGGTAAGTGAAACGACATCAAACGTCTGTTTTATTGGCAATCCTACTCACAATGATCGTCGAACTTAGCTCCGCCCACGGCGCGCCTCCAGAAGTTCGGCTTTTTCCGGAGAAAATCGGAAAGTTGTATTTTTCTTTCATAAATATAATAAAACCAAAGACTTTTTGGAGATATTAAGGATACATTACTACCCTATAGGTACTCAGGATTAACATGAGATTAGGTGAAACTGTGCACGTTATGTACCCTTTAAGTACACTAAATAAGCACCAGGTTTGGTGAACTGAATGATTTAAGTATAGTCTACAAAACCACAGAGTTAAATAAACAAATATGCAAGTTTTGTGATACCCCATTACTCAATTAAATTGAGGCAACGAGTTTACTTGATCAATTTTGTTCAGTCAACTTATTAGGGTTTAGTTGGATGCTGAATGATTCTCATTTTCTTCTCTCTTTAGGATGAAGCACAGTTGTTGTGGTATTCCTCATGTAAGTCACTTCATCACTACACGACAAAACATCAGTGTTGTTGTGGTTAACTAAAACTATATAAATAATTTTAAAAAAACAGAAATAAAATCAAATATTTTAAGCGCTTTAAGGCATTTCAGCATATATATATATATATATAAAACATTATTTAGCAAGTCTGTAACCATCTAAATCAATGAACTAAAAAATGGAAAATCCCAGTAATTTACTATAGAAATACTATGTTTTTTTAACGTTTATTACTGTTATAGTGCCAGCTGTGGTCCAATCTCTTAAAACCTTGCATGCTTGTTTAAACTCACCTGTCACATGTGCTCACCATGTTTCGTGAAGATTTGCGTTTTCCTTTAGGCTTTACAGCAGGGCTGCCCAAACTCGGTTCTGGAGGGCCGGTGTCCTGCAGAGTTTAGGTCCAACTTGTTTCAACACCTGTCTGGAATTTTCAAGTATGCCTAATAAGAGCTTGATAAACTGGTTCAGGTGTGTCTAATTGGGGTTGCAACTAAACTCTGCAGGACACCGGTCCTCCAGGACCGAGTTTGGGCAGCCCTGCTTTACAGGATTTTGGGTACATTTGGACAGGCCTTTTCTAAAGGGAGACACAAATGTACTTATAGACACTTGTGGGACAGCAGTTGTCATGTTGATAGGACAAATGGCAATCGTAGTTATAGCCATTTTTATGTTTTTTCTGTTCATACAGAAGTGTTCTAAGTTTGGCGAAGATATCTTATTTCGTTCAGGAGTTATAGGCATTTTACTAAAAGTGGCCCTGTCCCTTTCAAACGTTTTGGCATCCTTTTGCGACGGTGAGTTGAAAGTTTTGACAATTGTTAATATTCACTCTCCAGAAAATCTTTCTGTACTGGTTTGGTTTTGATCAGGTAAAAAACATAGGACTAGATCGCAAAATTAGGTTTTTAAAAAAATCCAAAATAAAGTGCACCGGAAGGAATGCTGCTTTGCATAGTTTGTGCTTGCTGTTAGTAACGATCATTTGAAACTGGCAAAGGGGCAACTCTAGTAAGCTCCACCAAGTAAGATTAAAGGATTTATCTTGAACTCTGTCATGGCTACAATGACAGAGTTCAAGATAACCCTAACCCTAGTTAAACAATTTAATATTGAATTTACAATGGATTATACCTGTGTTATATTACGCTTGTACGAGTGCGTTGTAAAATTAATGGATGGATGATTCGACTGTGGGCGCCATCTTCCGGAGAAAAACGGGAATTCATTCAGCGCGTGACTCTCACAGTGAATTACGGGTATTCTCTAGCCAGTGAGTGTACGTCGGTTGTACCAGCCCGATCTCGCGGCAATTTGTTCGTATTTTACAAGGTGGCTAATTCGTATGAATTCGTATGACCACACTTGTATGAATTCATAAGTGAATTTGTACGAATGCCCTTCACCTAACCCCGCCCCTAAACCTATCCGTCACTGGGGTCTAGGCAAATCATACAAAATTGTACAAGTGAGGTCGTACAAATTTGTACGAATTAGCCACCTCATAAAATATGTATGAATTCCTGTGAGAAAGTGTTGGTTGTACACTCATTTTTGCGGTACATTGTGGGATTAAATGAGTACATATGAGAACGGCCACTATGGTTTTGGACACCACTAAAAATGACTGTCCCCTAAAATAGTGCCCTATTTGAGGGTATAGGAGGCGATTTTGGATCCAGCCCAGCTCTCCAGGACCAGATTGGGCACTCCTGGTTTAGAAGTTATGAGCAATTTTGTACTTTTGATCGCTGTAGTGCCAGCGTCAGGCCAATTAGGCCGATTTAGGCAGTGTGAGTACTACTCCAAGTTTCAAGTCTCTAGGACAATTACAATAGGGTTTCAGCGCTATGCATTTGAACCCCTAAATATAAACAGTCAGGGCTTGAAATTTACACCCGTCAACCCGCGGGGTTGGGTCATTTTCTTGAGCTATGTTCACTCATTAATTTCTTTGGGAAGTTTTTAGTGTAGTTTTTTTGGGAAGTGTTTAGTGTAAATACTGAACTGGCGAGACATCATGGCCTTATTGAGTTTATTGCAAAAAACGAACAAAACTCAGAGTGCATGCATACGCAACTACGTGATGAAGTCTGGTTAGACTAACTTAGTGGCGTAGGCATTTAGAGTGTGTTCTTTCTGCGTGATTCAGTCTATTAATATGCAATGAGAATGATCACATAATTCAAGATAAGTGCCCAGAAAATGTATATATTTATATCATTTCATATAGTTTATATCACACAAAGAGTGCTGTTTCTTTTCCCCTTAAAAATCAGCTTGGTTACAAATGTGATATTGATTTTATACAGCTGTTTTGTTCTATTTCACCAACTAAAAACATTCAAAACACAGCCACCGCATTGTTTCGCGTCTCTGACATTTTTCACATTATTTTAAATATCAGTATTTAACATTTCATGTTTAAAATATCAAAACATTATTTATTTATTTATTTATTTGGCTAGTAGAAGTTGGCCGGTAACTTAAAAATGTTGTTGACAAATTGGCTGGTGAAAAGGTCATTTCACTCCGTGTAAACAGTAAATTAAAAACTTTAGGTTTAAGTGCTGAACAATGACTAAAACTGAAACTGAAATAAAAAGCATAAAAATGCAATGAAAAAAAATACTATTAATAGATACTATAATAGTATATAAATAATCATTAAAACAACTTTGGATAAATCATCTGCTGACTCTGTTGAATAAATGCACTAATGTAGATATCCTCTCCTTTTTAAGGTATGGGAGGTATTCAGTACAGTATCACAATGGATGTCTTCATTTCAGGTTTCTGTCTTGAAAAACCGTGAATGCCCTGAGTTCATTATCAATTTTCTTTCTGTCTTTTTTATACATAAGGAGCTAGAAATGTGAGAACAAAACATGCCTTCCTGTTTTATTCTGCAAAGGAATTGCCAAAAGAAAAGATAGATATGAAGGAAAACAAAGGTTTTCCTGTTTTTGAATGAGTGGTTGTGAATTCTATATGCTCAGTGCGCTGTGTATGTATGGCTTGTGCTTTAAAACTTTGATTCTGTTCCAATGTCTCTGACATGAACACATTTTAAACATTAAGATTACATAATTTTCATAAAAAGTCATTTTTTAGGAGTGTACAATGAAAAAGATGTAAAGGCTGATGTATACTGTATATAACTCATATTTTCCCCTAGATGGGGCCGTTTCTGTAAAGTTAGCATGTGAGAGGTTACTGATTCTTTTTTGGGTTAGGTCACGTTACAAGAAACGAATCCGTTAGTACAAAAGAAGTGAAAGAGAAATGCCACATCGACTTGAAATCACATTAAATAATTTATCTTTATTAATAAAAAGCAATCCTAAACAAATAAAACCCATATGTGTCACTAGGTGAAATGCATATTTCTGCATAGCAGAATGACATTGCTATACAATACATACTATAGATTATATAGCCTACATATTGTATACATGTACCAATATATAAAAACAATTCATACTGATAACAACATCACCAGTGCCTCATGGTCAGAGGCATACATTCATATATAAAGACAGACAATACTATATAAAGGTAACTAAACTGTCAAATCACTCGTTTTACACAAATACAAACCCTGTACTGGCCCAGTACCAGTGGAATTGCTTTAAAGCAATCAAAGGCCTTTTGTGGTGTTGTGCTGATGCTGCATATGTAAAAATAAACTGTTTTGTAGTGCATTTTTAATGTCTTAGAATAGTCCAAACAATCACTACACATATAAATACATGTTTTAGTTGAGTCAATAAAGAGCACAGAATCCTATAGGCATGGTCACATTTACCTCAAAAATCCAGCCAAAACAAATCAGCGCAATAAGAGTTAAGTTTGTGTTCAAGTTAAAAGAAAATTACTTGGTTTTAAAGTAACTTCTGTGTGAGCAGTGCTTGACAATGAACAAAGGATATTTTTTGCCCACTGAATTTTCTCTAATGTGACCACACTGTATGAAATGTACTGTGGTTCTGATAAATTGTATGTTTTGTTAAAGAGCTGCAAATTCTGTAACATCTTCATATAAACGCCACACATTCATATACTAAAAGGGTACAACCACAGAAATTCTTTAAGTTTCTTGCTCACAGGCAGTTGTTGAATACTATCTTTCCCAAAACTCCGCACCACAGCTCTTCTCGCCAGTTCTTGTAGGCTCTGCGGCATATCTCCACGGTAAGGCATACTGAGACTCTTTTTTGGGGACGCGATGTAGTATCCTAGCAGGCCAAAAAGGCAAGAGAACGTATGTTTACTGCCCGCTAAACTGAAGCCTCCATCCTTCAGGAGCACCCGCACGCTGGTCGGGCCCTCGGGAGCCTGATAGCTGAGAGTGAAGAAAACATTTGCCTGCATGCTGTCCCGGATCAGGAAGGTCCCAAGAGGAAGCTTGGCCAGTCGAGCGTGAGCTTCATCAACTTCCAAGGGACCCCAGTAAAATCCACTGTGGTTCAAGTACTCCACAGCCTGGGTGATGAGGTCGCATTCCCGCTGGTCCCGAAAGGGATGGAAGTGTGTTGGTGGGACAGCACAGGGTTTAGGGGACTCGGCCGGCTTGGACGTGCCCTGTCGCGCAACAGTATGGTCAGTGTCATTATGCTGGACCATTCTGAATCGGGGCCCACTCATACCATTCCTCCATGGTCCTAAAGCATAGACGAATGATTCTGTGCCGCCTGTTCAAACAAACAAAGAGTTCTAACATCAATGGCTTGCCCCGGACACATTCGCCTGGGAGTGTGTGAGAAATTGCTTGAGTATGTGCGAGAAAGCACATTCATTTTAAGTGCGCTCTGCTTTAATTAAATTCTTCAGTACAAAACAGAAAGCTTACCATTTCTGTAAAACTGATGCTCTATTAAGTCAGTGCGGTGTAACCAACATACAAGAAGCCAATTTGTTACCAAGACCCTCGTGTCTTAGTGTCAAATCATTTCATGAAAATTCACATTTTGCTCAGGTCAAATGGAGCAACCCTAGGAAAATAATGGTAATATGTCTCCATGGACCACAGAACTTAAGTAGCATGGGTATATTTGTAGCAATAGCCAAAAATACATTGTATGAGTCAAAATGATCATATTTTCTATTATGCCAGCAATCATTAAGTAAAGATCATGTTTTAATGAAGATATTTTGTAAATTTCCTACCATAAATATATCAAAATGTAATCTGCATTGCTAAGAACTTCATTTGGACAAATTTAAAGGCGATGTTCTCAATATTTGACATTTTTGCACCCTCAGATTCAATGAAAAACGTATTAATCCAGATTTCATATAATGCACAGAACTCATTTTAGTTTTGTAGTCCAGGGTCACATATGATACTAAAATGATAATATACACTGATGACTGTGTATCAAATTGCAAGTAGTCGGACCACAAAACCTCTTAGTATCACAGGCATTTGTAACAATAGCCAAAAATTATTGATTTTTCTTTTATGCCCAAAACCATTACGCATAAAATCATTAGTAAAGATATTTTGTACATTTCCTACCGTAAATATATCAAAACTTCTTTGATTAGTAATATACATTGCTAAGAATTTGTTTGGACAACTCTGAAGTTGATTTTCTCAATGTTTTTTGCACCCTCAGATTCCAGATTTTAAAATAGTTGTATCTCAGCCAGATATTGTCCTGTAAGCGTATTTATTCAGCTTTCAGATAATTTATTAATTTCAATTTTAAAAAGGACCCTAATGATTGGTTTTGTGGTCCAGGGGGTCACGTTTTTGCTATAGAAATAATATTTGAAGAAAACTATATGAAGTCAACAATGCCATTTAGAAGAAATGCAGAAAACGTTTCACTGTTTCAGTTACGGGTCAGAGATGAAATGATTTCCCTTAGGCGTACTATAATCTAAAATCAAGATCTATATCAAAACCATTACAGAATGATAAATGAAACATATTTAAACAAATTATATCAATAGTTTTTACATTTTTTTTAAATATTTGCAACTTAAAAAAAAAAAAAAAGAATCATAATTAACTATTAACTCTATGTAGCGTTTTTCTTGGGTTGGCTATTACTTCTTTGAATGTTTTGATGTTATTTGGTGTTTTAGACAAAAGTGTTTAACCGTTAACACAGGAAAAGCGAAGCCCTCTGCTTACTCTTAAATACCAGTACATACATGTTTTCACGAAAGAACTCCAGGGAATCACATGATATTAAAACGGTTCTCCTGTGCAACAAGCGAAACGATATTCCGTTATTAAATGTCAGTCACCTACACTTTTCAGAATGACCATTAAGCTACATGTATACCGAAAAGGTTTTTTAAAAATCGGTGTTTAATACACGAATCGCGTCACGGTGAAAATAAAGGTGAAAGAGACACCCCCAGCCCGGTCTCAGATCAAAAATCACTAGCCCACTTACCGCAAATGCAGTTTGATGTTGTCTAACCCAAACTTCTCTAGAACTGTGTCAAGATTTCCTGCGATGCTGCATTTTAGTTAACACATACTTCTCACAGGCTGACCATTACAAAAGATAGCGAAAGCGAAAGCTTAAAAATAAGCAAGGCGGTCTCGCCTTTAACATAAGAATAACTGCAAGAGCTCTTCCAAGAATTGTCAGCGACTGGATGAAGTGTAGCCTATCCTATATGTCTCAGTGTATGCACGGGTTATACTATTTAAATGCATGATTTACACTACCCTCAGCGTAATACAAAATGTGAAATACTAGATTTAGAAATGGGGTTGGATTTTGGCAGCTCTCTCCCCCCCACACCCCCCTCTCTCTGTGTAATACATTTAAAATGTCGAAAATCTTGGCGAAATAGCAAATAATGCACATGGAACGCTTGTTATAACCAAGAAAATGTAGATTGTGTTCTTAATGTTCGAATATGTATTATTTATTATACGTTATTATTTAGCCTGCTGTTTTGAATGTGCTTTCACTTTCATTTCGGAGGCGTTTTACTTTAAATCACGTGATCTACAAGTCATCTCGACAGGTTAAGGGTTAAAGTATTAAGTCTCGTCCCTGGTTTAATTGTATTGTTAAGCACTGTAATCCTAAGCAAACGTATGTCATATGTTTACATATTGTATTACAAAATTAAATGTTATTTTCCATAGCCGTTGAAAGTTATAGAAATGACACTAATGTAAATACACATCATCCTTTAGTACAAATATTAAATACGTATTAAAGTAATTATTATTGTTGCTGTATCATTCTCTTTCAGATAACTGTAAATTATTAACTTAAATGTGAACGCCTTAGAATCGGCCATTGAAAAATCCTTTATTGATCAAGCATTATTTTGAATATTAAGGGACCATATCCACCTTAAAGTCTATGATGGTTATGATCCTGATGCACCCATAAACAAATACTATAGAATTTTTCATTAAATTTAAAAATAGCTAAAAATAAATAAATAAATAAAAAGTAAAACAAGCTATGTTAAAGTGTCCGGTCTTTTTTTTTAAGTGTGCCAGACAACCATTGTATTTGAATAAACAGCTGCATTTAGTGGTAACTGAATACATATAGTTTAGACTTTCAGCGGATGTTGTCTGGTTAACTGTTCTCTCTGTAAATCTGTAAGATTACTTCTGACTCTTCTAGTAATCAGATCATCTCTAAAAATATCTGATAAACACCATCTCTGAGTGGCAAAGCAGAACGTATACTTGGAATAATTCATTCTACATTACACTCAGGTCATTTTACATCTCAGAAAACACTTCCAAATCAATTCCCAATTTTAAACTTTAACAAACAAGTTTGTTTGAAACTTAGTTAGTCAACAGTCAGTTACGGATAAATGATTATATTTTAATTCATCTTAGTTATAATTTGCATGTTTTGTTTGCAGATTTCAGGGGGGAAAATACCTTATACTCTACTGCAGATGAATCCAAAGATGAATTTTCACCCAAAGGAGTTTCACCTTTAAAATGAGCCCTAAAATCCAAAAAGACGAGCTCTTATGCCGCTGACATCAACTGCTTGCACATTCTGGAGATAATTTACTACACCCGAGAACACTACTGCCCTATCTTTACAAGAAGAAAAAAAAAAAAAAACATTCACCACAACCCACCATAGGTGCACACAGGTGCTTTTTCATTTCAGTTTCACTTTAGCTGACCCAGGTATATACTGCATCTCATTTAAGTATAAATTTCCTAAAAAAAAAATACAGTTTCTCAGAGACAAGCATAAATGACATAACTGTATAGTTATATATTCTAAAAGTGGAAAACAAACATATGAAACAGATTGCATTGATAAAGACAACGGGTAGTATTTCAGTCACATGTCAATTAGCAAAATAATTAGAACATTGTAGACTGTTCAAATCAATTAGACTTAAACAAAGCTTCACTTTCAGTATGACTCTTGATTGCGATTAACTTGATCATCCTGAAACAAAAAGCAGGGAAAAAAACATATTACAACAGCACTGTTCCTTCTCAATCATTTCTGAACATTCATTTTACAGGAAAACGTCCCTGTCTGTCCTGCTGGTTTCACTAACCTAAAACCAACAGCTGTTAAAATAACCGCACAATTTGCCTTTACAGAACAGATAAAGCCAAAGGCTTCCAAGAAACACACTTCACAATAAGCTTACACTGCACTCTACTGGCAAATTATTTAAAAGACTTAAAAAACAACAACAACAATGTAATTAAAAACACTAAAGTCAGTATGAAATAAAAATTCACTTTGTGTGTATTCTAAATGCATGTTATAGTTTTAATTGTGAACGATACATCCAGGTGTGTATAATTTCGAAAACATTTTGACATCATAATGTTTATCAAAATATCTGAAAGTGAGTTTTTGGTGACGCAAGTCTAAATCTTGCCCCTACAAGCTCACATTCATCTGCGTGCCTGCAACACTCACATCTTCAGTCAACAACTGATACGCAGAACCAAGTCCCTAACCAAGTTACACATCACATAATGGAACATAATATCTTCCACTCCTTTTTTTTTGTAAATAACAATCTGTGTGCATGATAAAAAAGAAAACATCTGGCCAGAGATGTGTAGAAAAGCAAGCTTCATTAACCATGGCCCAGTCAAGCGTAATCATAAATAATTTATTGTATTCTTAACCCCCCTTAACTTTCCATTTGTAGTTTATGAGGAGGCAGATGCTGTTTCATGTTCCTGCTTCCTGCTGTGTCTCAGCATGTAGACAGCAGCTGTAAGTGCAAGAACACCATATGTGGCAAGAACAAACTGGAAAAGAGAGTAAGTGGGAGGAAAAAAAAATGACACATTTAGATATGTGACGTGAGCGAGGATGTTACTGTTGTCTTTGATCATCCAACAATCTGATGGATTCTTAATGATCTTACATTTCTGCGTCCTTGTATTGTGTAGCTGTTAAAATGTTTCTTCCATCCTGTCAGTTCTGTTGGGGTTGGTGCGTCAATCCCAAAAAGCTGTCTCTGTTATAAAGAAAAAATGGAATTATAAATAAAACCACGTTCATTAACAAGAAAATAGTTTTAGGTGGTAATATCATACCATGGTATTGAATAAACAATATACTATTGCATTTTCATTACACATTAGTTTTATATTTATATTGGTTTTCATATCATAGCATATGTATATATTTTAGAAACTTCGCCATTTTATTTATTTCTTATGATAGCATGCATGGCTACTATATGTTGAATAGCGATTTATTCGTTGTCTACCTTGACTTCGCTAATAAGGTGACCAAAACTTGTCAGCGGAATCCGAGTCTTCACTGGGGAGGTCGGCATGTCTATTAGCCTAGCAAATAAAAACCTTTTTCTTTAACCATGGACTGCAAAACAAAACACAATGGAAACATTAGAATTCTTGAAACGCATATAAACATCCAACACTTACTGTCTCACTCTTAAAACACGGTTTCTGTAAAGGGCATGCTGCGGTTGTTTACAGCTGCGGCATTAGTTCCGGGATTTTGAAATGTCAGTTTAGCATCCAATTAAAACACTCTAGCGGAGACGGTGGGCCAATGGATGCAGGCCTGGAGGCGGGACTTTGATGCAGTTACACAAACTAGTTAAAGAGCCCGCGTTTGAATTTATGGTGAAACATGTTAAAGTACGTGGTAACCGAGGTCAGTTAGAGGAAGTTATCAAGGCAATAGGGCAATGAATGGGTATCTTTTAACTTCCTTTTCTGTGACTCGTGTAACACAGTGAGCTAATTCATGACATAAATGTTAAGTTTACTTTGGTGAATGTGTCTTCCTCAATTGATTTTTAGTTTTTTTCAATTACTTTTTCCCAGATCCAGAATATCCTACATTGATGACATCTTTATGGTTATGGTTATGGCTGTTGGCATTTAGCTACTGCATGTTTACAGTATTAGTGGTATTCTGAGAGGTTTAAATACATTAAAAAGTGGTTATTGATCAAGTAAGATTGGGGTTTTGAACCAGAGATCCATTTTTTTCACACTGAGGACAACTGAGGGACTCATATGCTACTATCACAGAAGGTTCAAACGCTTAATGATGCTTCAGAAGGAAACATGATGCATTCAAGGAACACTCCACTTTTTTTGAAAATAGGCTAATTTTCCAACTCCCCTACAGTTAAACCGATGAGTTTTGCCGTTTTTGAATCCATTCAGCCAACCCCCGGGTCTGGCGGTAGCACTTTTAGCATAGCTTCGCATAAATAATTGAATCTGATTGGACCGTTAGCATCTTGCTAAAAAATGGCCAAAGATTTTTTATATTTTTCCTATTTAAAACTTGACTCTTCTGTAGTTACATCGAGTACTAAGACCAACAGAAAATGAATAGTTGTGATTTTTCCAGGCTGATATAGATAGGAACTATACTCTCATTCTGGCATAATAATCAAGGAACTTTGCTGCCGTAACATGGGTGCCGCAGACGCAATGATATTACGGCGCCTGAATATAGTTCCCAGCTATTTTACTATTAGCTTAGTGGCTTAGTGCCGGTCACGTTGGAAGTTACCTAGCTGGGGACTATTTTCAGGCGATGTGTAATATCATTGCGCCTGCTGCACCAATGGTACGGCAGCAAAGTTCTTTAATTATTCTGCCAGAATGAGAGTAAAGTTCCTAACCATATCAGTGCAGTTACATCTGTACATTAGTACAGAATGTAACTACAGAAGAGTCAAGTTTTAAATAGGAAAAATATTGAAAATCTTAGGTCATTTTTGATCGAGATGTTAACAGTCTAGTCAGTTCCAATGATTTATGCTAAGCTATGCTAAAAGTGCTAACACTAGACCAGGAGATCAGCTGAATGGATTCAAAAATGGTAAAACTCATCTGTTTAACTCTAGGGGAGTTTTTCAAAAAAAAAGTGGAGTGTTCCTTTAAGACCTGGGGGAGTAAACTTTTGAACAGAATGAAGATGTTTACATTTTTCTTATTTTGCCTATGTATACAATTTACTAATGCCCTTCAGAAGCTACAGAAGACACTTACATTTTTCTCAGAAGCAAAAAAAAAAAGGTAAATTTACCCTCATCTTCAAATTCAGAAGAATGTTTTCACCCCATTTTTTGTTTTTTGCCTGGTAGCAGATCAAATCCCATAGACTTTCTTTAAAGAAATGATCCGAAACATTTCTAGACCAGAATATCATGAAATGATGCCCACTGAAAAGATCTTGTTTTTTAGTATAAATTACACATGGAGGGTTTCCTTTCTGAACCATTTGTGTAAAACATGTTCAGAATTAATACTTACTGCTTTCTTCTGAGTGTTTTGATGTGTTTTGAAAATAAGGTTGTTATGCTCTGGATGCACTTCTCTTTTTGACTCAGTCTGCATACACTAAACATGGCTTGTATTAATTTTGTCTATTTATGTCTGAAATTCAAACAATACAGAAATACTGTTGTGCCATCAACAGTTCAAATCAACCAGAACAGAAATAGTAAAGTAGCTTCTTACGTCCCAAGTGAATTGAGGAAAGTTGTTTAAGTCTGATAGGTTTATGCCACTTTTCACCCGTCACTTGGTGACAAAAGGGAACAGTCCTTATGCAATTTTAGATTGTCTTTAATCAGAGGATCTGCTAAGGTCAAAAAGAAAAGGCTTTTTATCTATAATGCATAAAAGCAAGTAACAAACATAAAACCATAAATATGACAATTCAAATATTTTCAACAATACGATCCCAGTATTTCATCACAGTAGTCTTTTTTTTTTCTTTTATTACTCTCTGTAAAACATCTAGCTAGTAATATGAAGAGCACTGGGTGTGCCCTCCACAAGAGATGTGTAGAGATACTTTTTAGTGGTTAAGTAAAATTCACGCTTAAGGCTAACTTCCTCTTATCGAATCCTTAATTTACATGCAGTGTTTAGTGAAGTGAAAATAAACAGATATCTGAAATAGTTTTACAAAAGCCATGATTTGCATAAAAGCTGTGTAAGACGTTTGAGACGACTTAAATAATTATTACCCAACTATATATGAAGCATGCAAGTATACTATATGTGCGCATGTTCGGTCTCTACAGATGGATCCTTAAAATCTTTGTTCCTGATAAAAGATGTTTTTGTAAGTTTCAATCAGGCAACTGAGTTTCACTACCTCCTATGACTCACATTGTGCTCACTTGTTTGATTTCTATTTGTTTTCTTCTATTATGACTACGGACAAACTGCAGTTTGCATAGAAAAGAGGACCAGATGTAATAATGGCAGTCAGGTAATCAAATTCAACGTTTTCTGACTTACAATATGCTATAGGTAGTGCTTTAATATTCAACATGTTTTAAGACTGCAAGCGATTGTACAAAATTTGGCATAATAATGAGGTATAGACATAGAACGAAATTAAAGTGCATTGAATGACTGACTGTTTTTGGATTAGAAAAAGGACTTCTGTTTTGTGTGTTTTTCCTTTTGTTATTGCAAAATGTATTACTGTGATGCCAAGCTGAATTTTCAGCAGCCATTACTCCAGTCTTCAGTGTTACATATTTCAGAAATGATTTTATTATGCTGATTTGTTGCTCAAGAATGAGCATTATCCATTCATTTTATAGTCATTTTGGTTAATTCACCCAAAAATTTACTGTCAATAATTACTCACCTTATTGTCGCTCCAAACACATAAGACTTTTGTTCATCTTCAGAACACAAATTAAGCTTTCTGACCCTGCATGACAGCAATGCAACTACATGGTTCAAGGCCCAGAAGGGTAGTAAAACATCGTTAAAATAGTCCATGTGACATCAGTGGATTAACTGTAATGTAATGAAGCTTTGTGTGCAAAGAAAATGAAAACTATCCTTAACTATTCTTTTTGCTCTACAATGCCATGCAGTGCAAAATTCAAATACATTTAAAAGCCCTGTAACTACTTGTGTATACTATGATCAATTTTTAAATAAAATTATTTATTTATTTCAAGAGAAATCTGTCTCTTTTTGCAGGATGAGACCCTTGGGAGCAAAGGAGACCATAATTGTTTTTATATTAATTTTTCAAAGCTTTGACTACTGCAGGACATGTCATTGTGATCTGCAATATTTTTGCAACTGTTCATCAAATCATCTCCAACATGTCCCAAAAGTTCCAGCGAATGCTCTTGGCCTTGACCTGTCTTTCAATCAAATTGAGTCTATCGACATGAACGACCTCAGCCCGTATAGTGAGCTGAAAACCCTAAACTTCCATAAGAACAAGCTCAAGTTTATACACAAGGAGGCTTTCAAATCCCAACATAAGCTGGAAGTTCTTGACCTGTCCTTCAACAACCTGAAAAATCTGTCTTCGTCTTGGTTCCACCAGCTAAAATCTCTTCAGCAGCTGAACCTTGTAGGAAACCCATACACCACCTTGGGACCTGCTCCCATTTTCCAGCCTCTCCTTAACCTAAGGACACTGCGATTCGGTAGTCCCTCGCTGAGAGAGGTATACAAGAATGGCTTAGATAGTCTCGCTTATCTGGACGAGATGACATTCGTTGGCAGTAACCTGAGGTCGTATGAGAACGGAAGCTTAAAAGCAGCCCGTCCCATCGGTTTAGTTTCTTTGAGCCTTCAGAGTCTATTTCAGAACGATCCAGAATTAGTCTCTAAGGTTCTTCAAGATGTCTCCCATCCTGAAACTCTGCTAACTATCAAAAATGCTGAACTCAGAACAAACACTTCTACAGAAGCCTTTAAAGCGACAAGAGAAGGTGGGACTAAAAGTTTGTCTTTTCAAAATAGCTACACAACTGATGAAGCGTTGACCTCTTTTTTGATGGTCATGGATGGTTCTTCTTTGTCTTATATTGGTCTTGAAGATATACATTTAATTGGTCAAGGACGGTGGCAGGAAGCTTCATACACACATTATGAAAACTTACATACGGCCTACATACACAATCTCGACATCCAGGGGTTCTTTGAGTTTAGTAGCATGATCCAGTTGGGATTTCTGCTGGTGCACCTCCACAGGGTGTCCGTTATCAACGGCACAGTGTTCGTTATTCCTCCGCTAACTACTATCCTGTTGAAAAAACTTGAATATTTGGACCTTAGTCAGAACCTCCTTTCAGACCTAACAATTGAGCCAACGTTATCTACGAGTTTTGGCGCATATCAAAACCTCATCACTCTTAACGTGAGCCAGAACGTTTTAAAATCTCTTGGGTTGATATCTCGGTTGGCCACTAATCTTAAAAGCCTCACATATTTAGACTTGAGTCATAATAGTTTTGTTTCCATGCCAGAAAAGTGTAGCTGGCCAGCTTCCCTCAGATTTCTAAACCTTTCCAGCACAAAGATTCGTAAGATGACCCCATGTCTCCCTTCAAGCTTGACGGCTCTGGATCTCAGCGAAAACGATCTGACGGTGTTCAATCAAAGATTTCCCCAACTTATTACGCTTACATTAACAGGCAACCGATTTATGACACTGCCACATGGGGAATTACTTCCAAGGCTGCAGACACTGCTTATCCAAAGGAACGCCTTGCGGATGTTTAACAGGAGCGATTTAAAAAGATTCAAAACCCTACAATATTTGGAGGCAGGTGATAACAATTTTGTGTGCTCCTGCGAGTTTGTTTCATTCTTCAAACAGGATGTTGACCTTTTCATCACACTAAGAGATGGTCGTCGCAATTATGTGTGCAACACTCCATTCATTCTCAGAGGTGATGCTATTGTCAGTGTCAGATTATCAGTCTTCGAGTGTTATATGATCCCTGCTGTCTCAGTACTTTGTTCTGTGATTATCATAGTGCTCGGACTTATTGTTGTCACCTGCCATAAGCTTCATGTTATATGGTACCTCCAGATGACTAAAGCTTGGATACAAGCCAAACGAAAACCTGCTGTTGGTCGACTGGCCGAAGAGCTCCGCTATGATGCTTTCGTATCATACAGTCAACATGACGCCGAGTGGGTCGAGGAGATTCTTGTTCCAGAGCTGGAGAGCGCACAGCCTCCGTTTGCCCTGTGTTTGCATAAACGGGACTTCCAGCCAGGCCGCTGGATTGTGGATAACATTATTGACTCGATTGAAAAGAGCCATCGAACTCTCTTTGTTTTGTCTGAGCACTTTGTAACCAGCGAATGGTGCCGTTACGAGCTGGACTTCTCACATTTCCGCATAGTCGATGAACACAATGACTCTGCTGTCCTGGTACTTCTCGAGCCAATAAAAAAGGAGACCATTCCCAAGCGTTTCTGCAAGCTCAGGAAGATTATGAACTCCAGGACATATCTGGAGTGGCCCGAAGAAGAGGAAAAGAGAAGCGAGTTTTGGAGCAATCTGAGAGCCGTCCTACAGAGAGATGAATGTTGATGCCTTAGGAAGGGTTGCCAGGCTGTGTGACAGACTGATTAAATCTGGCCAAGTACCAAGACTCAATGTCTCTATGATGCATTATCAGCTTTTACTTTTGCATTACTTTTATTTGTAGGGCTACTGTATACAGTGTTATCATTAACTAAAAGCAAAACTGAAAATATAAAAAGAAAAGCTTATTTAAAACAATAATAAATGCTAAAATAGCTGAGGCTTTAGGGGGTTGCTTGCATAATACAGGCTTGTCTTATACTTTATACGCAGGCCCATGGTTACTTGACAGACTGTTTCGAATGATGTGCTCAAAGCACTCTGCACTGTGAATGGTTTGAGGTACAATATTAGCACAACAAATATTAACATTATAAACCAGGTCATGTGCTATCAGAACAATGCGTCTGTGTAACCTGAGCTGTGTCAGTGTTACTTTATCTGTAATGTTCTTTACTATTGTAATGACTAACTGTTTATCTGCAGAATGATGATTTCACAATGAGTTCAGGCCTTTTCTGTTACGTAAGTAAATACATTAGATTGATAATGTTATCAAATGCTAATGTATGTGACAATGAAACATACAGCAATGATGAAATGTTATAAAATCAAATACAAACACCTTTTCTCTTCTGGCGTCTTTCTTTCGTTTTTAGCATGTTGTCTTTGCATACCAGACTTCTCACTTTTTTTAAGGAGGCTTTCGATCTATTTTGATAGTCTCAATATTGTAAACGATCTGTTTTTAGATCTCTTTTTCCAGAAATCACATGATTCTGACAACTTTAAAATAGTATTTTATGACTATGGCGCCACCTGTTGGATGTTTTTGGATCTTTAATTTAAAATGAATTTTACTTACAGTATGTAAGTTTGTTTGTTTTTTTCACCTGTTATTTCTCTAATGTTTTTACAATTTAACCTGCTTGTTCTCATAATGAAACCCAAACCAACCATGTCTGGATTCTGACAACTTTAAAATAGTATTTTATGACTATGGCGCCACCTGTTGGATGTTTTTGGATCTTTAATTTAAAATGAATTTTACTTACAGTATGTAAGTTTGTTTGTTTTTTTCACCTGTTATTTCTCTAATGTTTTTACAATTTAACCTGCTTGTTCTCATAATGAAACCCAAACCAACCATGTCTGGATTCTGACAACTTTAAAATAGTATTTTATGACTATGGCGCCACCTGTTGGATGTTTTTGGATCTTTAATTTAAAATGAATTTTACTTGCAGTATGTAAGTTTGTTTGTTTTTTTCACCTGTTATTTCTCTAATGTTTTTACAATTTAACCTGCTTGTTCTCATAATGAAACCCAAACCAACCATGTCTGGATTCTGACAACTTTAAAATAGTATTTTATGACTATGGCGCCACCTGTTGGATGTTTTTGGATCTTTAATTTAAAATGAATTTTACTTACAGTATGTAAGTTTGTTTGTTTTTTTCACCTGTTATTTCTCTAATGTTTTTACAATTTAACCTGCTTGTTCTCATAATGAAACCCAAACCAACCATGTCATTTTGTGCAGTGATTTGATAGTGTAATATCTTGTACCAATGTGGAGCTCAGCAGATGGTGGATGACTTCATCAAATGCTTTTGTTGCCAGTGCAAGTGATTAAAATAAGGGTTTTTGGTGAGATGCATATTGTTTTAAAAAAATAAACTGTAACCTTTGACTATATATTGCACATTTTAATAATATAATCACAGACTCCTTATAAACTAACTCACCGGTGACTCTTAGTGGGTTCATCAGCAAGCTAATTATTAAACACTTATTGAGTATTTTATTTCTTGGCTCCTGAAGTATTCTCTACAGACGGCCATCAATATCAGTGTATCTCAGAGTCGGATAACATTTAACAAGGATCCCATCTGTCAGATGATTGATGAGATCTTTTGTGTTTATTAGTATCCTCAAATCTCATCTGCGAGCCCTTGGTCAGCATCTGATCATCAATTGCATCAAGGCAGCACGAAGAATGCGTACAAGAATACAGCTGAAGTCAAAATTTTACATATACCTTGCAGAATCAGCAAAATGTTAATTATTTTACCAAAATAAGAGGGACCGTACAAAATGCATGTTATTTTTTATTTAGTATTGACCTGAATACGATATTTCACGTAAAAAACACTTACACATAGTCCACATGAGAAAATAATAGTTGAATTTATAAAAACTACACCATTCAAAAATTTCCATAGACTTGATTCTTAATACTGTGTTGTTACCTGAATGAAAGTATAAGTTGTTCATGAGACTCTTGTTTGTCCTGAACAGTTAAACTGCCCACTGTTCTTCAGAAAAATCCTTATGATTCCACAAATTCTGTGTTTTTTCAGCATTTCTGTGTATTTGAACCCTTTTCAACAATGATTGTATGATTTTGAACAGGATAATTTTTTATAAATTCATCTATTATTTCTATTGTGGACTATATGTAAATGTCTTTTATGTGAAAAATCTTATTTATGTCATTACTAAATAAAAAATAACATGCATTTTGTATTATCCCTCTTATTTTGGTTAAATAATTAACATTTTGCTGATTCTGCAAGGTGTATGGTAACTTTTGACTTCAACCGTATATACAACTAGCTTGTCATCTGCAGATATTAAGTATCTCTCTGTGGGTCAATTTCTGGAAGTGGGTCAGTTAAACGTTTTAGGGTTTAATATCATATGTTGTGTTAAAGCTAAATGGTAGATTTTATGCAAATGAAAAGGGGAATTTTTTGGTTGCCAAAGAGAAAGTACAAGTGGGAGGTCTGAACTGTTCCTCATTCAGTCATTTTATGCTTTGCTCTTGAACAGTAATTACAAGGACAGTCCTTTTGGTGGTGCCCAGGGGTTAAGTGTCTTTCTCAAGGGCACACTGGTGATTTTAGTAAACTCTTATTCATGGGTCACCACTACTGGGGTTAGAATCAGTTCAGATTGCAGACCACTAGGGTTCAGCCACAATGTTTGTATTAAATGCTGCTGGAAAGAGAACCCAAACATTTTCTGGAAAAAGAAAAAGCTTATAGAATTGCTACTCCTTCAAAAAAAGAACCTTTTTCAAGTGCCCTTGCAAGTGAAAGTACTCAGTCTAAAAAACAACTTAGTCATCAGTTTAAAAGCTAAGGCGAAGAACAATTTTTCTTAGGAATTAAAGTCTTCCATAGAATCTAAACAAGCTGCACTCCTTCTGCACATATTACAAGGTGTTGTGAATACAGGTATTAAAAGCTATGAGCTACTGTTGTTTCTAACAGTTTAAGTGCCAACATTTTTCTGAAACAATTTTTCACTAACATGATACTTTTCGAATTGCCACACACAGTCTGATCCATTTTGAGAACCCTTTCAAACAAGACTGGTCTCTGAATAACTTATAAGGTTTCTTGAGGTTTCATCATGACTGCAGAACCTTTGTGCACAATGGAATACTTAAGTTCCTGAAAGAAGTTAAAAACTGTGCTCCAGTTCATCATGAGGGAGAAGGTTTTTAGAGGCACCTAATATATACACTGACGTTTCTTGAGTTTAATTCATGACTGAAGAATGGGGGCAAAGATATTAAGATAGCTTGTTTATCTAAAACTGGATTTATGAATTGGAAAGGTAATTTATGCCCGCACTAGTGTGCAAACAGCCTATATAATTTAGTTTGAGATCATTTCAGTGTTAATAAATTACAGAACTGAATTAGCAGGTTTGATATAAAACATTCACTCAAGTATTTCCATCTACATATAAAAAAAAAAAAAAACTTGAAAAGTCATGGCTGACCAGACTGGGAGGTTTGTAACACTACTTTCATAAGTATTTCTGCTTAACCCACAAAGATTGCACAAAATGGGACAGTCTGACATCCTGACATCTGACATTGCACAAGTGACACTTACTATCAGTTATGTTTTTAGAGTTATTGGCTTATGTTTAATGTCTTATTTCTATATTTAATTTTCCATTTCAGTTGCTGTTTTGAATTAAAATATTCCCCATATGTGTAACATTTCAAATGAAAACGTTAAAGGTAAAAATAGGTAAAAAATTAACTCACAAAATTTAAAGTGCCCATGCTTCCTCTTAGTCACTACAGTATTATAATAACAGTGCTTTTTTTTTGTATTTTTTATTTACTACTGACCTGAGTAAGATATTTCACAT
Organism: Cirrhinus molitorella; assembly: GCA_033026305.1. NCBI lineage: Eukaryota > Metazoa > Chordata > Actinopteri > Cypriniformes > Cyprinidae > Cirrhinus > Cirrhinus molitorella. Next base: position 8,541,029 of record CM065120.1, read on the forward strand.
AAAATGTTTACATATAGTCCACAAGAAAAAAAAATAGTTGAATTTATAAAAATTGAATCTTGTGTTGTTACCTGAATGATCCACAGCTGTCTTTATTGTTTAGTGATAGTTGTTCATGAGTCCCATGTTTGTTCTGAACAGTTAAACTGCCCGCTGTTTTTCAGAAGTCCTTTGAGTCCTACAAATTATTTGTTTTTTCAGCATTTTTGTGTATTTGAACCCTTTCCAACAATGACTGTATGATTTTGAGATCTATCTTTTCACACTGAGGACAGCTGAGGGACTCATATGCAACTATTACAGAAGGTTTAAACATTCACTGATGTTTCAGAAGGAAATACAATGCATTAAGAGCCGGGGGTGAAAACTTTTGAACAGAATGAAGATGTGTACCCCTTGGCTCTTAATGCATCTTGTTTCCTTCTGGATTTTAAATGAGTGTTTGAACCTTCTGTAATAGTTGCATATGAGTCCCTCAGTTGTCCGCAGTGTAAAAAGATGGATCATTCAGGTAACAACACAGTATTAAACTTTTGAACAGGGTCATTTTTTATAAATTATAACTATTATTTTTTTCTTGTGGACTATATGTAAACATCTTTTATGTGAACTATCTTACTTAGGTCATAGTAAATAAAAAATAACATGCATTTTGTATGATCCCTCTTATTTTGTTCAACTGTACGAATGTATGGCTTAGCGTAACATAAATTATGTCTCTTACTGAAATATATAGTAGGCCTAGCAAACCCATGAAAGATTTACGCTATTTTAAAAATCCAAATCGTTTTATACATATTTTGGAGTATGGGGGCGCCATTATGAGGCGAAATGGTTGCACTCAGTGAAAAAAAAGTGCAAGAACAGTGGAACAAAGACGTGAGTCTTCAGGAAGTTTTCTTCGTCCACAGGCATCTTCCCGTTTTTTGCTCTGCAGAAAAGCAGTGAAGACCTCACATTTCTTGTCGCCCTTTGACTGAAAATTACAACCTAAAGCCGCAAAATGTGGCACTGTATCAGTAGCCTATTTTATTTTCCGAGTTGCGGTAAAAATAATAACAGCAGCAGTAGCTTCCAAGTGCAAGGTTTTACCTCATCAAAATAATAGCGCCCCCGTAGTTCAAAATATGTATAAAACAATGTGGATTTTTTTAAATAAAGTAGCCTACGTCTCGAATGGGTTTTCTGCTACATAATTCAGTAAGAGACATCATTTACGTTATATTAAGCCATTCAAGTCATAATACCGGGATCCCTTTAAAATACTAGTTGTTTCTCCTGTAAATGTAAATAACTGGCAACTAAAAATAGACCTACCTAATCGAACAAACTCTTTGTTACGGTTACATAAAGTTACCACACAATTAAAGTAACAGCACAACATAAAATAATTCCATAATTAATAACGCAGCAAAGAAAACATAAAACACGAGTTTAATAATGGATAAGAAAATGGATAAGACATTATCCTGAGAATAACCTTTCCGCAAGTAAATAATGCAATTCACAATTTTTATAGTATCTTTACTGTAAAAAATATCCATATCCCAATATCAATTTTATTATAGGACTATTTACTTCTAAACCACGATAACTTCAAGATAACTTATATATATATATATAATTATATTTTATTATTTTATGATAGTGATGGATAACAACCACATACCACAATTTAATGGGACTGTAAGCGTCTTAGCAGAAAGATACTGGTACATATTTGCAATGCGCCAAATCAACAAGTGCTGTAGGCACCTGGCGCTTGTTCAGTCACCCTATTGATGACAGGTTCCTCGGAATTTTTTTTTGGACGGGTTTCTCAATCAGGTTGCACGACAAGAATGTTTTTTTTTTTCTCAAACGCAGTAGTCATTCAAAACGACTGCACAAAGGGGCGTGGTTACAGTATCACTGACTGAAGCGCCTCTGCCCGCGCCACAACAGTCAGCTGGGGAGAGGCAGGCGTATGCGCGCGCCGACCAACCGGGAAGCGAAGCGCAAGCCAAGCAAGACCCCGTACAACGGCGCAGGCTACAAGTGCAGGAGATTTCTACCCACTACATCCATTCCGTCCCCATCATGGCCGACCCAGCGGCTGCGGAGGGCGCGGGGGGCGCGCGAGGTTTCGCCAGGCAGGGCGCGTTGAGGCAAAAGAACGTGCACGAAGTGAAGAACCATAAGTTCATTGCGCGCTTCTTCAAGCAACCGACCTTCTGTAGCCACTGCACCGACTTTATCTGGTGAGTATGGCAGGACACGCAAAGGTGTTGTTGTATGCAAACGCCTGCGAAGGGCACAGGTGATTCACTTGATGCTCGTGACAGGAAAAACACCAAAGCGTTTGAACGCTCTCAGACATCCGCAGTGGTGTCAACACTGAACAAAGACGCCGAGCGCAGACGAAAAAGACAAGCGCTTCGCGCAACGAGTCCATCGCAATGCTGCACCTCTACAAGATGTTTAGATATCAGTGCACTTGTATGTTTATGCCATTACAGCACATTTATTTAAGCTCTTCTCTTAATGTAGTATGGATAAACGTTAACTGTATATCACGAGAAATTCCTCGCGTTATGAATAAGCTATCATCATCATCATCATCCTAGAGATGGATTTGGCGATTTTGCGGAATATGGCGCGCCTGCGCGTCTTGCTGCTGCTGAGCGCAGAGGAATGCATCCAGATTTGGTTTCTGTGCTGTAATCTCTCACACAGTCTCGTATCTTTTGCAGGGGCTTCGGCAAGCAAGGCTTCCAGTGTCAAGGTAAGACTCCGTGGCCCCCTAGATGAAATTTGAGTCTGTACATTTTCAAACTGCAGTTGTGTATTTTCTGTTATATGCCAAGCAAGCAATGTTGCAAACGACTACATTGCCCTTTCATTTCATTTGCTTGTGTTTGAGGAAGAAATACAGACATGCTTTTTGGTTTTCTAGTGGTGAGTTGAAGAAATTACCGGTGACAGTTGTTCTTAGCTGTCACAGCCAACACACACAGAGCAGTTTAGGTTTTGAGCGATTAGTGGTTAAGTCACATAAATGTATACAGTTTATTTTGATTCATCTTCTTACGTCCCACTGACATTTATGTTTATGCTGACTTTTTCTTCTTTATCATACAAAATGTGAAAGTAGTTAATTTTTTTTTTTCATAAGATTAGGTTGTCACAGCTTATTCGCCAATTAAAATTTGAACACTCTTTAAAATAAAGGTTTCAAAAGGATGTGTTTGCAGTGATGCCATAGAAGAACCATTTTTGGTTCCCCAAAAAACCTTTCAGTGAACAGTTCCTAAAAGAACCATTTTGAAGAACATTTAAAAAATCTAAAGAACTTTTTCAACTATGAAGAACCTTTTCTGCATTTGAAAGGTTCCATGGTTGTTCAAGCTTCTTCATAGAACCATTGATGGCAATAAAGAACCTTTATTTGTAAGAGTGTATTTGTTACTTACTGCAGTTTCCAGATGAAATAAACACTAAACAACGTCCTGTAAAATGCAGACAACTTTTATACCTTTTCACTCAAAGTATGATTTACACAGAGTTTTGATTAAAAACAGCCTAGTTTTCACACAATTACTAGCAGAATATTATATTATGGCTTCAAAACAATTTTAACATCCTGCCCGATTTGAAAACTGACACTTCTGAACGTTGTTGTCACATATCCAGGTTCATGCGTGAGTTGTCTAATTTGGTAGGTTTGCTCGGTAGCTCACCAGATACAGCGCTGCACTTAAGTGATGATGAGCTTGTGTATGAAACACGTGAAACTACAGTTCGACAAAACAGCTCAAAACTGCATAAGGAAGTTAAAATAGCATGGCTGCATCAACAAATGCATTTTTATATCACTTTTGCATTTGTTTAAGGTTGGGTTTGGTGTAGGGGATATTTCCAACACGATAGAGCATTAACCTTTAGCGGCATTAACCTTTAGCTCTGGATATTTAAATTCTGAACAGCCGCAATACGTATCTTAAGCAGTGTAATAAAAACACAGCAATACATGCCTGTAGCCACATAATAAAAACGTGCCATAGTCACGTATTGAACGTGCATTTTAGCGCCACTCTCTGCCGTGAAACATGCAATATGATACATAATTACGATATTGCAGAAATGTATGTAAAGGCACGTATTTCCAATGAGCCTCCCTTCACAGGGAGTTAGACTGACAGGCATTTGACCAATCACAACACCGAATCAAATTTTTGTCCGACAAACTAACCAGCTAGAAGAGTAGTTTAACACTGGTGGACTTGAGCTCGAAAAATGGTGTGTGTTGACGTCTTTCCGCAGTTGAAACAAGATACCTTCTGATGTTCATTCATGTTTATTTTGTGCTATAACTAGTAAAGAGGAAGAGATGATCAGTTCACTTGCCATTTGAACTGAGGCGCTACAGCAATCTGTCAAAGAGCCACAAAATGTTATCTATTGTTTGAATTCCTGTCAGTGTTCTCTTTGCTCCGTGATGGATTTTTCACTGCGTGAGAACATATACTGCTGCATACCTTGTCAGACATAGCATTATTTCCATTCCATATGAAAGCACTGCTAGAGAAAGGCATTTGTAATTGAATTGAACTTTTGCCTCGCAACTTGGCATCACTGAGTGTAGCCCTTGGTGACAACTTCCCCATGTGAACTACAAAAGTGAACATTCGGATATGAAATACAATATTCAGGCACTGTTGCCATGAATGTCAAAGCCCAAACTGCCATTATACTGGCATTTGGCAGCATTATCCTTAACACATCACCTCCTACTCAGATCATTAATGGACTGTTAAAAACGCATCATCCACAATTACTATTTTACAGTGCTACTTTACTAAGGCAGCAAGTACATAGTAGGAGAAACTAGGGCTAGTCCTGACACATTTTACAACATTTCTTTCTTAAATCAACTAAAGAACTTACTTGCAGTTGCCTACCACAAGTGAAACACATAGAGGATTTAGATCAACCAATATGATTCAATTACATGTGGACTAGGCAATTAGTTTTAAGGTAATTAACGAATCAAGATTCCCCATCTACCAGAAAAAACCTGGAAATAACGGTGTGGATTTTCTCCATCTATTATATGGAAATGTGTATTTTCGGCAAACCTTTCTCAAAGAAAAACATGTTAAATGGCTACACGTTTTAAATATGTAAGGGTTTATTATCTTCACGGGTGAATAATCTTTAGTATGGATATTTAAGCTTCGATCTCAGTGAGTGTTATGCTAGACATTACAGTACAATTAATACACTAAAATTGTCATCTGCGTGTTTTAGCACAATGAGTTCTGTACAAATGGACTGCTTGGCTTGTCTGCGGAAATAACGCCTCGTTCCCATGCTTCCTGCCTCCACATGGTCTCCAACAAATTCTAAATTTATGGAATTGATTAACATATTTTATCACACTTAGAGTGACATCTCTCTTCCATTGCTTATTATCTTTGCAATCTCTAATATTGTGTTTTGTAGTGAATTAGTTTTCTAATAGTTCATCCCTCTGGCATCATCTAATGTATATAAACGGCTGCCAATATTAAATCTTTGCCCTTTTTTTATTATCTAATGCCATTTTGTACATTATGTTGGCATGATATCACTGCTGTAATGCATAGTCACAAAAAAGCTGCATTCATTTTAAAAGTTTTTATATTTACCAAGCAGAAAGACAAATTTGCTGTTATATTTATAGTGCTCTGCGAGGGCCAGCTGGGGCTGTTGCTGATGCAGCGATATGTTAACAGTTAATGTTGATCATTTACTTCACACACGTACAAATGCAAGCGTTAATATAATAAAGACTGATTAATCAAAGCATAGATCAGGCCTCCATCTTGTTAATGTTGCACATGTGCAGATTGAGTAGAGAACAGCCTGCTTTTCCCCAAATTACATTTTTGTATAAAGACATATTTTGTATAATCAATATCAGTCATTTACTCATTCATGTGGGCATTTAGTTGACACTAGCTTTGAGACCACTCCTTTCCTCTTTTGTAATGAGAAATTTACCAACAAAGGACAGAAGCAATCTAGCGATTTCATGGAATTCAAAATGCAAATATTACTAGGTACTTTTTTACATGAAAATTTACAAGACTAATTTCAAATTCACATCGCATACTTGTCTCTTTATATTTTGCTTGTGAGTGTTTATAATTGGTTAAAAGTGAAAAATAGAAGGTAGGAGAGGAGGTCAGAGCTGTGTGTCCCTGACCTGCTTCAGGTAACAAAGAGATGCTTCTGCTACCACCACAACAGCTATTTTTACCATTTAATTTTACTGGCAAATACTTGCAGACTGAAAATGAAGTGAAAAGAGTGAGCTGGTGCATAGAGAGGGTGGAAATGCAAACGTGAGGTTGGAGTGATGGCTACTGTTCAATAAACCTAAAAGTGTTTGATATTGTTCAAAATCGTTATATATTAATGGTATTGTTACAGCTACAGCCTGAATATAAATATAATTCTTTTATAATACCATCATTCATTAATGTCATTGATCTTCTCCACCACTGCAAAACACTTGCTTTGCTCAGCATGCATGTAAATCTATAAACCGAAGCAGGTAGGTTTGTATTAAATTACACAGGCCTGAAGATGGAACTGTGCCAAAATGTTATGTTTGGAGAAAAGTAACAGTTGCTGTCATTGTTTTACATTTACACTATCATTCTTATCATGTATATGTAAGTTTAGAGTTTAAACCTATGCATATACTTTCAGTGGAGTAAAAAACTGCTAATAAGAGTATAATATCCATGAGCAAAAATAAGCACAAGTTAAAAACTAAGAAATTATGCTTCAAACAAAATGCATTAAGAGCCAGGGTTGTAAACTTTTGAACAGAATGAAGATGTGTACATTTTACTTATTCATTTATGCATAAATATCTCATTTTCTTCAATTACCCATCAAATTCAAAAGTTTTCACCCCCAAGCTATTAATGCATCAGGTTTCCTTAGAATTAGTGCGTGTTTGAACCTTCTGTTATAGTTGCATATGAGTCCCTCAGTTGTCCTCAGTGTGAAAAGATGGATCTCAAAAACATACCGTCATTGTTGGAAAGGGTTCAAACTTAGTTTAGTTTAACTGTTCAAGACAAACAAGGGACTCATCAATAACTATCACTAAACAAAAAAAAAAAACAGCTGTGGATCATTCCAGGTAACATCACAGTATTAGGAATCAAGTGTATGTAGACTTTTGAACGGGGTCATTTTTATAAATTCAGCTATTATTTTCTTTTGTGGACTATATGTAAAGATCTTTTATGTGAAATATCTTATTCAGATCAGTACTAAATTAAAAAAAGTGTTTTTTAATGACCCCCTTTTTGCATATTCTGCATGGTTGTATGTGAACTTTTGACTTCAACTGTATCTGTCAATGGGGTATGTTGTTTTGCCTTTTAATTTTGATTCTTCTGAGCCCACTGGCAGGTATTTGTTCTTGTTTTAATCATAAAATGTATTTTGATCAGTTTCACCCTAAATTTGACTTCTTATGTAATTTTGCTATTTTAGTACAGTACAGGATATTTCCATATTCTAGTGGGTGGGAGCAGAGGTTTTCAAGCCTTAAGCTTTTTTTTTTTTTTTTTTTTTGGAAAATGAATTAACTTATTGGAGAACTTGTTTTTTGCTCCCTAGACATTTACATATAGAGAGATTGTGTTCCGATAAAATTATCCCTTTATAAATTGTCTTTACTTGGTCTTAAAATATCTTTCTTCTAAAAATCTTTTTACAAAATATCTTCTTAAAAACAGTTTTTGTTGTTGTTTTTGGTAATGGAAAACAGTTTGGAAATAAAATGTATTACTAGTGTGAGTGTTTTCTTGTACAAAATTCACAACAGTATGTGGTTGCCTAGATGTTCTGAGTGTTTTTTTTTTTAATTAGCAGTTGTTTACTAGCTCAAGCCTAAAGAGCCCATACCTTGAAGTCTTTATATTGTTCTCGTCTCTAGTTATGGCTTAGGTTCCTCCTTCAGTTTGTTTTGTTCACTCATTTGTCTAACCCTTGTCAGATTGGAAAAAAAATTGCCACTCGACAGACCGTGATTGTGAAGTAAACAGTAACAGTTAGTTTAGAGTAGTGTGGACGACTTCCACACTGATGGAACACTGTATGCAGTGTTTGGAAGTGTTATGATAATGACTTCATGGACACTGAGGTTGCTTGGAGAGTTTTAAAGGGCCAGACAAACTGATAGCAGGCCTTTGCTACAGAACCCTGTCATCACTGACTGCATGAACCTTCTGTAATCACACATCTGTAATGACTGGAGGGCAATAATTGAACACAAAGATAGAATTAATAAGGACCTTGACTTTAATTAAGATGCATAGCTGTGGGATTTAAGAGATTCCGTAATGAATGTGTGTGAAGGCCTGTTTTTTGCCAGTTGTATGTGGTTTGTGTTTACTGTAATTCCTTTTATTAGTAGTGATTGCTAGGACAAGCATCACTAGGCATTCAGACAAAACCTTGCCGCTGATTTTAAGCACAGTTTTGTTTGTTTTTGTATGATTTGTTGGAAAAACCAGTGCCTAAATGCACTCAACTTGCATTGTCCCATAGTCGCAGCATGATAAACAAACCCGTTATGTAAATACTGAACATATTATGTGTAGAAAACAATACTTGAACACTCTGATCCCATTTTGATTACTGAAGCTGTCACTGCAAGTTTAACACTGTTACTCACTGCCTGCGCGAGCAGAGTTATGGACTCCTGCAAATGCTCCCATTATAATCAATGAAGCTGTCTACATTGCAATAAATCTTATTTACTCTGCATCCACTCCTTGCTGATTCTTTTTTTTTTCTTTTTGTCGCAGATCCAAAATAATTTTAGTTTTGGTATTAAACCTTCTGGTGTCAGGCGATGTTCTTCGGCACTCATTTTCCTGTGTCACCACAATCAGTTTTTATTGAATAATTGTGCAGCTCTGCTTGTCTGGGTTGTATTTTATTACCGTGTATAGTTTTTAAAACTGAGAGCATGTCATGCAGCCATTTCATGGTCAGATTTAACTCATTTGGCTTGCTTCTACTAAACAACAGGTGATTTTGCACCAACATTACAGTTTGATATGATTGGATGCGTAGTTGACATCAACAAGAAAAGATACGGGAAGCGGTTCTCTTCCCTTTTAAACTTTGACTGATTTATTTTTTATCATAACAATGCATAATCATATGGTTGAGTTAATTGCATTATGTTACTTGAATATAGAATTGTAATCTCCTGCTGTGACAGTAGACCTGCAACCCAAACCAAACAATGTTAAAGGGGTCATATGATGTTGCTAAAAAGAACATTATTTGGTGTATTTGGTGTAATGGAATGTGTTGAAGTGGTTTAAGGTTCAAAAAAACACATTATTTTTCACATACTATACATTATTGTTGCTCCTCTCTGCCCTGGCGTTCTGAAATTTTTACAAAGCTCATCATTCTTAAAAGCGTGGTGTGCTGTGATTAGCCAACTATCCTTTGCGTTGTGATTGGCCGAACCCCTTTACACCCCTTATCATGTTGTGATGCCATGTCCCGGTGAGACCCAATGTAAACTAGGCATTTTTTGCATCCAGTGGGGACATAATTACTAATTATTTTGACTTGTACTGTCTTTTTACGTGTTGCGTTCCATCACACAGTGTAAACATAACACCATGTCTGCATTTGTGATCGTTAAAAGACAAACAGCAAGCACTACCCTATACTGCTCAAAGCTCGCGTTTGAAAAGTCAGTTGCAAATTCTTTAAATATGAAAACGTACTTACAAGCTGTGAGTCAGAAGCACCAGACTGTCCTTGCAAAGTTGGAATTGCCCCACTTTATAGAAACAGCCTTTTTGCACAGCCAGTATTGTAGGCTACTTTGTGAGCTGCACTTACTTGCATTTATGCAAATCTTCCCACACAGTGACGAAGATTTGAGGGGGGGGTGTTTGAATGAACCTTTTTAGGAATGCGTGTCTGAGTTTTAACATTTATAAAGAATATCTCATTGGGTTTGAGACTTTAATCTTTGCAAATGTGCAAATCTTATATATGCAGGAACAGCTTGTAACATTCCAAAGACATGAAATCGCATCATATGACCCCTTTAAATGTTAAAGTTACAAAAATGGTTCCCTAAACGATCAAAACGTTTAAACCCTTTTTTAAAATAATTTTTAAATCATTCTCTGAACATTCCAAAACAAGCAACATTTAAAAATGTAAAAACTTAAACGTTACATGAAAAAAACAAAAAAAACATTACATGAATGATGTATAAATGTTTTTGTGCTAAAGTTCTGAGAACATTATTGAAGACTTTGAATGACCATTCTTTTAATGTTACTGGAAGAACTTTTGAGAGAACCTTTCCAGAATGTTAGCTAAAGTTCTGAGAATGATCCCTGTAAGCTGAGAACTCCATTTTGGGTCATTGCCAATCAGTTAAACTTACCTTGAACTTACACTGAAGGAGGTATCAGAGCCATATCTAAAGACAATCCTAGAACATCCTAGCAACCATCCAGAGCTCTCTAGCAATGCCCTTGCAACCACTCACAACACCTTAGCATTGTGGCGGTGACATTTGCAAACACAACTGCCATTTTCTACATTTCTCTCTAGTTGTTGGATGTCAGATTATGATCTTTATTTTCCAGGACACTCTGAAGCAGTTCAGGGTTTTAAATGGCAAGCTTGAGAGTGCATGATGTTCTAGGTGGTAATCACACGTCTAGTTAGTCTGTCTATGCAAAAGCAGCTTTTCTGTCACTGCTGTTCCATATTTTAGTGTTTGAGATGCACAAAAGGTGAACTTCTAAATACTGTGCAGGTTCAAACTTGCTCAGCTTCCAAAGAAAACATTTCATGGTTGGAGTATCTTATCATAACAGTACACAAATTTGTAGGTGTGAACTGCCTATGCTGTTCCACTTAAGTTGCCTTTGGTCAATAACAAAGTTCGAGATAAAGCTAATATGCCAGCTTATATTTTAAGATGTCTGTAACTTAGGACAAATATGACTTCTATAAAAAGTATGCAGGTTAGGGTGAAACTGTGATGTCCAGGGGCAGGTTGAATCATGTTCAAGTTGTACATAAATACATGAAGATAAATCAGTACTTGAATTGGGGGTTCATAATCGCATGTCAAAAATCGTATATAGTCGGTTACGTTAAAAGAAAAAATTCTGTCATTAATTACTCACCCTCATGTTGTTCCAAACCAGTAAGACCTTTGTTCATCTTCGGAACACAAATTAAGATATTTTAGATGGAATCCGAGAGCTTTCTGACACTGCATAGACAGCAACTGACATGTTCAAAGCCCAGAAAGATGGAAAGGACGTCAATACAATAGTCAATGTGACATCAGTGGTTCATCCTTAATTGTACCTAATTTGTTTTCTTTGCGCACAAACAGTATACTTAAAGCTTCATAAAAACTATGTGCTCTCAGAAAGCTCTCAGATTTCATCAAAAATATCTTCATTTGTGTTCTGAAGATGAACGTAGGTCTTACGAGTTTGGAACAACATGAGAGTGTGTAATTAATGACAGAATTTTCTTTTTTGGGTGAACTATCCCTTTAAAAGAGTCGTGCATCTTATCCACTGACACATCTTACCCCACTCTCTTCTACTTCTAAATATATATAATTGCGATATTTAGTTAAACTGAGGCAGACTATAAACTTGACATTTAGCGGAAAGAACAGTTCCACACTCTTTAACCCTTAGGTCTTGTTGCTAGGCAACAGCTGAGAGATTACAGGGGAATGTCCTGGAATGCTTCTCTAGAAAAGGGGAAGGGAGTGCCTAATAGAATAGACTGTTTACATGCGAAGGGGAGATCCTTTAGCTCCAGTCTGGCCGCTGTGACTCAACCGTCCCCTGCCTCCTTTATGTAACCACACATGCGTTCCTGTGGCTGGAATGTTAGTGCGTGCCAGACTGTGGTTTCCTCCTTCACCTCTATCCTTGTATTCATGTTTACCTGGCCTGTCAAGTCCAGCCAGGTATGCAGAAGGCTAAAATGTGCACTACATATGTGTGTGTGTGTGTGTGTGTGTGTGTGTGTGTGATGCCTAAAGAAACAGATTTGCATCTAAATCACAGATCGCAACAGTTGCCATTGGGTTATCAACCTCATCAATAATTTGTCAAACAATACATATTTAATAATCTTGTTAATAATAAATGCCAAATCCCAGTGATTAAAGCCTGAAGGCCTGTAATGTTTTTGTGTGTGTGTGTGTGTGTGTGTGTAGGTGTGTCTGAGTGCGTGCATGTGTGTTTATCTGATTGTTGTTTCTTTATGGTTGTCGGGCCAGTTTTGTTTGTCAGTAAATTCCAACAATTACAATACATTATGCTTAAAATTATGCTTCATTATAGGCAAGATAGGCATATTATGAAAAAATATGTACTAACAATTTACAGTAAGGTGCCATTAGATAATGTTAGTTGATACATTCACTAACTATGAGCAAGACATTTGCTACAATATCTATTAATATTTGTTAGTTAATGTTAGTTAATAAAAATGCAAGTGTTTATTGTTTGTTACAGCTGAAGTCTTAATGTTTGTGGTGAAATATGACTGGGCATGTTCTTGACAGTTAAACTCAAGTAGTCAACCATCATAGCTATTCAAAGAATGATCTATAAATCCTTGTACCTCCAAAACTACCCTTTGTAAGCCATTACTATGAAGTTCTTATTGAATTTTTAATTAGTCTTTTTACTTGTTTTTCAGTAAAAAATAAATTGTGACCCTGGACCACAAAACCAGTTATAGAAGGCCATTTTTGCAAATTTGGGATTTATACTTAAGCTTTCATTTGATGTATGGTTTGTTATGATATCAGGACAATATTTGGCCAAGATACTACTATTTGAAAATCAGGAATCTGAGGGTGCAAAACAAACAAAATACTGAGAAAATTGCCTTTAAATTTGTCCAAATTAAGTTCTTAGCAATGCATATTACTAATCAAAAATTAAATTTTGATGTATTTATGGTATGAAATTTACAAAAGGTCTTCATGGAACATGATCTTTACTTAATATCCTTATATTTTGTGCATAAAAGAAAAATCTATCTATTTGACCCACATACGTATATTCTTGGCTTTTGCTACAAATATACCTGTGCTACTTAAGATTTGTTTTTGTGGTCCAGGGTCACAATTTGCTTGAGAAGTAACATTGCATATGATTTTTAGAATTGTTGACAAGTGTATTTTGTTTTTCTGCAATGTCAGATTTGTTCACTTTTCTTTAACTTGTTTATGAGTAAAACAGATACAAAAAACTCTCAGTGCAATAAGACAAAATACACTTGTTTTAAACAAATACTAAATATCTTACGCAGTGTTGTTTCTCAAGTACAATTTTCTTGCTTCAAGGATTTTTAGATGTTTTAACTATACAAATAAGACAAAAATACTTGTTTAGACAAGTGGTGTTTGGAGTGTTCAGTTTTCATTGTTTATTGCTGATCAGGGCTTAGCTGGCAAATGATCATTAGCGGTTTATGATTATAGGCTTTGCTTGCCACACTGTTAGACTGATTATAAAAAGAGCAGATTACAAAAACAAAAAAGCCTCAATCATTATTTTTTTAGCCCTTCCCATGCTTTTAAAGGATACAGGATACTGTTTTAAATATTTTGAACAAGAGCATTGTCTCTTAAAGCATTATTAACTGATTGAGAATGTTTATCATAAATACAAATTCTTTATTGATACCCATACGTTTACATTCATTTGACATACATTTTCAAGTGATTTACAGTGACGTCATTGTATACATTTATCATTATCTGCATTATTTTGATTGTGATTTCTGTTTTGTTAAAAAATGTTCTGCAGAAATCGGAACTGAAAATGTGTGAAAAGTTCATTTAGGCCTATATGAACTCCATGTTTATTTAGAAATGTGGACTCTTTAGCATGTAATATGTATTCATGATTTGACCTAATGCTAGTTTAACATTGTATACATTGATTTAGGTGTGAATGTTACCCTTTTTGACCCCTATAGCTGTGATTAGTGGACTGACCACAAGAGAATTTGGTGATTTATTATACATATTCTTGTACAGAGTACAAGATTTTCAGAGGCACGTTCTGTTACAACCTTTGGTTGTGAGGTTTATGATCAAGCAACAGGCAAATTAGGCAATTAAGCAAATGTAAGCTGGAAGATAAAATGCTTGGCTCAAGTGACTGGCACCTGCAGATGTATGACTGTACGCACTGTGCGTACCATCAGCGCTCCAACTGATCTCAGAAATGTATGCCCTGCAATTCAGCAGTTATGTGTGTCTCCTATTTCTGTTAGCTCAACCAGCCATGCCTTTAATTAAGGACTTATCATTCTTAAAGCATTATGAAACCCCTGACTACTTTTTCGGAGATTTTAGCAGAAGTGTTTGTGTTGCACATCATAGATGACAATGTAAGCATTCATGAGGTTGCCTGTTCTTATCCTATGAGAAGAGCCTGCGCTTAATTATTCACGACAGCCTGTGTTGATTTTGCCATGACAGACGCTTCAGACTGTGAGATTGCATACATTAACTGAGATTATACTACGGGGTTGTTGAATGCTTGAATCTGATTGGCTGACGAACATTCTGAAGGTGTGCATTATTTTCGGGGAAACGCACAGCGAACGTAGTTCCAGGCAGCTTCTGACCGCATTACATGTCTGTATCACTTTGCCACACTATTAAAGTTATATCAAAGGACCTTACAGCCTAAAACAGCAAAATAATCAAAACCCACAACGACACTGGCCAAACAAACAAATATAGTAAACAACAGGATAAACACAACAGATTCCATGTTTTTGCCTGCAAAATTATGTTTTATTATGTACGGAAAGCACACACTATATTTCTCACAAAAGACGCTACATGACAGGATCACACAAACACAAATTTTCGTTACGTTTTATTTAGCTTTTAACAAGTAAATATGTGGCCTTGACAGTTGTAACTATGGCAACATCCGCCCCAAGACCACGTCACGAACACCGCCTCAACGGCACAAAGCGCTTTCACTAAAGCGATTCCACCGCTTGCCGTGTCCTGTGTGAAAGGGCCTTAAGGGGCCGTTCACATGTCACGTCTTTTGCGCGCTCAAGTTTATTTCAAATGTAGCTGTGTGGTATGCGCACTCATAATGGAAGTCGAAATAAAATCATTTAAACTTTTCAGAATGCCGCAAGTGTACCACGAGTCATGTGACAAGAGCCAACCAATCAGCTTAATCCTTTCCTGTAACAACTTTGAAAGCTCAGCCAAGATGGAGGAATAGCTGATTACAGCTGTACATTTTTATTTTAGTAGCAGAGCTATTGCAAGCGATTTTTAGTGTTGGAAAACCATTTATTCTTTGCTGAAACTTTCACGTCTTAATGGAGAGCACAGGTTATTGTTGCTTAGCAATAGCAGACGCCATGGGAGCGCAAGCTACAGAGCGCTTTGGAAAGAAGGAGAAAGCGGTGTGCCTAGCGTTTTGCTTTGTAAGAGTTCGGCACAAACGCGATTTATTCATATAGTGAGTGTAATAGTGGTTTCTACAGCTTCTTGACATAACCCATCAAAAGCCACACCCACTTTCACAGCATTTTTTTAAACTGTGGTGAGAACTAAACAGTGCTGAAACGGGGTTTCATAACCCTTTAAGTTGGTTCTTTCAGTGAACTGACTAAACATCTTTGCAAAATGGTCTTGTTTTGTGTTCATTTGGACAGCTCTCTCACTGAATCATATGAAGCGTTCCTCCGTCAAAACAAAAAAGATACTTAAAGGGATAGTTCACCCAAAACCAAGAATTACCCCATGATATGATTTTCTTCTTTCAGACGAATACAATTTGGATTATATAAAAAAATGTCCTGGCTCTTCCAGACTTTATAATGGCAGTGAATGTGTGTTCGAGATTTTGAAGCAAAGTAAAGTGCATCCATTCATCATAAAACATACTCCACACAGCTCCAGGGGGGTTATTAAAGGCCTTCTGAAGTGAATCGATGTGTTTGTGTAAGAAAAATATCCATATCTAGAACTTTATGAACCATAATATTGTAGGACGTAGGTGTAGCGTGAATTCAAACGTAATATTAAAACCTATTAAATAATGCGTAAATATTTACTTAATGTATAAATATGAAATCTAAATATTTACATACAAATGCTTCCTTAAATACATAAATGTTTAAACTAAAAAATTTGACAAAAATAAAATAACAAATAATAAATTGATGTGTTTAAAATTACTAAAGTAAAAATGAACCAAAAATACACTTAAAAAATGTAAAGTAAATAAAGGTTATTTTTAGGGGTGTAACGATATCACAAACCGAACCGAAACATCGCGATACAACACTCGCGATGCGTATCGTGAAACTCTCGTGGCATACCGCGGTACTCTCATGCCCCCTGCTGCCCACTGTTAAGGTTGCGTGTTTCCATTGACAAGAAATCCATTGTTTTGTCACAGAAGGTTACTTATGGTTTTGCGAAGCTGCGCCGGCAGTGATTCTGCTGCATAGACGGATGTTATACAACGCTGCGATTTTTATGGCTGCTCAGAGCGCTGTAATAGGTCAGATTAACCGGACACCAGAGCGGATAGAGAGAGAGAGCGATTCCGGTTCAGCCATTCTGCTGTGAAGTCTCGCTCAGCGCTTGGGAATTGTAATTTACGGAGTGTTTTGAAGACAAATGCCGTGTGCAGCTCCGTGGCAGACACAGATAGTCGCCAAAACCGAAACTAACCAAATAAAGAAAAGAAAACAGACCAGAAGCCATGGAGAGGACATGACGCACGGCTGATAAGTGCGTCTACAAGTATTTATAGAGGCTATATTCAGGTTTGTGATAACAAACCAAAATCAGCAAACAACCTGACAAAGATGTATGAGTTTATTGGCCATTAACAGTATAGTACCGGAGGTGTTTCATGTTTCTGGGACATCCTGACAGAGAATCAAAGTAGTAGTATCAAACAGTACTAGAATTCTAGTAGAATCAAACAATATAAGTAGCAGAGAGCTAGAGCAAATGAAACCTGAAACATTTGAATTTGGGTAGAAAAATGTAGGCATAAATAAAAGAAAATGCAGAGCTTAAGAGGTTAAAACTTAATTGAACATTCCAAATGTTTCTTATGACTAGTCCATATTGGAGTCCTTTCATTTTAGTTTACTCTGTTAAGCTGGCTGCACTAAAGAGAGAAATGTTTTATTCTGACTAGTCTACATTGGAGGTATTTATTTCATTTTTGTTTTCTCAGGTATACTGACTGCACTAAAAATGTGAAGCCAAAGTTAATAAAGAAAAAGTTAAGTTATTGTTGTTCTTATTAAGTTAAGATGATATGAACCCTACCCCCAAAGCAAACAGAACCGAACCGGACCGAACCGTGGCTCCAAAAACGTGAACCGAACCAAATCGTGCCATTGGTGTATCGTTACACCCATAGTTATTTTAAAACATGAACATATGTTATAATTAATATTAAGTAATATAAGTATATAAATAATACTAAACTAGCACAAATGCTCTAAACTTCAAAAATAACAGCTTTTGAAGATAAACGTGATTCCAAGAAGTATTAGGACACTTGAGCTGCGCTTAAATGTGATTGCGTTAGATCACAATATCTAACCACATGGCATCTGCAAACAGTTGCCACTGCATTACTCAGCACTAATAGAGCAAGAAGTAACCACCAGTGTAGTTCATCACAAACTATGAACCCGTTACACTAACATTTGACAACCAAAACCTTTTAGTCTTAATTCTGAACAGTATATTTATAGTTTTACCATCAAAGCCTATCATACTTGGCTTAAAAGTGTACTCTGGCTGTCTTTCTGTAAAACATTGTGCACCATGATGAAAATGGTCAAAAGTGTTTTAATGAAGTTCTCTGTGTCTCTCTCCCTCAGTGTGCGGTTTCGTGGTCCACAAACGCTGCCATGAGTTTGTTACTTTCTCCTGCCCTGGGGCTGACAAGGGCCCCGCATCAGATGTAAGTGAAGCTTCTATTGCGCCATCTTTTCTGATAGTGAAATTCACTTCCTGTTCAGTTGAAAGAAACTTCTTCCTGTGACTAAGCAGTAGACACACACTTATTCATGTACACATACTGCTTGGTGAGCAGTTTAAATATTTATTCAGTGGTAACTGATTATGTACTGTTTAATGAAGCTTAACACTAATCATGTTCATCATGTGTTTGCTTGCACTATATATTCACTTGCAAACAGGCAGAGACATCAGTTTTCTCTTCTCTAATCTCTATTTATAACCACGCTTCCTCCCTAAATGTGTAAAAGCAGGCACACACGCGCACTTCCTGTGTTGTGCTTTGTTTCTCGTTGCAATCAATTATGTTTGTTTTCCACGAATGTTACTGTACTTCACAAGTGCCATTTGTTGCATCTTCCCTGTGTGATGTTGATGTGTAGGAAAGCTTTGATTCTTGACCCTTTCACCATTGACTCTTTTACAAAAGCTTGAATAACACAGAAAAGGTGCTAGACCATTAACATATTTTTGATGAATTTGAACTTGCTGGGATTATTTAAAACAAAGGAAAAGCAACAGTCAATAACAGTCTGCTTCTTCATATAACATCATTCTGTTTTTTTATAATAATCTTTGCAGTACCTTATTTTTTGGGGTCTCTACATTGGCGCCCCCTAGATGTAGGAATTTATCATACCATTTCATATAGTGCTGCAGTATTCTCTTCATTGTGTCTGAGTTGTAGTGCTTGCTTTTTTGACCTTTCGCTAAGCTCCACCCCCCGGTTACAGTTGCTCTGTCCCTCAAGTTTTACTGAACTTCCTATAGGTTTGAATTGAGTGGAAATGGAGATTTTTATTGTGAATTCCTAGTAAAATGTGTTTATAAATTGAATGGATATTATTTGTGCTTGAGGTGGAATGAATTGTGTGATTGCAAAGCATTTATATCCGCCAGTTTGTCTAAAACAACAACAAAAAAAAATAATTACTTGAAATAAAATGTTAAATGAAATTAAATATTTTAAAAACATATTTTATTTCAGCTAGTTGCCAGTGCAAAATTTTATGTAGTTTAATTTATGTAATAAAATGACTAAAACTAAATCTGAAATAAAAAAGAACAAAATAAATAAATAAATTACTACAACTTTAACTAAAATTCAAATGAAAATGGAAAATATATGTAAAAACTAACTCAAAATATTAATAGAATTTTATATATATATATATAATGTAAATGTCTATAAATATTAGTACAAAAATTAAGTGTTGAAAAGTACTCAAATTAAAATACTAATTAAACGCCTATTAACAATTCAAATGTAAGATTTTTTTGTTGTAAAAAAAAAGTAACTTACATCTCAAACTACGTAGATATATATCATTGTTGTTAACTTTTACAGTAATTGAAATAAAAAATTTGAGGATATGTGAATTTTTATTGTTGCTCCGCTGCTGTGTATGCTGCTGTTTGCGAGTTAAAATAAAATATTTGTTTGTAATTTTTATGTATCATCGTATATTTTTATTTTATACTAATTTATTATTCTAATTTGATCAGTTAATGGTTAATGTTCGGTTGACTAGCAGCGGTTATCGGTCAGGAAAATTAACCGAAATGAGCATCCCTAGTTCAGAACAAACAAGAGATTCATGAACAACCACCACAAAACAAAAAAAACAGTAGGATCACACAGGTATTAAGAACCAAGGGTTCTCAAACTTATGAAAGGGGTTATTTTAATAATTTCAGCTATTTTTTGTCTTGTGGACTATATGTAAACATCTTTCATGTAAAATATGTTACTCAGGGCAGTACTAAATTAAAAAATAACATGCATTTTGTATGCGCTCTCTTATTTTGTTTTTTCACAGTGTTCCTTATTTTCATAAGAACCCTGTTTTTGTGTCACAGGACCCTCGAAGTAAGCATAAGTTCAAGGTACACACATACTCCAGCCCTACATTCTGTGACCACTGTGGATCTCTATTGTACGGACTCATACACCAGGGGATGAAATGCGACAGTGAGTCTTAACCTGCACACACACATGCGCGCACACACACACATACTGAACAATGAAAGCTCTCATACAGTGACCTCTGCTGGTTATGATCATGCCTTACATAATACACTGTTTGATCTAGTCATCTGTTTGATCATTTGGAAATGATGCAAGAAATGCAAATTGACCTTATGTAATGTATGAGACTGAATCTGCTTACATAGATGTATTTTTATTTTTTACTAATTAAAAGACAATACAAATCTGAAAGCTTATATAAATATTCAATCTAATAAAAAATACCGCAGCTATAAATATACACTATATTGCCAAAAGTATGGGGACACCCTCTTCTAATAAACAGGTTTGACTACTGTAGTCATTTCCCTGAGTACTAATCTTAATGTTAAAGCATATAATGCTATTCTAGGGAATTGTGGCCTTCTAATGTTACAGCAATAGTTTGGGCAGGACCCTTTTTGTTCTAACATGACTGCCTCTGTGTATAAGGCAAGGTTCATAGAGAAATGTTTCATTCAGTCAGTGTGGAAGAGCTTGACGGGTCTGCATAAAGCTAAGTCCTAATCCCAGCTGAACACCTCTGGTGTGACTTTAAATGCAGACATTGAGCTAAAAACTCATCACCAAACACCAGTGACTGTACTGTACATGCACTATATGGACAAAAGTATTGGGACACCCCCTTCTTTAGAACAGAAAAAAGGCACTTCCAACACTGTAGCAACAAAATTTCATGTATTTAACAAATTTATTTCCATCTCTGTTGCTTCAGTTTTGGAAGCATCTAAAATGACTACCCATAGAGAGCGAGAACCCTTTTCTCCACCATAGTGCATTCCACATCATCATCTTGAATGACCACATCCTTCTTCAATATCTTCACTGCATACAGCTCATCTGAGCCTTTACGCTCAGCAAGCATCACCTTGAGAAAGACAGAGTAAAGGAGAACATGATCATTGGTGTTTGGTCTGAGTTTTTGGCTTAAGGCCTGCATTTAAAGTCACACCAGAGGTGTTCAGCTGGGATTAGGACTTGGCTTTATGCAGACCAGCAAAGTTCTTCCACACTGACTGAATCAAACATTTCTCTATAACCTTGCCTTATGCACAGAGGCACTGTCATGTTAGAACAAAAAAGGGTCCTGTCCAAACTTTTGCTATAAAATTAGAAGGACACAATTCGCTAGAATATCATTATATGCTTAAACATTAAGATTAGTACTCATGGAAATGACTAAAGTAGTAAAACCTGTTCATTAGAAAGGGGTGTCCCAATACTTTTGGCAATATAGCATATATAGATTAGAAATATATAAACATTAATTGTTTTTGAATCTTTGATTTGGAGTACATATGTAAATACAGCTGTGTTCTGTATATATGATGGCTAGTATGGGTGTGATCTTTGTGTGTCTGTATGTGACTGTGGGTGTGTGTCCTAGTGTCTGCGGTGATTGTGTGGGCATTTCTTAGTAAGTAGTGAGTGAGAAACAAACGCTGCATGTGTAATGCTGTCAATCTAATTCTGTGTGGTTTTCTGCAGCTTGTATGATGAATATTCATAAGCGATGCGTGGAAAATGTTCCCAGTCTGTGTGGAACAGACCACACTGAGAGGAGAGGACGGCTGCATCTCAGTGCTAGTATCACAAATAATGTTCTCAGCGTGACCGGTGAGTTCCCACGCACACACATTTTATATATGATAGAAGGGACATTCCACAGACTTAAATTATTCTTATATTTAGCCAATGTAGTGGTTCAGAACACACTACAGTAATAACCACTCGGAACACCCTAGTTTAGAATAGCCTAGTAACCACATTGCACACATAGTAACCACCTACAAAACTGTAAAGTAAATGGTGACAGTATAGACATACAAATAGATTTCTGTTTCAAATAAATGCTGTTCTTTTGAGCTTTTCACTCATCAGAGAAGAAATGTATTAAGGCATCATGCTTTTCAACATAATAAGAAGAGCATCAAATCAAAGCATATTAAAATGATTTCTGAAGGATCATGTGACACTAATGTAAAAGCATAATGGAGTAATGCCTGCTGAAAGCTTTGCCTTATCATCAAATATATTAAAATATAATGGGTACTTTAAACGTATTTGTATTTTGTGTTTAAATAAATTCAGCTTTGGTGAGCATAAGAGATTTTTCCATAAAAAACACCATACCTAGGGCCCTATGATGGAATCAGAGAATTTAGTCGTAAAAATGGAACTTGCTGTACAACTTGGGATGACTAAATCAAAAGTAGGTCAGTACACTTACATCAAAACATAGTATGGACTAGTGTTTGTGAATATTACCCAACAAAAAGAATATTTAAATATGAATGCTTCATGTTTTGCGTGTTTCTGTGTGAATGAATGGCGCGGTTTGTTTTTAATCCATTAACTACAGATGCTTTTTATTATTAATATTTAATGAAATCTAGAAAATTAATGGAAAACACAGAGTTTGGTCAAAATGAAACTGAAACGTATTCATTGGGCTTTAAAAAAGTAATTTTTGTTAAACTTTTAATAAATTGCTGTTAAATTTTAATTATATTTTTAATTAATTTAATTAATTAATCATTTTAATTAATCAGACATAGTTTTTGTTAATATTTTTTATTTTAACCATTAAAACAAAATTATAACAGAAGGAAAAAAAATAAAAAGACATTTCTTGGGGCTGATCTAATCTAACTGAATGCAAACTTTAACCAATTTAGACCATGTTTACCGTTGTATTTTAACCAATTTTAAACCATCTTAGATTCGTTTAAGCTGAGATTTGTTTCTAGCAGGCATGCTTTAATCCACTAGTATTTACACCAGCTAAAAATGATTTATGTCCATTTTAAGTTGACATTTCCAAACATTCATTTTGCCTTTAATTAATTGTAATAATCCAGTAATATTTTTGTTTGCACAAGGAGTCTTGACAACAGCCAGTATTCCACACTGAGACCTGATCTCATCATCATCCAGTCTGACTGGAATGACATGAAGAAACAGAACAAACTGAGAAAGATTAAATCCAGATGAACTGTGGCAACATCTTCAAGATGCTTCAAAAGACCTAACTGATAAAACTATACACAAGTGCACCTAAGGCAAAAGCTGCTTTAAAAGCAAAGGATGGTCACGCCAAATGTTGATTTTATTTAGTTAATAAGATAAAGAAAATCTATTATTGACATTATTTTTGACAGCATCCTCATTTTACAACATTTTTACACAAGTGCATAAAACTTTTAACAGTACTGTAGCTTTGCAGGTAGGTCTTGGAAACGTTGCCGCAATTCTTCTGGATTTAGTCTGTCTCAGTTTGTTCTGTTTCTTCATGTCATTCCAGTCAGTCAAACAAAAATCTCACTGTATTATTGCAATTAAAGGCAAAATTTATGTTTGGAAATGTAAACTGATATTTCCTACTGACACGCTACAGCAAAAGACAGAAATAACTAGTAAAAATACTAGTGTTCTAGATGTTACTACATAAATAGGATTGGTTAATTGACAAAACATTTTACAACCCCTGAAACTACAATGTAGTTTTTTTTTTTTTAAGGATACGCTAAGGTCCTGATATGGATAGATAACGTTTTTATTGGTTTTTAAGTTTTTAAAAATGCTCAGTGCACTGGATGTGTCATTTGTGCTTTTTTTTCAAACAAATGCTCTGATAATCATTTACTTATCTTTAGACTTGAGAACAAAGACTGGAGTGGGTTTGTTCAGAAGCTAGAAAACCCACAGCTGCACTGGTTTTGAATATGTAACGTTATAAGCAAATATAGTCTGTGTTCATTGTGCATGTTAGTGCTGTTGTGGAATATGTAATATATCAGCAGGGCAGAAAGCAAACTGCTTTTCTAGCTGGAACTCTCAGCTAAGCATGCAAATCAGCGCAGTAAGAGTATTGAACGGAAATGTTGCAATAATAGAGATGTTTGCATGTTTTGGGCTTGGCTAAAGAGGATTTCTACATCTTTGTGTGGCAAATTTGATAAAAAAAATAGAAGCTGTCTTCATGAAAAATGTTTCTATTACTCGGTTTGAAAAAAGACACACACACATACACATCTCGGCAACAAAGTGTTCTAAACGAGTCTGTGTTTTTCTCAGCTCTTTTTGCCTCGGGCAGAAACTGCATCCTCTGGAAACATGAGATCAATCCGCCAACGATCGCCCCACATCCCATTCACACACACCCACACACCAGCTCACCCATCCATCAGCTCTCTACAGCTACATTTAGAGGGCTGAGTATATAGATAGACGTTTCATACACTCTGCCGTTCATTTATAGCAAACTTACAAATTCTTTAGACTAAATCTGCTGATGAAATTGTCAAAATATAGTAACCCCCACAACCGCGCATAGAAACCTAGTGGACAACCGCACAAAAAAAAATTGCTTTCAGCAACCAAAAAATTAATAAAGCTAAATTAATTTTTTTTTTGGGGGGAAAGAAATTATAGAAATTTAATACTTTTAATTAGCAAGGATGCTTTGAATTGATCAAAAGTGATGATAAAGACATTTATAATGTTACAAAAGATTTCTATTTCAGATAAATGCTGTTCTTCTAAACTTTCATCAAATAAACCTGAAAAATTAGTACTCAGATGTTTTCAACATTATTAATAATAATAATGTTTTTTTTTTGAGCAGCAAATCAAATTTCTGTGACTGTGGTAATGATGCAAAAAATTCAGCTTGAAAGGAATAAATTACATTTTAAAATATATTTATAATTAATAATCTTAGAAATCTGGTAGTGACTGTAATACTTCATTCATTGGTTTTCAAACTCTGCTTCTTATTTAATTTATAGTCAAGGAGGCTCGTAACTTGGTGCCAATGGATCCAAACGGCCTGTCGGATCCATACGTGAAGCTTAAATTAATTCCAGACCCAAAGAATGAGAGCAAGCAGAAGACCAAAACCATCAAGTGCTCCCTCAATCCTACCTGGGATGAACACTTCAGCTTGTAAGTAGCTAATAAAAGCATTTACAATCATATGTGTGGATGTGGATGTTTCACATGAGCCATGTCTGTCTCCATCTTCGTGTTACCATAGCAACCTCAGAGATACAGATAAAGACAGGCGTTTGTCAGTGGAGGTGTGGGATTGGGATCTGACCAGCAGAAATGACTTCATGGGGTCGATGTCTTTTGGCATCTCTGAGCTGCAGAAACAAGGTGTCAACGGATGGTAAGCACTACCGGATACAAGATACCGCCTACGCATGAGACCTCAGTGCTCGAGGATTGAGACCATCATCTTCATCTGTTTGGATTGCAGGTTTAAGTTGCTGGGCCAAGAGGAAGGGGAGTATTTCAACGTTCCAGTTCCACCAGATGGAGAGGAGGGCAATGAAGAACTACGGCAGAAATTTGAGGTGAAATCCATGTCCCTTTTAATTTGTACTCACACATTTTTTTAACTTGTAGCTTTTTTCACTTTCTGACAATATTCTGATTGGTATTGACATTTTTTTCAACTCTCCAGAGAGCCAAGATTGGCCCTGGTACTAAGAATACAGATGGCTCTTCAAAGAATGACATCTCCAAGTATGATGCCAATGGCAACCAAGACCGCATGAAGCTCTCAGACTTCAACTTCATCATGGTGCTGGGCAAAGGAAGCTTTGGCAAGGTAATACACACCATTCATTCATGTGTATAAGGTCTGCCATTACTTTTTGAGACTATTTGTTTCAAATTCTTTCAAATTTCTATTTATCAAAAAATGTATATCATTAAATCAATTATACATAATGACTTGACTCAATAAATTTGTATATTGGTTTTACATGTAAATAATCAATAATTATTAATATACACTATATTGCCAAAAAATATTGGGACACCCCTTCTAATGAACAGGTTTGACTACTTTAGTAATTTCCATGAGTACTAATCTTAATGTTTAAGTATATAATGATTATCTATTAAATTATGTGCTTCTAATTTTATAGCAAAAGTTTGTACAGGACCCTTTTTTATTCTAACATGACAGTGCATCTGTGTATAAGGCAAGGTTCATAGAGAAATATTTGATTTAGTCAGTGTGGAAAAACTCAGACCAAACACCAATGACTTTACATTGCTTCCAAAACTGCAATGTAAAAATTTTTTCCATTCTTCATTTTTTAAAGTATCACAATAAATATCGTATTGTGGACTTTATATCGCAACGTTATCGTATTGTGAGATTTTGATATTGTTACATACATAATCACTGTCAGTATCACAATAATCATGTTCTCCTGTACTCTGTTTTTCTCCAGGTGATGCTTGCTGAGCGTAAAGGCTCAGATGAGCTGTATGCAGTGAAGATATTGAAGAAGGATGTGGTCATTCAAGATGATGATGTGGAATGCACTATGGTGGAGAAAAGAGTTCTCGCTCTCTCTGGCAAACCACCCTTCCTCACCCATCTCCACTCGTGCTTTCAGACCATGGTATACATCACAACAGAGCAAAGTTCACATACATATGAAAAACACATTATAAACCAATGATCAATTGTCTTGTTGTTGTTTGTAGGACCGTCTTTACTTTGTGATGGAGTATATCAACGGTGGAGATTTGATGTATCAAATACAACAAGTGGGAAAATTTAAGGAACCCCATGCTGTGTATGTATTCAATCCTAAAAACAAATGTAAAATAGTTAAAATGGTGACAAAATGTTAAAATTATACATTTAGTTTTTTTGCACAAAAATAGTATTTAAAATGATTATTTTAAAACTGGACTATTGTCTTCTGGAAATTCAGGTTCACCATCACAGGAATAAACTACATTTTAAAATATATTAAAATAGATAACTTTTTTCTATTTTTTCTTTAAAAAAATAAGCTATTTTAGCTATTTTAAATTGTAAAAATATTTCACAATATTACAGTTTCTTTCAGAAATATTATATATATATATATATATATATATATATATATATATATATATATATAGTTTCTCACAGAAGTGAGTACACCACTCAAATATTTGTAAATATTTTATCTTTTCATGTGACAACACTGAAGAAATTACACTTTGCTACAATGTAGTGAGTGTACAGCTTGTATAACAGTGTAAATTTGCTGCCCCTTCAAAATAACTCAACACAGCCATTAATGTCTAAACCGCTGGCCAAAAAAGTGAGTACACCCCTAACTGAAAATGTCCAAATTGGGCCCAAAGTGTCAATATTTTGTGTAGCCACCATTATGTTCCTCTTCCACTCCTCCATGACTCCTCCATCACGGAGCTGGTGGATATTAGAGACCCTGTGCTCCTCCACCTTCTGTTTGAGGATGCCCCAGAGATGCTCAGTCCATCACCTTTACCCTCAGCTTCTTTAGCAAGGCAGTAGTTGTCTTGGAGGTGTGTTTGGGGTCGTTATCGTGTTGGAATACTGCCCTGTGTCCCAGTCTCCGAAAGGGAGGGGATCATTCTCTGCTTCAGTATGTCACAATATATGTTGGCATTCATGGTTCCCTCAATGAACTGTAGCTCCCCAGTGCCGGCAGCACTCATGCAGCCCCAGACCATGACACTCCCACCACCATGCTTGACTGTAGGCAAGACACACTTGTCTTTGTACTTCTCACCTGGTTGCCGCCACACACGCTTGACACCATCTGAACCAAATAAGTTCTTGGTCCCATCAGGAGTGGAACCTGTCCTGTTAAACCACCGTATGGTCTTGGCCACTGTGCTGCAGCTCAGTTTCAGGGTCTTGGCAATCTTCTTATAGCCTACACCATCTTTATGTAGAGCAACAATTCTTTTTTTTTTCAGATCCTCAGAGAGTTATTTGCCATTAGGTGCCATGTTGAAGTTCTAGTAACCAGTATGAGAGTGTTAGAGCGATAACACCAAATTTAACACACCTGCTCCCCATTCACACCTGAGACCTTGTAACACTAACGAGTCACATGACACCGGGGAGAGAAAATGCGTAATTGGGCCCAATTTGGACATATTCACTTAGGGGTGTACTCATGTTTGTGGCCAGCAGTTTAGACATTAATGGCTGTGTGTTGAGTTATTTTGAAGGGACAGCAAATTGCCACTGTTATACAAGCTGTACACTCACTACTTTACATTGTAGAAAAATGTAATTTCTTCAGTGTTGTCACATAAAACATTCAAATGTTGACTGCTGCATATATATATATATATATATATATATACTATACTATACTATACTATATATATATATATATATATATATATATATATATGTGTGTGTGTGTGTGTGTGTGTGTGTGTGTGTGTGTGTGTGTGTGTGTGTGTTTTTGTTTGTTTTTACATTTTTGGAATATTTAAAGCATGTTTACAGGTATTTTAAAATATTACTATTTTTGCCATTTTATAAAAGCAAACATTGTAATAATTGATTTGGGTTATTTAGATTTATTTGTAAGTTAGATCAGTGATTTAAATGGTTTTCATTGTTTGTTTTTTTTACTGTCAGGTTCTATGCTGCAGAAATTGCCATCGGCTTGTTCTTTCTTCATTCAAAAGGCATTATTTACAGGTAAAATGTTTGTTTGTTTGTGAATATATCCTGGAATCTAAGCATAAAAATTAAATGCAACAATTGAAACTGAAACAAAATGACCGTTGCTTTTTGTTTTCTGGGTTTGTATAGAGATCTAAAGCTGGATAATGTGATGTTGGATGCTGAAGGCCACATTAAGATCGCAGATTTTGGCATGTGCAAAGAAAACATGTATGATGGGGCCACAACCAAAACCTTCTGTGGCACTCCAGACTACATTGCCCCAGAGGTGTGTGTAAATACATACATGTGTTATGTGACGTCTATGTTGGTGCACGCAAGGCATATATATGCTCTTCTGTGTTACAGATCATTGCATATCAACCGTATGGCAAGTCTGTCGACTGGTGGGCTTATGGAGTTCTCCTGTATGAAATGCTGGCAGGACAGGTAATCTAGTGCAACCTCATTATTCTGGGTCTAAATTTGTAGAAAAGAAATGATGTAATTGTGATAGATGCAGTCATGCCAGTGTGCTTCCTCTTCTTTAGCCCCCTTTTGATGGTGAGGATGAAGATGAGCTTTTCCAGTCTATCATGGAGCATCATGTGTCTTACCCAAAATCCATGTCCAAAGAAGCAGTGGCCATATGCAAAGGGGTAGGACACACACACACACACACACACACACACACACAAATGCACACTTTATACATTCTTCTCTATGCTTGCATACACTAACAGACAGTGTTACTTGTTGGCAGCTGATGACTAAGCATCCAGGAAAGCGTTTGGGCTGTGGACCGGAGGGAGAGCGAGATATTAAGGAACATGCTTTCTTCCGCTACATGGACTGGGAAAAACTGCAGAACAAGGAAGTTCAACCTCCCTTCAAACCCAAAGCAGTAAGTAATAATGCAGCTGTGTGCATTTGTGTATGTGTGTTTTATCAGGTGGGTGCACTACAGCAGGCACCCTTTTTACCACTTTTCTTACATTTTCTGTGATGGAGAATATCTTTATTATTTAAGCGTCTAATATTCAGAGAAGATTTGGTGTGTATGTGGCCAAGATGCTGTGGTTCCAAACTGCTCAGTGCAGGAAGTAAAGCGTCACTTCATGCTCGGCTGTTAAACCACAAAGATTATGAAAACACCAATATGTGAGGCAGTGAAGGTTTGCTTTCAGATTAAGATGCTGCAGAAAACAAATGCTGCAGAAAACAAGAGTTTAGTATGTTACGGCTTGAAGCATTTTCACTGTGTGATTTTGCGGGTTGACTCAGGATGTGGATATACAGTGACCCAAAAAACGTGTTAATGACATTTAAACCACACAAAAATATATGTTGTGTTCATTTTAAAGACATACAGCACAATTTTCAGTGATAAAACAATACATATGTGGTTTCAGAACAAACCAGCTGCTTTGGCTGAACAATGTGCAAGTGATTAATGGTAATCCAGTGTCAGCATCTGCATCACTTAAATTTATTCATATTCACGAGCCAAGCTGGCACAGCATGTGCACTGTACTGCTGAACAAAAGAAGTTGTCATCTTTGATTATATATATAATGTTTAATATGTTTTTTTAGTTTTGTTAAAAAATAAATAAATAAATAATAATAATAAATAAATATATTTTTTACTAAAATTATTAAAAAGTACAATTATTACAATTTAAAATAAGAGTTTTTTATTTGTGTTTTTAGTGTTGAAAACGGTTGTGCTGCTTCATAGATTTATTTTTCAGGATTCTTTGATTAATACAAATGTCAAAAGAACAGCCTTTATTACAAATAGAAACAAAGCTAAAGTGTTTGTTTTTAAGGTTTCAACTGGTATTTCATAGGATTGTTTCCATGGCAACTAGGTATTTGAAATCATGGTGTACATGTGAAGAGAGGCTGAAAGGGTTTTTAATGCGTCTCCCACTTTTTAGATCATTCCTAAGCCCATGCAGTTTACAGAGATTGCTTTAAGAGTATTTTAACATGTTTGATTTAATTCTTCATAATAAGTCTATCTCCATGTAACAGTGTTGCCTGATTCAGATTAAGGTTAGATCGTCATTTTATTCTTTACCCTAAAGTCTGAGCATATATTTCTGATAATGTATTTCACTGTGGCCTGATTGGCCAGTTATAGTAAGCCCCGCCCCCACATAATTCTGCATTCAGGATGTGTGAGGTGAGTTCAAAGAATAAGAATTTAAAGGGATCCGCAGGTATCAAGACTTGTATGGCTTAATATAACATAAATTATGTCTTTTACTGAAATATGTAGTAGAAAACCCATGAAAGATTTAAAAAATCCACAATGTTTTATACATATTGGACTATAGGTGCGCCATTATTTCAAATATATGAATTCTGTGAGCTACTGGCGCTACCGGTTGCTATTTTTACCGCAACACAACTCTGAAAAATAAAGTACTGATAACTGAAAAGAATGGGAAAATGCCTACAGATGAATAAAACTTCATAAAGACCCATGTCTTCAGACCACAGCTACTAAAAAAGATTACAAACCGTGCTTGTCATGACTTGGCTGCCACCAAAGAATTGTCTCAATGCAGATTTCACTCGATATCTGGGGGCATTCAGACTCCTTGTGGGGAAAAATTGATAGTGTTTGACAAAATTTGATTTAAGTCTATGCTTATATCCATCGCCTCCTGTAGCTCCTTTCAGTAGCTGTGGTCATCGTATCAGTATTTTATTTTCTAAGTTGTGTCGCAGTAAAAATAGTAAGATAGTAAGGTACATATTCAGTAAGATATATAATTTACGTCATATTACGTCTTAATACCCAGGGAACCCTTTAAATAAAAATTAAAGGGGTCATGAACTGCCTTTTTCATTATTTTGTACTGTTCTCCGAGGTCCACCTATAATGTTATCAAGATCTTTACACAAAAAACAGTCTATTTTCTCTCCAATTTTGACCCCCCTCATCAGAACGCTCTGTTTTAATAGGCGTGACGGATTATAGACTTGGAAGTAAACGGCTACTGCTATAATTGGCTAACAGTTGTGTAAGTTTGACAGCCTACATCCTTCATAGAGGTACACATAAAAAAGCAATATTGACTACACAATAAAACAGTTACTCACACTTGTGTGGTGCGACATTACTGTCGGATTCAATATAGTTGGCACAGCATCGTCTTTTAGTTTCAATCTTTCTGAAAATCCCGGATCTAATTGTTCCTTGTTTGTAAACATATCCAAGGTCAAATGAAGTGAACAAAGGACCAAGCTCTCACTGACACGGCCTGGAAATTCATTAAAAATGAATGAAATTAAAAAGTTAATCCACTCTTCTCTAACATTGGGATCAGAAGGAAGGCAATGCAAAGGCTGTTTTTCCACAACTGTATAGCGTCGTCTTCAGAGCCATCTTTATCGTTTGATTTCTGCAAAAACCTGCACTCAGCTCTTGTTATTTACTCTACATGCGTTAATCGGTGGGCGGGGCTAAACAGGCGTTGAGTAAAAGCAGGCATTGATCTTTTTCCGTGGAGGCGGTGTTTAGCCACACTATTACATCATAAAGTGGCATTCCACAACCTGTCATTTTGGCAGCTGTTTTTAGACTAACAAGAATGTTTTACGTTTTGAAACAGGATGTTTGTATAGTACAATGACATCTTATATGTCAAAAGTTCAGTGGAATTTTGGTTTCTCAGTTCATGACCCCTTTAAAAAGATTTTACCCATTCACAGGTAAGTGTTTTGAATACAGGTCCTTTATAATTTTCTCACAATCCCTACTCTTCACCCTCACTTCTTTTTTTAAATACCTGGAATTGTCCAATTCCACAGATCACATTTTTCTGAATGCTGCACCTTCATCACCCGAAAACAAAATGTTTTATTATGTGTTGCCTTTTAGCAGCACAACAATTAGCAGCATCAGAAATATGTTTCCTACACAGAAAATGATGTGCATGAAATGTTTTAGCTCAAACGAGAGCAGAAAGGTGTTTGAGATTTGTTAAGCAATGTAGTTATGTGCTCATCATTTTCTATCATTGCACATTCACTCAGTTAAGACTGTTACTATATAAGCACTGTTACTATTATCACACTTTTGAATATTTTTTTCACATTTGAAGCTTCCATTTGTCATTAATTCCTTATTTATTTGCTCACGCCGTACCGTCATTTTCCCATCCCACATCTCTCTTCTCTCGTCTTCTCCACAGTGCGGTCGAGACGCAGAGAACTTTGATCGTTTTTTCACCCGCCATCCTCCTGTCCTGACCCCTCCTGACCAGGAAGTGATTCAAAACCTGGACCAAGAAGAATTTCAGGGCTTCTCTTACATTAATCCAAATTTTGCATCTGTGAAATCCAAGTAGCCAGTTTTAGCCAAGCACAAAATAGGGACCAATGAGATTAGAGAGCTTGAAAATTACATTCAACCAGATTGATGGAGGAATGGAGGTAATTTCAATTCATATTGTTCCTTCCTGCTTATTTTTTATTTTTGTTGTTTGATTAAAAGGATCAAGGAAAGAGATTGACTAACTTTGTAAATGAACCTATAAAGAGTGAATGTGTGGCAGCTTTGCGAGATTTTGACATATTTGATGCTTGTATATCATGGACTAGTGTTACGGGTTTAAAAAAAAAAACTCAAAAGAATCTGGATAAATCCAGTGTCCTGGTCACATTTTACCCCTAATTAATAAAATAATAATTATATAAATATTATATACATTTTGTGATGTCACAATGCAAAAAGACTGTAATGGTTTTAAAAAGACGCTTTGTTTTATCTATTATAAATATGTTTTCTTATTATTTTTCTTCTCATTTTGGGGTGAAATGTGACCTAGAGGTGCCCTGGAGGTTTTGTGAGATTCACTCATTGTGATGAAACATATCTTCAGAATATTAAATATAGCTGCCAAATCTATCTTCCTCCCCGCCGCGCACACAAACCCAGATGAACCATTTACCGCTTATTGATCAGGATGTTTACTGGGTCACCCCATTTTAGTGCTTTTTTTCGGTTGGGTGTCGTACGTGTGTTTGTGTGAAACTGTGCCAAGTCGGAGATTAAAGTTTAGGAACTGGTCATGAAGCGTGTAGTTTTCCAACCGGTGCTGCTTGGATACTCATAACCACATCCTTAAACCAACTGGAAATGATAGTGACGTGACTACAGCAATTTAATTCCAAACATAACGATGATGTTGTAACTACTTATGAGAACATATCTTTTATGTCATTATTCTGCCAAATCTGTGATGTATGACTTTTTTTTTTTGACTTGTTACCTGTGCCTGGCAGTGTTTGGATCAAATTACTGTGAAACTGTGGACAGACTGTTTCTATAGAGGAAAATATATGAATATGTATTTGGAATATATTAATGATTTCTTTATGTCTGTATATTTTCCTTCTGTGTTTATTCTTGCATACACAAACGGTACCGAAATGTTGTCTCTGAATACTGATATTTTAGGATGTTAAATATAGTTAATAATATGTCCTATATTGAGCTGGGCAACGATTAATCCCGATTTAATCACATCCAAAATAAAAGATTTAGGGTACATAATAAATGTGACCCTGGACCCTAAAACCAGTCATAAGTCTCTGGGGTATATTTGTAGCAATAGGCAAAAATACATTGTATGGGTCAAAATTCTTGATTTTTCTTTTATGCCAAAAATCATTAGGATTTTAAGTAAAGATCATGTTCCATTAAAATATTTTGTAAATTTCCTACCGTAAATATGTCAACATTAAATTTTTGAAAAGTAATTTGCATTGCTAAGAACTTCATTTGGACAACTTTAAAGGCAATTTTCTCAATATTTTTATTTTATTTATTTTTTTGTACCCTCAGATTCCAGATTTTCAAATAGCTGTATCTCGGCCAAATATCCTATCCTAACAAACCATACATCAATGGAAAGCTTATTTATTCAGCTTTCAGATAATGTATTAATCTCAGTTTCCAAAAATTGACCCTTAAGACTGGTTTTGTGGTCCAGGGTCACGTGTGTGTGTGTGTGTGTGTGTGTGTGTGTGTGTACTGTGTATATTTATTATGTATATATAAATACACACATCATATATATATTTAAGAAAAATGTTTATATATTAAATATATTTATATAGAATATAAATATATACTGTATGTATGTCTTTATATATACATAATAAATATACACAGTACACACACATATATAAACATATATAAACTTTTATTTTGGATGCGATTAATTGTGCCCAGCACTATACTTTTTAGATGACAATATTTCTTTTTAAAGTAGACTCTTATGCTCACCAAAGGTGCATTTATTTGATCAAAAGAAAAAAAATACAGTAAAAACATTAATATTGTGAAATATTATTGCAATTTAAAGTAACTGTTTTGTATTTTAAACTGTAATTTGTATGCTGATAGTGCTCAAGAAACATTTTTTGTGGAAACTGAAATCTTCAAAAACATTCAAAAGAACAGCATTTTGCAACATAAATTGTAACTTTATTGTCACTTTTGATCAATTTAATGCATCCTTAGTGAGTAAAAGTATTAAATTCTTTGAAGTATATAATTATTCATTTTGAGTATATCGAAAACAATCTCCACAATGCAATTACATTAAATTATTAGTCTTTAACCCTTTAACTGCTATTAGCTATTCAAGAAGGCTGTTAATGGCAGTTAAAGGGTTAAAAGCTTAAAAAGCTTGTTTAGTCTTAAAGGAACACTCCACTTTTTTTGAAAATAGGCTCATTTTCCAACTCCCCTAGAGTTAAACAGATCAGTTTTACCGGTTTTGAATCCATTCAGCCGATCTCTGGGTCTGCCAGTAGCACTTTTAGCATAGCTTAGCATAAATCACTGAATCGGATTAGACCATTAGCATCTCATTCAAAAATGACCAAAGATTTTCAATATTCATCCTATTTAAAACTTGACTCTTCTATAGTTACATCGTACACTAAGACAGACAGAAAATAAAAAGTTGCGATTTTCCAAGTTGATATGGATAGGAACTATACTCTTATTCCGGCATAATAATCTGGGAACTTTGCTGCCGTATCATGGGTGCAGCAGGTGCAATGATATTACACAGCGCCTGAAAATAGTCCCTAGCTTGGTAACTTCCAATGTGACCAGCACTATTGTAATTGTAAAATAGCTGGGGACTATATTCAGGCGCTGTGTAATATCATTGCACCTGCTGCACCCATGATACGGCAGCAAAGTTCCTTGATTATTATGGTGGAATGAGAGTATAGTTCCTATCCATATCAGCTTGGAAAATCGCAACTTTTAATTTTCTGTCAATCTTTGTACACAATGTAACAGAAGAGTCAAGTTTTAAATAGGAAAAATATCGAAAATATCGGTAAACTCATTTGTTTTATCTCTAGGGGAGTTGGAAAATGAGCCTATTTTCAAAAAAGTGTTCCTTTAAATATCAGCTATCAACAAACTCTTCTGATTCTTAATAATTATCATAGTGTAACCAATAACATACCTGCAAAATGGCCATCAGCAAACAGCAGATCCACATTAGAACAAAATGAGTGTTTTGCGTGTGTGCGTGCGTGCATGTGTGCATAAATTGTGCATTTGGACTGGGTCTCATGAGGACATGATGGCACAGTTATTGAGTAGGTACAGGGACCAGACTCTCAAGATGTACTTCTCTCCAAGGCCCTTGTTGTTGAGCTGCTTTGGGCCTCTAGCAGAAGGTAGGACTTTGTCTTGACCGTCCTCTGTCTTGAATGAAAGGGCATTTGGTGTCTCTCTCTGTTCTTGGTTTGTGTGTTTGGCAGAACTTTGAGCTGTGTGTCTCTAGTTGGTGGCTGGACTTTAATGTCCAAATGTTCATCTCATTCTCATGGGTGTGTTTTAGACGTTTATGGTCCAGTCTGCTCTCCTCTGTACTGTCCCTCAATGTTGTTTGTGGTTTAATTCGGCCTCTTCGACTGACTCTCAAAACCTGTAGTTCTGTTAGTTTCATTGTCTTGAGTTTTTGATTCTGATTCTGAACTTCAGGCTGTGGGTAGCTCTTCATCAGTTTTTTCTTGGTCTTTTTCGCTGTTTCTGACTTTTAATATCTGGTGATGTTTTTCGTGTTGTCTTACAGTTGATATGTGATTATAATGACAGATGTTTCATTTAAAGTCAACATGAAATCCAAATGGACCCTATTTGCTTTCTTGATACACATTTCAGGTGATTTGGCATGTTTTTCCAAAGCGTCTCCATAATTGACCATCAACTTGTTTCAGCTCACCAAGACCTTGTGGGCTATTGGATCATGTTAACTTTCCAAAGGACAAATTCAAGTTTTTCTTGTTGAATGTCATGCTTATCACAGAAACAGAAACATAAATTTAAAAAAAGGTAATTACTTCTTTTTATCTCACAATTCACAATTTTCCTCCAACTTGCAAGAAATAAACTCAGAATTGTGAGGAAAAAGGCTGATATGAACACAATTGCAAATTATAAAGTCCAGTTTTAAGGGGGAAAAGACTGAAATGTTCTCTGTCTGAGTCAATTGCTATATAAACTAACAATTCTGACTTTATAACTTGCAATTGCGAGTTTATATTATGCAATTCTGACTTAATTTCTTTAGTTTTTATCCCACAATTTTGACTTAATTTGCAGCTGTGACTTTATATCACAATTCTGAGAAAAAAAGTCAGAATTGTGAGATAAAAAGTCAGAATTACCTTATTTTATTCTTTACTCAGTGGTGGAAATGGGCTTTTCTCTAGAAAAAGGCTGCATTGTGAAAGTAAAATAGGTTGCAAATGCAATTTTGTGTTGACTTTGAACATTTTAACTGCATTTCTACTAGAAGAATAGTCCTTTACCGTGACGCATAATGCAACATGCTGAAGATATGGAAAAGTTATACGATGTGGTTGATTCCTTTCGATCCCAAAATAAAAAATGGATCCCATTTTGTAAAGATGAAAATTTGGATAGTAAATACAGTAAAATGTGGTAACACTTTACAATAAGTATAATACAGTTAAAAAAACAGTATTAACAGTATCTTTTTACAACATTTGTTAATGTCTATTTATAAATATTATTTTTTTCTTTTATAATACAGTAATAAACTAATGTTAATTGATTCAAGTTAATAAACATGCACATTTTTCAAAACTTTGGGGTCGGTAAGATTTTTTTTTTTTAAGAAATTACTACTTTTATTCAGCAAGGATGCATTTTATTGATCAAAAGTGACAGTAAAGACATCTGTAATGTTAAAAAAATATATATTTTCAAATAAATGCTGTTCTTTTGAACTTTCTATTCATCAGAATCCTGAAAAATATTAAGCAGCACAACGTCATTTGACTAAAGACTGCAGTAATGGCTGCTGAAAATTCAGCTTGGCATCACATGAATAAAATACATTTTTAAATATTCAAATAGAAAACAATTATTTTAAACTGTAATAATATTTTGCAATATTACTGTTTTTACTGTATTTTTGATCAAATACTTGGTGATCAAAATCTCTTACCAACCTCAAACTTGTGAACAACAGTATATGTGTAGAAATAACTAATGTTAAAATGTGTAAAGCGGTGAAATCCTTGAGTTCAGGTTACTAGTCACAGACAGTTACTGACGTATGCGAAACATTATGCATATGATCATTTTCATGGTCACATTCATAATTCTCTGTTTTTCTTTCAGAAAAATCGACGTGACACAGGTAATTTCGACAAGGAGTTCACCAAGATGGCAGTTGAGCTGACGCCAACAGATAAACTCTTCATTATGAATCTGGACCAAAATGAATTCCAAGGCTTCTCCTACACCAACCCTGAGTTTGTCATTCAGGTTTAACACCAAACTCCAATCGATTGCTCAATATACAGGAGACGGTTTTATTACCCAGAAAGCATTATTTTGTCCCTGTGCCATGTTGATTGTCCTCTCTCTTCACTTAAAAAGGCACAAACCCAGCAGGTTCATTCAGAACCAAACCAGGATTATACTCAGTCTCAACCAAGGCCTCAGAAACTTTGAATTGAATTTGAGGAGAGAGAACGGTTATAAAAGAGTGTATTCATAGTCTCCATGAGAATGTCTTGTCTTTTCATCTCCATGAGAATTATCCTACCTCTTTCTTTTACACTTTCTTTTCTCTCCATAGATTGAGTCCGCTTTTTCCTGCAGCCCCTCATTTCCAAATAAAATTAGCCTGACAACATGCAGCACTAATGGCTTTTTCCAGAGCTAATTAAGCCTTATGCAACCTTCAGCCAATCTGGTTTAAATTGGTATAGTTTGGTATCAATTCAAAGTCAAGTTCACGTGTATCAGTAAGTGAAATATCCTCAAGCATTTATTGCTAGATGTTCGTTTAAATGGTTGATATGTTTCAGCTTGGTCTGACATTCTCAGCACAAGCTTGCATTAGCATTACAGCAAAACAGTCAAATAATGACATCCATATGGCATTTGGTTTGTTCCCAGCAAAATGGCTTCTGTTCATAAGATGCTCTCAAAAATTCATTCATGTCATGATAACTTGAGGGAAATACATAAGACAACAGGCTTGATTTACAATCTACATGCAACTTAAAAGCACATGGATAAAGCTTTGAAAATCAAAAACTTACATGAAAAAGTTTTTACATGAAAACATTCACTTTATTAGTGCCAGAAATGTGTTGATTGTTTACCTTCATTTTACATAAAATTCGATTTATTCGAAGTATTTTAGATATATTGCTGATCAGTAGAAATCTGACATTAAAACTAAATCAATTAATGAGCGATTGATTTAGCTTTTTGAGTTTTTTTAAGTAATTTTCTCTGGGAATTCTGTCTTGTTACAACACATATCACAAGTCACAAGTATTCAATAAATAAGATAATTATGACATAAACAGTAATATTTATTAAATGAAAAGTCATAATAATGACCTTTTTTTTCTATTTTTTTAATCTCACAATTTCAACTTTTCAAAAATGTCAGAATTTTGACTTTTTATCTCATAATTACTTTATATACTACCAGTCAAAAGTTTTGGAACCGTAAGATTTTAATTGTTTTTAAGCCTGCATTTATTTTATCCATAGTACAGCAAAAAACATTTTTTTAATATTTTTACTATTTAAAATAACTTCCATCTGAATATATTTTAAAATGTAATTTATTCCTTTGGTCAAACCTAAATTTTCAGCATCAATACTCCAGTCTTCCATGTTACATGATCCATCATTCTAATATGCTGATTTGCATTATATATATATACACTACCGTTCAAAAGTTTGGGGTCAGTAAGACTTGCAATTTTTTTTTTTATGAAGTCAAGGCTGCATTTATTTTATCAAAAATACAGAAAATAAACTGTAATATTACAAAATGTTATTACAATAGAAAATAATGGTTTTTATTTTCATATACTTTAAAATATCATTTATTCCTGTGATGCAATGCTGATTTTTCAACAGCTGTTACTCAGTTTCCCAGGCTTAAGTGTCACATGATCTCTCAGAAATCATTCAGATATTCTGAATTATTAGTAGAATTATCAGTTTTGGAAACAGTTGTGCCGCCAATGTTTTTTTTTTTGTTGTTGTTTTTTTAACTTGTATTTTTTTCCTTTCAAGAACAACATTTAGTCAAACTATAAATCTTTTCTAGCAATGTAAATCTATTATGTCACTTTTTATTAATGTAACAATTTATTAATTTCTTTCCAAAAAAAAAAGAATGAATAAACATTTACTGACCCCAAACTTTTGAACAGTAAATTTATATATATATAAATATATATATATATATATATATATATATATATATATATAAATTTATTTTATTTATTTTATTATAATTTTTTTATTTTTTTTATTTTTTTTGGTAAAGAAATTATACAAATTAATACTTTTATTTAGCAAGGATGGTTTAAATTAATCAAAAGTGATGATAAAGACATTAATAGCTTGTATAAAAAAGATTTCTATTTTAGATAAATGCTGTTCTTCTGAACGTTCTAGTCATCAAGAAACCTGGAAAAATTATACTCAGCCTTTTTCAACAATAATAATAAATGTTTTTGAGCAAAATCATGTGACTGGAGTAATGATGCTAAAAATTCAGCTTTGAAATCACAGGAATAAATTACATTTGAAAATATATTCAAATAGAAATCAGTTATTTCAAATAGTAAAAATATTTCAAATTGTACTGTTTTTGCTGTACTTTGGATCAAATGAATGCACTCTTGGCGGGCTGAAGAGACTTCTTTAAAAAAAAAAAGATTAAAAATCTCACTGTTCAAAATCTTTTGACTGGCAGTGTATGTCATGTTTTAATATGTCAGTTTTGACTTTTCATGTCATAATTATGATTTACAAAAGCATGATTTTTAAAGAGAAGCTGGCATAATGGCCATTTTAGGGTTAAAAACAGAGTTTGATAAGGAAGACTTCTGCAAGCATGACACAAAGAAAAAAAAGCAGTGCCTAGCATCAAATAACAAAAATATATGCTTACGAGAAAATGGATAATGAATTAAGCGCAGAAAAATGCTATCATATGATAATGCAGATTCCTGATGTGCAATGTGGTGAGAATTACAAATACTGACCGGAAAATGTAATACTACACTTTCAACCTTTACTGTGTTTAAAGTATTATGTTTCTATTAAGTCACCATTTCTATAAAATGTATTCTTGAACGGTTGACAAGTGCATGCGGTTGCAATTCTTGATAAAGTGCATTAGTGCTGTTTACTAAATTGGCATCAGGGGTTGTTCCATGCATATTCGTACTTTAAGAGCTGAAAAACGACAACTTCAGCTAAACCAGTCTTGATTGAAACCCTAACGTGCCATACATTTCTGTGGGGGAATCTGCAGTGTTTGGGGAGCTCGTTACGTGCAATGTGTCTGTGTTAAACAGACTCCACAAGGAGTTT
Source organism: Cirrhinus molitorella (assembly GCA_033026305.1). Lineage (NCBI taxonomy): Eukaryota > Metazoa > Chordata > Actinopteri > Cypriniformes > Cyprinidae > Cirrhinus > Cirrhinus molitorella. The sequence continues at coordinate 8,582,606 of CM065120.1, forward strand.
TAGTCTACCCTATGCATGCCTGGTAGAGCCCTTGCTCTTTAACTCGGTGTAAACTTATTAACCAAGTGTGTCAGTAATGGTTGGATCTGTTGTAGCATAGATCCTTGTAAGGGTTATGGTGTGTGAACATTTCTATTCGTTTATGGTTTATTTTGTAATTAGAAAAATAGAAATATAAGTATTCTAGTCTTCCAAATCAAAACACATCGTGTGATCATGTAAACGGTGATAATATAAGTATATTATCTATTAAGTATAAATATCCGCTTTTCCTGAGGTGACAACCGGAAAAGTGGGGATAATGTATAAAGTTAATGTATAATATTTATTGTATAGTGTATATGGAGGGTTAAATGTTTGTTAAGACCTGTAGCCTGAACTACAAAGATGTGAAAGCCAAAAAGAAAGATAGAAAAGCTGTTATTTTAAAGCAACTATATGTACGTTTTCTTCTCTATTGAAATATCAAAATCATCCTAATGGTTCACTCACTTTTAATGAGGCACATGGCTTCTGTTTCTTTTCCGTTTTCCCCTCAGTTGTGTGTTTTGGAAGGATGTAGGTTTGATGAACAGGTACGAAATACCACGAAAAGGGCGGATCGGATTGCTTTACGGCAACAACAATTGCACGTGTAATTACGACAGTGGTATATTTACGACTCACTTAACTCTAGGGGGCTCCAAAGTCGCGAAAATACACAAAACTACATACAGTTGCTTTAACTGGACGTTTTTATGAAAGAAATAAAAACAAGAAAGTGCAGATAAGATAAGCCTTATAGCGTTCCTGTCCTAATCTAAATCTCTTTGGCATGCGCGTAACTGTAAATGAATGATGTGGCCTTTATGTCACACCTTAAACAAACATGCACATTGTAATATTGCAAACCCTGGCCCTGTTTAGTAAGCAGTTTTAGTTTTCTAAAAGTAGTCTATCATGTTTTAATGATGAAGAATTTAAAGGGCTTCCTATACAAGAATCAGTCCCCCCAAAACAAGTTTTATACTATGCAAGACAGATGCATGTCAACAACGACACATCGACATAACATCCAGACAGCAGCAGTGGTTGGCTATGGGGAGGGCTATCGCTGGTGATTGCAGAGATATTTTGCATGTTATTTATTTATGCTGTGTGGATTATTAAAGCTGAAGTTTTCAAATGGCATTCTGTGTGTTCATAATTTTTATTAGTTTTTGTTATGTGTTATGAGTCTATAGGGTTATTGGCCTGTTCACAAGAAACTAAGAAAAACATCCTGAAATTTTCAGGTAGCTTACACATTTCTATTTAAAACTGTTACTGTTTAAAGAGACAGTTCACACAAAAATGAAAATGACGTCATTAAAGCTAAAATGACTTTATTTAACAATTTCTTCTCTTCCGCTTCATTCTTGAAGACTGACATGGAAAAGAAGAACAACATAAGGTTGAGTAATTAATTACAGAATTATCTTTTTTGGGTGAACTACCCCTTTAAAGGAACACTCCACTTTTTTTGAAAATAGGCTCATTTTCCAACTCCCCTAGAGTTAAACAGATGAGTTTTACCATTTTTTAATCCATTCAGCCGATCTCCATTAGCATCTCGTTTAAAAATGACCAAATATTTTCAATATTTTTCCTATTTAAAACTTGACTCTTCTGTAGTTACATAGTGTACAAAGACCGTCAGAAAAGTTGCGATTTTTCAAGCTTATGTGGATAGGAACTATACTCTCACTCCGGCGTAATAATCAAGGAACTTTGCTGCCGTACCATGGGTGCTGCAGGCGCAATGATATTACGCATTGCCTGAATATAGTCCCCAGCTATTTTACTATTAGCTTAGTGGCTTAGTGCTGGTCACGTTGGAAGTAGTCTCAGCCTCAGACGTCACGCCCACGGAATGTTGGCTAAACGTCTGATGCATATGGCACACTTATCTGGAAACACTTCGGGAGTTTCGAAGTCGTCACAGGATTGGTTGGATTATACGGGATTTCCGGGAGACATGTGTGTTGCGTTCTTTAACGTTCCGTCTGGAAACAAAAATGCCGTGGCGCCCAGCTCCCTCACAAATGAGAAAGTCGTCGTGTTTACAACTGTGATGACGAGCGCCTATTAGGATCACCTAAAGGCTAGAGTTTGAAAAGAAAGTGAAAAATGTCAAATTCACGGCATAGAATCTTTAAAATATGTCCGAGAGTTTCACACATCGGTCTGTTATTGTGGCAACATTTCCACGCCCGTAAACATGACGCGGAACAAAACGAAACGCGATTGGTTGTTTTACCTGTCAGTCATATGGCCCAATGGCCCAATGGTCATATGGCCCAATGGGCGGGCCTTGGCCATTCAGCCGTCAGTCCAGTGGAATAAGAGTATAGTTCCTATCCATATCAGCCTGGAAAATCACAACTTTTCATTTTCTGTCGTCTTAGTACACAATGTAACTACAGAACAGTCAAGTTTTAAATAGGACAAATATTGAAAATATTTGGTCATTTTTAAACAAGATGCTCATGGTCTAATCAGATTCAATGATTTATGCTAAGCTATGCTAAAAGTGCTACCGGCAGACCCGGAGATCGGCTGAATGGATTCAAAAACAGTAAAACTCATCTGTTTAACTCTAGGGGAGTGGGAAAATGAGCCTTTTTTCAAAAAAAAGTGGAGTGTCCCTTTAACTTTCCCATAGACATGGACCACCATGGGTGGCACACCTCTCCTAATGTTCATGCTAGTATGGAAATATGTTTTTTTTAATTATTATTATTATTGTAAATTAAATTAAACTAATTTAAATATGTGTATTCATTTGATGCTGAACAACTGGGACAACATATGCTTACAAGTGGAATTAATAGTTGCATTGCATATATCTGTGGATTTTTCTGTTTATATTATGATTATCAGTCATTGTAGTAGTCACTGGGACACTGGTTTTCTGAGAATTAAAGTATTATATCTATAAAGCAGCGACTGTAGGTTATGCAACAGATATATAGGCTACAGTGGGACTTCACATTAGTGTTCATGTTACATTATTCATGCAATTTAAAACTGTTATATTAATGGGTACTTAAAGGGATACTCCACTCCAAAATGAAAATTTTGTCATTAATCACTTACCCCCATGTTGTTCCAAACCTGTAAAAGGTACGATCGTCTTCGGAACAAAGTTTAGGATATTTTGGATGAAAACCGGTAGCTTTTTGACTGTCCCATTGACTGCCAAGTAAACAACACTGTCCCAGAAACGTATTGTCAAAATAGTCTATCTGCCATCAGTGGTTCAACCATAATTTTACGAAGCTACGAGAATACTTCACTTATCAGCCACAACACACGGATACATTTTCTATGTGTATTTACGCTTTGATGCAAATGAAAACACTGTATCCGTGTGTTGTGGCTGACACAGAACAGCGTACGCTGTTTACGTCCAGTGGATACTTTCCAAAATGGTGCTACAGTGACATAGAGGAGACGAACTGTTGACTAAAGTTGTTATTTTTGTTTTCTTTGCTTACAAAAAGTATTCCCGTAGCTTCGTAAAATTATGGTTGAACCACTGATGGCAGATGGACTATTTTGACAACGTACATACATTTCTGGGCCTTGACAGTAGTGTTGTTTACTTGGCAGTCAATGGGACAGTCAAAAAGCTACCGGTTTTCATGTGTTCCGAAGACGATCGAACCTTTTATGGGTTTGGAACGACATGGCGGTAAGTGATTAATGACAAAATTTTCATTTTGGGGTGGAGTATATCTTTAATATTGTAAACTGTAAAAATATGTCATAGCAAAGTCTGGCCATTTATAGTGTGTTCACGACGCGTCATCAATCAGTCTTATTGGCGGCACTGAACATTAACATAGCCACTGAACCAAACAAAACTTGCATATTTAGCTGATTATTGCTGCTGAAAATGGTCAGTTAATGTCATGTTTTGGGCTGTACTAATCGATCAGACCGGGAAAAACATTTGGAGTACTACAGACTGCCAAAAGTTATAACAAATCAAGGAGAAGAGCTCAAAAAAACTGTCTGAGGAACAAACGGCTATGTGGTTGGCCAAACTGAACCAGATTTTGTGTTTGTTCTTATCATTTCCAGTCAGGTAGGTGAAATTTTAGGCTAATATCTTAATTAATACTGCTTATACTTATCTCCATAGATTGTCAAAATATTGCCTTCTCTATATGATTTAGCAGCTTCGACATGTTTTTCCATGGTTCAGACTGCATAATTTAGCAGAACAACGTATTCAGTAGTACATTTACTGTGCAATTCGTGCTGTTGCTTGCATCCGAGTATCGCCAATAAGGCCGCACATCCGGGTAACTTACTAAATCGTGATTTAAGTGCAAACCCTCTATATTGTCAAAATACTTTCATATGTTTTACAATCTAATCTAAAAACTCTAATATGTGTAATTTGAGAAAGTTAAGTATTAAACGTGTTAACAGTCTAGCGTCTTAAGCCATTTAAAGTCTCGGTACCTATTTTTAGGGTCGGTTAAAAAAAACATGAAAATTACAGCGTGTTAAATAAGCTAGTTTGTGTAAGCTCTTCTTTAAAATGTACTGATGCTCTATTGCGTAAGTTTATCTGTGCCGTACACGACACTATCGAGCGCAAAGTGAGAGGCGGTGTTTTACATCAATGGAGCAGACACCCATTAGAGACTCAACCTCAGTATGATCTATATGGGAATGCACAAAGATCCGTCATGGCCATACTGGTCTTATCCGAAAGGAATACGGAGAAAACCTAACACCACCGCAATGACTTTTAGGAGAAAGTTTTTCTTGAAGATGATTTCTGATGTGTAAGGTAAGTTGGAATGAGGATTTACTTTCATGAAGGAGATATAAACCCCAATGATCTCTCTCAGTTTACGCGTAAAAGCGCACGGCGTGAGGAACGCGTGCCAAAACTTCTCGAAAACTTCACTGACATGGTCGCAGACATGTGAGACTTCATCACCACCAGTAAATATGGATAAGCCGCTTGTAACTCTGATAAGTGTACACTGATGCCAGAGAGCCGGGTGCAGGATGAAGGTGTGTAACCGTGGAGTGCAGATGCTCCTCACTACGGCGGGGGCTTTCGCGGCCTTCAGCCTGATGACCATCGCGGTGGGCACCGACTACTGGTTGTACTCCCGTGGAGTCTGCCGGACCAAAAGCGTGAATGACAACGACACCAACCGAAAGAACGAAGAGGTACTTACGCACTCGGGACTCTGGAGACAGTGCTGCATGGAAGGTACTATTTTCCCTTCCAAACTGTGATAAACTGCTTTTTATTGCATGTTTAAGTGGATGACTTGATAACATTAGCTGTATTTTAGCTCAAACTATGATTTTATGGTAACACGTTACAATAAGGTTCAACCTGAGTTAACTATATTAGTTAACATGAACTAAGAATGAACAATACTTCTACAGCATTTATTCATTTTAGTTCATTTACAAATACATTATTAAAATCACAAGCTGTTTGTTAACATGAACTAACAATAAACAACTATTTTAAATAGTGTAATAAATGTATTGTGCATTGTTTCATGTCAAATGACACCTTATTGTAAAGTGTTACTGATTTTTTTTATTTATGTTTTTATGATTTTTTAGTTACACTGTGGTCAATTGATTTTCATTAAATTAATGATGACACAATGACAGAAAGGTTATTTGGTTGAGATTTAATGTTCCTGAATAAATAAAATATTAAAAGGCGTACACTAAAATTGAGTAAAATTAATAAATTATCTAATGGTATTTAAGTCAAAATAGTAAAACATTACTTAATCAACCCAAATATGTTAATTTATACCAAGAAAACTACTGTTTATGGGTTAAATTAGGTAAAAACAGCAATTTAGGATCATTTTAAGGGTAACATTTTTTACAATGTACAAAAAAGTCAACTAACAAAAATTACTTTGCTATTTTTTTTTTTGTACAGTAGTTTTACCATGTTTTTTGTACCATGCTAGTCATTGAAGTATCTTGAATTACTCAGTAAACATTCACTGTAATACTGTATATCTTACCATGGTCACTGTCATTTTACCACACGTCAGGTTTTTCTAAAGCATGTGTGTTATATGACTAAATGTTTAAAAGTTGGAGCCGAATCAAACCCCTTTCCTGTGGGTTAATTTGTTTATCTGATTATTGATTGAATTATTTTTACTTTCTACGCATTCCTCTAGTTTCGACCCATCTCTCCTACTCTCTGACCTATATCAGTTCGACGTCAATTCTTTTAATGGAAAGTGTAATGAAGCATTCACTCTGTTAAAAGGGCATCAAAGTGGCAGCGTTCACTTTACACGTGTGAATATGAGGGTATGAGTTGGCACAAACCATACGCTTTCACTACAACTGATGTTCTGTATAACATCAATTATCCACACAAAGAAATGCAGCTAACACACATGCCCATGCAGTGACCATTTTGAATGAATTTACACACAACAACAAAAAAGAAAACAATGGAAGCTCACTTTATAATTAATGGCATTTTAATTAGCTTCTGTATTTTGCCTTAAATCTCCAGTAATAGTTACTTTGGCTCATGATATTTGATATGTGGAATGACACTGAGAGAGAAAATGTGCTGCCCAATAAAAAATGCAAATGGAGTTTGCCTGTCTGTATTTTAAGAATGCCTAATTAGAAGGGAGGATATTGGCATTGTTAATGATTTGATAGCATTAGTCCAATCATGTGGAAAATGGCATTGGCCATTAACTGAGGCACGTGTGACTGAGAATTCATCTGGATGTTTGTGTTTTCTTACAGGCATATTTAAAGGGGTTTGTAAGAACATTGATCATTTTCCAGAGGACGCAGATTATGAACAAGATGCTGCGGAATATCTACTGCGTGAGTGTCTACAAGTGTTTCACATTCAGTTAAAGGTCAAACAAATCACTGTTAAAACAAGGTTCCTTCCTAAACAGTTTGGAAAAGTATTAAAAAAGTACTGAATGTGAAAATACAGAATGTGTGTGTCTGTGTGACAGGTGCTGTGCGCGCATCTAGTCTTTTCCCTATAATGAGTGTGGGACTGCTGTTCATTGGTGGAGTGTGTGTAGCCGCCAGTGAGTTCTACAAGAGCCGACACAACGTCATCCTGAGCGCAGGCATCTTTTTTGTCTCTGCTGGTATGTCCATGCTCATATATAGACTTTTACCTGGTTAGTTAAATGGGTATGTAACATAAATGTTTTCAAAAATATGTAATTCTGAATGTATCTGCAAGCAAAAATTACAGGGCTAAGCGCCTCAATAACAGCCTATTGTAATGTTGAGTAATGCTGATGAAAAAAAATATGCTTTGGTAATTCATAATTATGACATAAAAAGTAATAATTAGGACATAAAGAGTCAGACTTGTGAGATAGAAAGTTTATTTAGAAAAGGTCTAAGAGATCATGACAAAGTTGAAGTCATAATTATTAAAAAATTGTCCTCTTATTTCATAATTAAGACTTTTTGTCATAATATAGTTATTAGTTAAAATTATGAGCTACTAAGTCACAACTATAAGGAGAATTCCCATAAAAATTATAGAAAGTCTTAATTATGATATGAAAAGTCAAAATTGACCAATTTTTGACTTTTTATATCATAATTATGACTTTTTGTTGTAATTTCAACCTATTATGTAACAATTGTTTTACCTTTTCATCTCATAATTGACTTTTTGTTGCAATTTCAATCTGTTACAATTTCTACCTTTTCATCTCATTCACATTTTGTCATAATTTCAACCTATTGTGTAACAATTTCTATCTTTTCATTTCAAAATTGACATTTTGTTGTAATTACAATCTAATATGTAACAATTTCTAACCTTTCATCTCATAAACTATTATATAACAATTTCTACCTTTCACCTCATAATTATGACTTTTTGTTGCAATTTCATCCTATTATGTAACAATTTCTACCTTTTCATTTCATAATTATGATTTTTGTCATAATATCAACCTATTATGTAACTATTCCTAGTACCTTTTTATCTCATAATTATGACTCCACATGACTCAGTATCTCATATTTTAGATTTTTCAGTGTGGCATAAATTTACTTCCATTCAATAACATGTACATTTTATAAACAAAATTACAGAATCAGTGCAAAGATAAACTATTACTTTTTGTTTGGTGTCTTCTGCAACTTCATGCTTCTGAAAAATTGGTATTGAAGCAAAAAAAAATGTATGGCCTTTTGTGAAAATGGTCTGAATGTGTTTATTTTTGTTACTTATGGGGGACTGGGGAGTATTGTTTACATTATTTACATGAGATTATTTCCATAAGATCATCTGTTATTTCAGAACATCTTGCATGATAACTTTTAGGGACATTTAACTAATTTCTAAGGACATTTAGAAATTGCCCCCAATGTATAGTCAGGTTAGAAACACACATAGGTAGACTGGAGAAGAAGAAGGAAAGTTAATAGCATCTTTTTTTGTTTCTTTTTTTAGGCCTCAGCAATATTATTGGCATTATCGTGTACATCTCATCCAACGCTGGCGACCCCAACCAGAGCGAGTCAAAGCGCAGTCACTGGTACGGCTGGAGCTTCTACTGCGGCGCTCTTTCCTTCATCATAGCGGAGACCGTTGGCGTCCTGACAGTGCACCTGTTCATCGATACGCACCGTGTGTTAAGAGCGCGTTCACATCGCACACTCCACACCAGCACGCATTCCCTACAACACCGGCGCTCGACCAGCTACCGTTCCCGCTACCGCTGGAGGCAGGGTCAAAACCGTTCGTCAGACTCACGATCGCGCGAACCCTCTCCGGCCCGTCACGGGAACGAGCTTGGGCTTTACGCGCTGGGGCGCAGACTTCCACCAACAGCTACTCACGCGCTCGCGCACAACTCCATCAGCACGGGCCGCGGTTTTGCACATTTTCATAACTCTGTCATCGCTAATAACAGCTTTGCAAATCCTCTGGTTTTCACCATGCAGAACTCGGTGAAACCAGAAAGAGAGCTTTCACACATACAGAACTCGTTGAGCACCGAAAAAGGATTTGCGTTTCCAAATTCAGTCAAATCTGAAAATGGAGTCGTGCTGTCGCAGAACTACAAACTAAACTCAGTAAATCCCAGTAAAACCCCTGTGCAGGCGCAAAATTCTGGGAATGACAGTTCACTTGTTCCAAACGTAAAAGAGTCTCAAAGTAGCAGTGCGACAAGAAGAACAACTCCGGTGTAAAAAAACAAAAAAACAAAAAGGTTTTGAGACCTCTGCTGCTATATTATGCTATATAAAAGGTCTGAGTGAAGATTAGCTAATTCATTCACTGAATATGTGCATATTATTTGCTTTTAGTTTTATGTACTTAATGAAGAGGACTGACTGGAAAAAAATGGTGCTGTTTATTGTGCCCTCTGCTGTCTGAATGCAGAAGCGAACCTGCTGCCTTGTCCTTAGAACTTTTTCGAATGCAATACTCTTAATGGCCACATGGGCAGCAAAGTGCAATTGTCATGTCAAAACACACAGTAAAGACCCCTTTCACTGATACCGTTATTGACATCTAGAAACGCATTTTATATTTTAATTTAAAAAATGTTATGTACAAGCTGTACATCGTGTTTTATTAACTGGCATTAAATTACAGAAGTGGATGTTTTAAATGGCACCCATTATGCAAAATCTGCTTTTACATAGTGTTTGGACATAATTTGTGTTGGCAGTGTGTGAACAAAACCACCTTACACAGATAAAAATCCACCCGCTCTTTATTTTTATTCAACATTAAACCAAATCAGTTTCACTAGGCATGCATTTTTGATTTTCTAAGCAATGTGACATCACATTGTTTAAGCCTCGTACACAGCTGCTAACTGACAGTCCTGCATTGCCATAGTTTCCACCCTCAGTATATCTAAGTATTTTAATTGATCAGTGTTTAGTTTGGTGGCGCTAACAAACACATCCTCTCTGCGCCGTAGAGTCAGTTGCACGGCTCGGTCCATTGAGCCACACACTTTTGGTGTGTTTGCCTGCCCATATGTATGGCTGTACATTTTGCAAAGCTCACTGGAAGTCTTTTTTCAGTTAAAAGAGATTTTATTAAGGTAGCTCTATATTGCTTTGGCACAGCAATGGTGTCAATACTCTCACACTTGGCCAGAGTATGTCCAGTTTTCTGAGTCTCCATTAAGCTGTCCAACTCTTCTCTAAATCTACAAGTTCCATGCCTTCACAGTAAGAGCGAGGACGAGACACTTTCACCTGGATATGAAAAACAGTTTTGTGTCATTCAGTTACAACAATATACATATAGAGTAGTGTATGTCTCTTACCCTGGTGGTATTCTTGTTGAGCTGCTGCAGCAAAGGGAATGGCGTCCATTGAATCGGTTCGATCGGCCAGCTACAGACTGACAGGTCGCTAGCCTTCCCAGAATCCACTACACCATCTGCCAAGCTGCAGTTGCTGAGATCCCAACCATACTGAGAACTGTAGGCCCAAACATACATGGCAAAATCATGTAAATAACTTACTTCTTATGTTAATACTGTGGTACTTTATACATTACCATTCAAACATTTGGGTAAGTTTTTTTCTTTTTTTCAGCAAGGACACATTAAATTAATCAAAAGTGACAGTAAAAGATATATTTCTATTTATATTTAAAATATTTTGTTGCTTTTCTATTCTGCAAAGAATCCAGAAGAAAATATTGAGAGCACAACTGTTTTCATAACTAATAATAAGAAATTGTTAGAATCATTTCTGAAAGACCATGTAACTCTGAAAAATGGAGTAATGATGCTGAGAATTCAGCTTTGTATCACAGGAATAAATTGCATTTTAAAGAAGATAAAAAAGTTTGTAGACAAACTTTAGGTTGGCTTGAAAAATCCTAGCTAAGTGTTAAAGACTTGAAGTTTGAAGGTTTTCAGTTTGAAATTAAGTTTTAATTTAGCAGTTTAAAATGCCAGCTAGATAGAAAGAATGATTTTAAAAGCATATCGCTAGTGTGTTGCTAGATTTATTTAACACGTTGGTCGCATGATTTAGCACAATGCTTATAGGTGCTTGCACGTTACAGCTAAAACCTGATTTAGCAAAAAACAACAACAAAAAATACAATAAAAAACATAAAACCTGTTGATTAAAAAAAGCTAAAACCAGCTGATTCTGAAAAACAGCTAAAAATCCGCTAAAACCAGCTGGTTCATCAAAAACAAAAAAGTTAAAAACCAGCTAAAACCAACTGGTTCATCAAAAAAAAAAAAAAAAGCCAAATCCAGTTGTTTTAAAAAAACAAATAAAACCAGTTAAATCCAGCTAAAACCTACTGATTTAGCAAAAATAAAATAAAATAAATAAAATTTCGCTAAAACTGTCTGGTTCATCAAAAAAAAAAAAAAAATGCCAGCCAAAAGCCAGCCAAAACCAAGTGTTTTAACAAAAACAGATAAAACCAGTTAAATCCAGCTAAAACCTACTGCTTTTGCAAAAACAAATGTAACAAATAAAACCAGCTAAAACCAACTAGTTCATCAAAAAAAGCCAAAAAAAAAACAGCTAAAACCAGCTGTTTTAAAAACAGATAAAACCAGTTAAATCCAGCTAAAACCAGTTGTTTTAACAAAAACAGCAAAACCAGTTAAAAAATTGAAAAATAAAAATCAGTTAAAACCATCTGGTTCATAAAACTGTCAAAAACCAGCTAAAACCATTTGAATGAATGAAAACAGCTAAAACCAGTTTAATCCAGCTAAAATCAGCTAAAACCATTTGAATGGATGAAAACAGCTAAAACCAGTTTAATCCAGCTAAAATCAGCTGTTAACAAAAACGGCTAAAACCAGTTCAACAGCTGAAAAACAGCTAAAATCACCAGTTTTATGAAAAACAAACAGCTAAATCTAGGTGGTTTGGCAATAAAACATCTAAAAAAACAGATAAAACCAGTTAAAATCAGCTGATTTAGCAAAAAAAAAAAAGCTATAGCAGATTTAAAACAGCTAAAACCAGCTGAATTTGCAACAACAAAAAAAACAACTATAAACCAGCAAAAACCAGTTCATTTAGAAAAAACAACTAGCTAAATCCAGCTAAAACCACTGATAATATTTCACAATATTACAGTTTTTACTGTATTTTTATTCAAATTAATACAGCCATTGTGAGCATAAGAGACTTTACCCACACCAAACTTTTGAACAGTAGTGTACCATGCTACTGAAATTCATGTACCATGGTTTTTATATTAAACCATAACGTATTCAATAATATGCAAATCTTTCAGTACCCGTGAGGATATACGGTGTTGAGGTGTGTTCCGCTACCATGGTATGTGGATACCACAGAAAGCGTGTCGTCATGGTAACAGCAGGTGCGGTCAAGTGCTCTCAGGTGTAGTAATTCATCAGAGCGGGTGAAGGCAGGGTTATCCAACGAGTCCTCAGAGCCCGGCCAGGACCTTCCCCAAAAACGAGCCGAAAGCTCATCAAAGTGATTAAATCTGCGATAACTATGTCCACACACAGAAGACAAAGGCATATTATTCGAGTGTGTTTATGTGTTTTCACTCGACCACTCCCTCCCTGTGTCGCTTTTAGTGGAGCTATCACAACCCATGGTTTGTTTTAACTGGCCAATAATTTCCTTCAAACTATTTCCAATAACAAAATTAGGCTACTACAGCAGAGTGTATGGGAGTGTTTGTGTGTTTAAAATGATTGAACATGTGCTACCTGCTGCGTGTTTGTTCCACTTTGGCTTGCATTAGCATGGTTTTAAAACGGCGCACCGTGAGATAAGACAGAAGAGCCATGACTGCTGCGACAGCGACCAGCACTCCAAAGCACACGCCCACCAAACGCGGCCGGGTCATCCGGAGGTCACAACGCTGACCCATAAACCAGAAATCCTCCCCAACAGGACACCTTCAGAAAAGGAGTGAGTTTGCAAGTTATTGCAGCAGATTTTTAAAGGATTAGTTCACTTCCAGAATAAAAATGTCCTGATAATTTAGTCACCCCCACTTCATCAAGATGTTAATGTCTTTCTTTGCTCAGTCGAAAAGAAAAAGGTTTTTGAGGAAAACATTCCAATGGAAGCCAACGGGTTGAAGGTACAAATTGCAGTTTCAATGCAGCTTCAAAGGGCTCTACACGATCCCAGCTGAGGAATAAGGGTCTTATCTAGCGAAACGATTTTCTAAAAATAATAAAAATTTCTAAACTTTCTAGCCCTAGCTTGACTTCACAGATTACATAATCACATTGGAAATTTCTCGTGTGATGTAACTGGAAGTACCAACCCAGTGTTTACAAAGCGAATGTGGAAAAAATGTGGAAAGCCCTTACAAAAAATAGGTATAACAACGATGTCGAACAATTTTAAAATGAGATGGAGTTTTTCGCCCTACCATAACTTTTTTTTAACCAGAATACACAGATAAAGAACTGAACACACCTGACCTTTTTAACTTGTTTACATAATCAGACGAGCATTTGTGCAAGATGAGCATTTGTGATAAAATTGTATACATTTTTCAAAAATGTTTTTAGAAAATGACCAATCGTTTTGCTACATATGACCCTTATTCCTCGTCTGGGATCACATAGAGCCCTTTGAAGCTGCATTGAAACTGCAGGTTGGAACTTCAAACCGTTGGCTCCCTTTGAATTCCACTATATGGAGGAAAATCCTGGAATGTTTTTTATTTTTATTTTTTATTTTTAAAATGTTATTTCATCTTGGATGACATGGGGATAAGTAAATTATCAGGACATTTTTATTCTGGAAATGAACTAATTCTTTAACTCTATAAAGCCTGCTGTATCATATCTGACATACATTTTTGAGATCCTTAGATCATCAACATGACAAACTTTCCTGTTTTTTATATGCATTTTATGTAAGTAGTCTGCTATACTATTATAAAGATCTGGCTGATTTACATTATGAGCAATCAGAATTTCATCTTACTTTTGGCCATATAAATGTCAGCAACTGCATCTAATGACTTATTTCTGTGTGGCTGCTGTATATTTCTATTTTATAGGCCTACTATGAGCCACAAAAGCCTGATCAAATACGACACTCCACAAAAAGGACAGCGGGCAGTTTAGCTGTTTAAGAGAAACAAGAGACTCATCACTAGACCAAAAAAAAAAAAATACACAGCTGTGGATTATTCAGGTAACAACATAATATTATGAATCAAGTGTATGTAAACTTTTGAACGGGGTCATTTTTAAAAATTCAACAGTTTTCTCTTATGGACTGTATGTAAACATCTTTTATGTGAAATATCTTTTTCAGGTCAGTACTAAATAAAAAACAATATTCGTTTTGTATGATCCCTCTTATTTTGGTAAAATAATTAACATTTTGCAAATTCTGCAAGGTGTATGTAAACTTTTGACCTGAACTGTATGTCAGGGTTTACAGGGTTAATCAGTCCTGGAAAGTTGATGGTTTCTTCCTGTATAAACGGGCATTAATGGTCTTGATTTGCAATTAGGATCAGATTTTATGCCACAAGTCAAAAATCTGCCAATGCAAATCTACACTGCATGCAACTGTACATGTAACTTACTGGCACACAGGCTGTTGCCCGAGGCGATGGACACAGATGCCCTGATGTTTGCAGTATTCAGAGTGGCACACAGATGTGCAGGTGGCATTGCCCTCCGAAGAAACACACTGGAACCCAGACGGACATTCAAAAAACCATTCACAAATATCTGTCTGCAAACCTGGGGGAAAAAAGAAAATAAACAAATGTATTAAGGAATGATACATGGTCTGATTGGTTGAGATAGAAGTAAAAGCAAGAGATATCTATGAGAAATGTAACTAGTTATAATCTTATTATTAAACACTTACCTCCCACAGTAATATTCTTCACTCTAACTCCGCCCACAAATATTCCTTTCTTTGGCAGTGGGTTTAACCCCGCCTCCTGTAACAGAGACTCCACCCTTCCCAGCCAGGAGAGTGCTTCCACCGTTTGGAACTGAACTACTGTTTGCAGAACTGGACCACTGATGAAAACCACCATCAAAAAATCAAGCAAACCACTTACAGTGCCTTGCGAAAGTACATATACCCCTGCATATTTTTTCACATTTTGTTTTGTTGCTGCCTTATGTTTAACTGCTTTAAATTATTTTTTTCCACATCAATCTACACTCCATACACCACAATGGCAAAGTGAAAAGCAGGTTTTTAACCTCTTTGCAAATGTATTAAGACTTAAATGATTCCATATGCATAAGTATTATCTGGGACAGTTGAAATTTAGCTCAGGAGAATTCATATCGCTTGTAGATGTTACTACACTTTGAGTGAAGTTAACCTGTGGCAAATTCAATCGAATGGGTATGATCTGCAAAGGCACACGTCTTAATAAAAGGACTAAAAACTGAAAATGCATATCAGAGCAAAAACTAATCCCTAAGGTAAAAACACATCTGAGGAAGAGTTCAGAAATATTCTGTTACCCTTAATGGAAGAAGTTTGAAACAACCATGACTCTTCTAGAGCTGGCCTCCTGGCCAAACTAAGAAATCAATGGAGAAGGACTTTGGTTAGAATGGTTGAGCTCCATGATCATATGTAAAGATAAGAGCAACCTACAGAAGGACAAACATCACTGCAACGCTCTAACAATCTGGGCTTTATAGCAGTTTGGCAAGACTCAATCGTCTCCTCACTAAAGACACATGAAAACGCACTTGGAATTGGCAAAGAAACACCTAAAGGACCCTCAGACTCCGAGAAACAAGATTTTCTGGTCTGATGAACCTCAATTCCGAGCATTATGTTTGGAGGAAACTAGGCACTGCACATTGCTTACCATCTCAAAAGTAAAGTGTGCTGGTAGCAGCCTCATGCTGTGGGGCTTGTTTTGAGCAGCAGGGACTGAGGGACTCAACAGAGTAGAAGGAAAGCTCAACACAGCAAAATATAGAGTCTTAGCTCTAATAAAAACCCAGTCCAGAGCATTCAGAACCTCAGACTGGGCAGAAGGTTCACCTTACCAACAGCACACAGTAAGAGTGGCTTTTTAAACAACTCTGTGAATGTCCTTGAGTGGCCCAGCCAGAGTCTGGGCTTGAACCCAATCAAACATTTTTGGAGAAATCTAAAAATGTGCTTCTGCCCCCGTCCAAACTGACAGAGCTTGAGAGGTAAAGAGGTGAGGAGAAGAATGGCAGATAATTGCCACATGCTGATGTACAAAGCTTTATACCCAAAAAGACATGAGGCTGTAAAGGTGCTTCCGCTAAGTACTGAGAGAATACTCATGCAATGTACTTATTTCAGTTTTTTTATTTTTATTAAATTTACGTAAATTAAATTTTTTTCCCTTGTCATAATGGTGTATGGAGTGTAGATTGATGTGGGAAAAAAGTAAATTAAAGCAGTTGAACATTAGGCAGCAATATAACAAAACGTGAAAAAAGGCACTGTATTTACACATGCCATCATCCATTTAGATGTTTTAGATCATTATTTCATATCATTTTTGTCTGCTAAACTTCTGTGACCTAAATCCTTGAGATTTTAAACATAAAATGTTATGTTTTGTAATTATGTTTTCATTTAGTTTCATTTTGCGCTGGCATTTCTATTACAATATCAATATGAACTGAACTTTGCAGTTCAATCATGATCCTCTAGGGGTCACATAGCTATTTAGACAATAACATACACACTTTCTCTCTCTCTCTCTCTGTCACTCCTTTTTTCTCTCAAACACACATTAATTTTACAACTACAAATTCTTCTTAAGTATTGACTGAATGATGAATTTCATCATTAATTACAGTAACACCTAGTCTCTCAGCTAACCCACAGTGACTTTGCGCATATACAGTATCTAAATAGATTAACTGCAAAAATATAAATGTCAGTAAAGCTTTTTACCTGTGCCATGTCACATGTTGATTCTGAAATCCAGAAAGGCTCTGCAGAAATCTCTCCACCTGCAGGAGTAGATGGTTACCAACACATTATTGCAATGGCTATTTTACTTCATATATAACTCATAACTCAATTGATATATTTCATATATAATTAGAATGATTTCTGAAGGTCCTTACTGTTTTTTAACAAAATAAATGCAGCCTTGGCGAGCATTAAAAAAAAAATCACACAAACTTTAAAATAATATATAATACATTTAAAGTCATTCAAATGGTTTTACCTCAAGCAACCTCATACTAGGGGCATAATCTCCTTCCAGGATGATTTGTAAAAGTACTTGAAATGTTTTCTCTAAAAACAGAAGAACAAATGTTTTTTTTAGGAAAACAAACAAGATTTATGTTTACTAAGAAATGTGGAAAAGTGAAAAATGAGGGGTCTCAAAGAAGCAAAAGTGACAGATACGTTACTCACCCTTGACGATTGCTGGCTGGTCCTTCACTATAAAATAATGGCGTCCATGTGGCCACTTCCTGTCAAAGCTTGACGCAGTAGAACGGATCCAAGATGTTTGAGTCACCGCTTGTGTAGATACTGTGTGTGCTTTGGTTTGAATAAAATACAAGCTTGTGGTCATATGTTGGGGAGGTCTGTCAGTGCTGGTTTGAGGCACTGGAAAATGTGTACGGACCTGGAACGAAGTCATTTCTGTGGACGTGGCGTGTGGATTCATCTGCAGAGTAGTTACCAAAGGTGGGTGAGCTGTGGAGGTCTCACTAGTTACCCAAAGTGGAGTGGTCGTGGTCGTACCAAGAGATGCGCTTGTTGGAACGGCACTAACAGTCGTACTGACCTGAGAGATGTATGGAGTTGTGATATCCAATGATGAAGTACTCGATGTGGTCATGGTGTGGGTGGTAAAGCTATTAGTGTTTTCTGTTGATCCAGTACGAATGTCATTAAACGGAGATAAGCCAAGAGTCGTCTTTGTACTTGTTGCACTAGCCTGAGTAGGACTCGAATGACTACCTACTGTTTGACCACTGCTCATCTCATTGATATCAGTTATGTCGGAAACTCCCCCATTGCTCTGCGTGTTTTCAGAAGATGCTGGTGAATACTGAGGTGTAGGTGTGTACACCGGGAATTCAGTATGCATGCGTGATTTTGATGGAGACACATCAAGTTCTTCTAAATCAGTGTGGTTCTCAAATCCAACTGTAGTGCTATCTTCAACCATGAGGTCAGAAGTCATATTAGGACTAATCTCAGGACTCAATGAAGAGATTGATGGAGTGCTGGCGATGGGGCTTTTTTGTTCGTCTTGTACTGTAGATGGTAAATAAGAAGTGCATGCAAGACCAAAGCATTCACTTTCAGATGGTGGTGACAGATCCTTGTTGCTTTCTGGGGTACTAGGACTCTCATTAGGGGTCAGGTCCGGAGGGATGGAAGTTGGGAAGGTGGTAAAGGCACTGATTTTGTTAGGGTTGTGTGATGTCTGGTAAGGAATTGACGCAGATGTAGAGCTGGTTTCTTGGGTGCTTGTGATGGTGTGTGGGATGTGGGTGGTTGACGCTTCCAAAGAAGTCAAAGTTGGAGTCGCAAGTGTGTTATATGAAGAGTGCATGAACTCGCCTGAAGTTGTTGGCTCATTCTCAGTGGTAACATTTAGTGGAGCCTCACTTGGAGAAGTGGAGTATTCAGCCATGTTGGTTTGATTAACATTTGGAAACTCTGATAGTGTTTCAGGCGTACTAGTAGTAAGTACTGAAACATCATAATTTGTTTGATTAGTAATGTTTTGATCCGGATTAGTTGATCTTGGAGAGCGATCTGTCCTGTCCATTTCTGATGATAAAGGTTGGTTGTCATCTGTGATTGTGTTTGAACTCCCAAAAACTGAATCAGATTGACTTGTCCCAACATTCTCAGGTATTGTAAACACATCCCTATTTGGGATCGTCACCGTGGTAGCTTTAGCCGTGCTTCTAAGGAAGTCTTTATGTTTAGAAGTTTCGTCAAATGGCTGACTATAATGTGGACTTACCGTAATAAAGCTGGAAGTTGGAAGCATTGAACTTGGAACATCTCTTTCAGTCGTTTTGGGTTGAATTTTGGTTAATGCATCTGCATTCATGTGTTGTGAACTTCCATTATCCAGTTCAGTGTGTGCAACATCGTTTGTGGCTAAAAGTGCACTTGTTTTTGCCGTGTCAGTTGCCTGTCTGGATGTAGTTTGTACAGACACCAGTGGTGATTGGATTTCAGTGGAAGACTGAGAAGGTTCATTAGACAACATTGTGAGCGTGTTCATGTGTGTGTCAAGGGCAGAGCTGGTGTGCGTATCAGAATAAGAATGTGTGCCAGTGAATGCGAGGTCAGAGATCCAGGCTCCAGCCGTTTCCTGTCCATTGTTGGTGACTTCCTGCGGAAAGAGAGGTCTGCGCTTATCGTCCAGGTCAGACACACCTCCGCCCTGCCATATACTCTCACCCCTGAGAGTTTGTGTTTTGGTGGTTGCATTGCTGCTCACTGGAATGTCAGGGGTGTAGGTTACTTCGTTTGAGCCATTCGGAGAGGGAGACACCGGGTCAGCATCAGAGTGGGTGTAAGGAATCAAAGCAAGAGTGTCCTCTGACGTATTCCATCCTGAGAAAAACACACATGGAAAGATGAATGGAAACAGGAATTTTAAGATTATTCAAGTAACAAGATTCCAACACTAAGGGAAATAAACAAACACACTACAACCTACTTTTCACATACACAACTAAAAGTTTGGGTAAAATGTTTTATGTTTTTAAAAAAATATATGATATTGACATGGTACTTTATTTAGGTGACTTACTCAGATATAATTTGGCAAATGTTTCATCAGACTTTCTCAAGCTCCATTCAATAATGGTTCTCCCAGTGCCAGAGAATAGTGCCCGCTCCTCTCTTTCATAGATCAGTGTATTCCCATTCCCAAATTTAATTTCAATACGAGCGCCTTTCCCAACAGAAATGACTTCTATCCAAACAGTCTGATTTTCATGTGCATCAATACTCCAAGTGCAGGTAACATTCAACAGTTTTTCTGTGCTGCCGCTGCTAATTCTGTTAAATAAAAGGCTGTTTGGGTGTAAAGAGATTGAACCGCTCCTCTCACCAAGAATTTTACCTCCACAGTCTTGCCCCAAGTTCAACAGTGTGTTACCTACAGAGAAACATCATCATCATCATTGCATTACAAATTTTTGTCTGAAAGTTAAGTCATGAATTTTAATGGCATTTTATAATTTCAAGTATTAGTACTTTTGTACTTTAACAGTATTTATTTATAAGGGATGTCACTGTGGTAGCTACTTTGATTCCAAGAATAGCATAGTACTATTATGGTGCAATGTCCAAAAAAAAACATGGAAGTACTATGGTACTTTTGTCACTTGTGTAAATTCTGTGGTACATTATAGATGACCTATTTAACTATGAATTATTTAAAAACTATATTAAATACAGTTTTTCTAAAAAATCTAAAAAGTCTGCCTACTGGACACATTTTCAAACAGAAGTTACAGCTGAAGTCAAAAGTTTACATACATCTTGCAGAATCTATGAAATGTTGAGTATTTTACCAAAATAAGAGAGATCATAAAACATGCACATTATATACTGACCTGAATAAGATATTTAACATAAAAGACATTTACATATAGTCCACAAAAGAAAATAATAGCTGAATTTATAAAAATGACCCTGTTCAAATGTTTTCAAAGATGATTGTTAATACTGTGTTGTTACCTGAATGATCCACAGCTGATTTTTTGTTTAGTGATAATTCCCACAGATAGGTCCCACGTATTACTTTGCCTTTTCAGCATTTTTGTGTATTTGAGCCCTCTCCAACAATGACTGTATGATTTTGAGATCCATCTTTTTACACTGAGGACAACTGAGGGACTCATATGCAGCTATCACAAAAGGTTCAAATGCTCACTGATGCTTCAGAAGGAAACACAATGCATTAAGTTTTTATTGCATTGCATTCAACTTTTGAATGGAATGAGGATTTGTACATTTTTCCTATTTTATCTTTTTTATTATTTAATACTGCCCTTCAGAAGATATGTACATGTTCCCCAGAAGACAAAATAATTTACCCTGATCTTCAAATTCACTAGGTTCTTAATGCATCATTTTTTTTCTTTTGAAGCATTAGTGAGCATTTGAACCTTCTGTATTAGTTGCATATGAATTGCTCAGTTGTCCTCAGTGTAAAAAGATCTCAAAATCATACAGTCATTGTTGGAAAGGGTTCAAATACACAAAAATGCTGAAAAATAAAGAATCTGTGGGACCTGAAGGATTTTTCTGAAGAACAGCGGGCAGTTTAACTCTTTAGGACAAAAAAGGAACTCATTAAGGAACTCATTAAACAAAAAAACAGTTGTGAATCATTCAGGTAACAAAACAGTATTAACAATCAGGTGTATGTAAACTTATGAACAACACTTTTAGAAATTGAACTATTATTTTCTCTTGTGCACTATATGTAAACGTCCTTTGTATGAAATATATTATTCAGGTCAGTACTAAATAAAAAATAACATGCATTTTGTATGATCCCTCTTATTTTGCTAAATTAATTAACATTTTGTATATTCTGCAAGGTGTAGGGTATGTAAACTTTTGACTTTAACTGTATATCATGTGTAAATATTTCCTTGTCTATTAAAGAAATGATTGTCTTACCTGGAGCGAAAATAAATAACAAAACATACACAAAACGACGCATTTTGTGAGCCAAAACATTCCAGGAAGGAATCCGTTCCCACAGGTAATTCCATAAAGAATATTTAACAATTCTAAAATATGACGCAGACGATATGCCACTTAAACTAGTCAAAAAAGGAATGTCTAACAAGAATTAATATCAGTTTTCTTTCCGTTTTTAAGACATTTGTAGAAGACTCATCCGTTCATCAAGTTCATCCGTAGTCCGCCGTAGAAACCGTGTTGAACCGACCGCAGCTCACTTTATGAACCTCGCGCGTGCATGTGGGTTTTCGTGAGCGCGCAGCGGCGCAGGCTCGCCTACGGGGTGTAGAAAACAAGGCATCGTGGAGACATATGATTACGATTAGGCATCTTTTAAAGAGGGAAAATGGAACGGAAGCGGTAAAACGTTAAGGGGACAGAGGAGATTTCCAGATTAGGTTAATTATCCAGGTTGTGTGTGCGTTTGTGTGAGAGAAAACAGAGAGAGTGTTTGTTTGTGCTCCTCTGCAAGCTTGTGCTGTCAATTCAGACTAGAAAATAGATTAACGTAGAAGGTCATTCAAAGGTCGTTGACACAGTGTCTGTGTCTCAAAATCAAGAGGTGGCTTTTTAGACAGCAGTTGTATGTATTTAATGCAACTAAATCAATATTACACAATATTACCACAACATCTTTGTGTGAGAATAGGTTAGACAGCTCAGATTTTTACACACAGTGCTTCAACAAAAAACAAATGTATTATTTTTAACCTTTTTCTAATGCACAGAAATCCTGACATTCACATACACAAAAAAGGAGGAAATGCCTGGAGCGTCCCTCCCTAGCTTCTCATCATCACAGTGAGAGGTATGTTCACAGACGTCCACTGACATACTAACACACACATAAACACAGAGGGAGGCAGAAAAGGATTTATTACACCTGAAAAAGGAAACATGGGCTTATTGAAGTCCATAACATAGGACTTCATGTCTTTAAAATGGAAACCTTTTTTAACTTAAAGTCTGCTGAAGTTCTTGTTTCACACTAAGCTGAAGGTCAAATTTAAACCCAAGTCTGAATTTACAATGTATGCTTTTCTGACACCAGTCTAAATTAAGAATGAATCCTATGTCATACAATTTTGTTGTAATCATTTGATATAGATTAGTTCTCACTGAATTTGTTTTCTGCATTCTGTTCCTCTCATAGATTATTCGACTATCTGTAATATTTAATGTTTTAAATATTCTAAAAGATATACAGACACAGTCTGAAATACACTGACTTAAGAAAATGGCATTAAAGGAATGTGCAAATGTGAACAAGAATCTAAAAGTATCACTATTTTAAGGCCACACTGCAATAAATGTCAACGACTTAATGTTGTTTAGTGTAAGTTAAAGGTTATTAGTGGAAAATTGTATTAGTTTTATTAGTATTAAACATCAGGGGGTAAAGATTAAGTACTGGACAAGAAATGTTTCCTAATATATCCTGTTTCTCTTGGCTCCAATTCTGGAAAAGTCTTGAGGTAAAATTTTAGACTTGGAAAGAATCTCCAGTAGGTGGTGCTATAACATACCAACTACAGCCACTCCTAAAAAAAATTATATATACACCAATATTCAGAAGTTTGGGCTCAGTATGATTTTAAATTAGTACTTTTATTCAGTAAGGACATAGATTTCGGTTTCAAACAAATGCTGTTCTTCCAACTCGGCATATTAAACTGATTTCTGAAGGAACGTGACACTGAAGACTGGAGTAATGATGCTTGACCATCACAGGAATAAATTACATTTTAAAATATATTAAAACAGAAAACAGTTACTTTAAATTGTGATAACATTTCACAATATTTACTGTATTTTTTACCAATTAAATACAACCTTGGCTAGCATAATGTTACAAAAATGAACTAAAGGCCAAACTTTTGAATGCTAGAGAACCTCATATTAAAACTTCAGTCTTATAAATACCCTGTGATTTTGTCTTAGTACATGTTCATATTTTAGAAAACAAAGCCCTGACCAGTTAATAAACAGACTGATCACACTGACACAGATTCACAGTGTACATGAAAACATAAATACACACTTTTAAACTTATTTAAAGTCTTTATTTTTTGTAGTATTCATATGAATTATTCACATTATTTGCACACTCTTATTGTTTGAATGATGAGCTAGTGCATGTATCTAGCAGAGAATGTTGCAGACCTGCAAACCACAAGCGGCCACAAACAAAATTATGAACACCGATTTAAACGTATCTAAATACAAAAGGAATAAAGAATGAAGTAGAACAGCAGAAACAAACAGTTCATGACAAAAGCTCCATGGTCTTTGTCATCTGACAGGATTATCTTTATCTGAATGAAAAAGAACAAACAAGTGTTCATAATAAGGTTCACCTGAAATGACTGAAGTGATGTGAGTAGTAATTAAACTCACAATGATTATATGTGCTCATTCATAAACATCCTTCTTGTCTGCAATGTACTGAACAATCTCTTGTGGGGTCATCAACTTCTCCGCGTCAGCATCAGGGATTTCAAAACCTGTACATGAAAGCAAACACTTTATCAACTGGGTATCTTTTAATCCTTATACACAAACAAGAACAATGCATATATATTCAAAGAACACATAAATATAAAGCAAGGAAACACTACACTTTGCAAATTGCAAATGCAATTATATACCAAATTCATCTTCCATGGCCATGATGATCTCCACCTGGTCTAAACTGTCCAATCCCAAATCCTTCATGAAGTGAGACGTAGCCTGAAGCTATCAAGAGAAAAACGGTTTTAAATGAACATCAAACTCAGTTCATTTGCAGTGTGCAGTATATTTGAAGCTAATGTGAAATATTTTAGCCAAACATGTTGTCCATCTGATCAAACCAATGGAGTATTTACCTTCTCAGGGCTGATCTTGTCGTAGAGCTTCAGGACGTAGAGGACACGGTCCTTGATAGTCTCTAGGGTTAATGGGGGCAAGTCTCCATACTGCCTCCATTGAAAGACCTGAAATGAACTGCCGGAGATCTACAAAAGAAGACAAAACATCTTAGAAAATGCATTTTACAAAGATTCTTTTCAAGCCTGCATTTATTTGATCCAAAGTGCAGCAAAAACGGTTCAATTTTGAAATGTTTTTGCCATTTAAAATAACTGTTTTCTATTTGAATATATTTAAAAATTTTATTTATTCCTGTAATTTCAAAGATTAATTTTTTAGCATCATTACTCCAAACACATTGAGAAATCATTCTAATATTCTGACTTGCTGGTTGCTGCTCAAAAAAACTTTTTATTATGTTGAAAACTGCTGAGTATAATTTTTTCAGGTTTCTTTGATAAATAGAAAGTTCAAAAAAGGTTCAGCAGAAAGTTACAAATCTGAAATCTTTAGTAACATTATAAATGTCTTTGTCATCACTTTTGATCAATTTAAAGCATCTGTGCTAAATAAAAGTATTAATTTCTACAATCTTTTTCAAAGAAAAATGGATTATGTGACACTGAGTAATGATGTTGCTTTATGTAAGTTTTGTGATTTAGCTTTGATCACGGGAATAAATAACATTTGAAATATATATTCAAACAGAAAACAGTTATTTTAAATAGTACAAATATAAAAATAAAATAAAAATAATGCAGGCTTGGTGAGCAAAAGAGACTTCTTTTAAAAAACATTAAAAATCTTACTGTCCAAGAACTTTTGACTGATAGGGTAAATCATATATTTGCTAAATGTCACAGAATATCAATGTGAAAGAAAGAAATATTGCAGCAACTATACTATACAAATAGCATATAAAATATAAATATAAAGCTAAAAAACAGACACCTTTAAGCGATCATAAAATTCTAATCATGTAATGCATGTATATAAACCATTATAACTATAAACCATAACTGATTACAGCAAAATAGCTAATTAAAAAACAACATACAGACTCGTCTATCTATTATATCACATAAAGATGATAACACGTAAGTTAATTTTAAAATAGTATCCTTAACTGTACATGCAGGTCATGTGGTTAAAACTTATTACGTAGCTGCATACTGATATGATGTTTGTCCATTATTTTGAAGTCATTCTAACTAAAGACACGGGTAGGTCATTGGATGTCATGAGTCAATAACTAACACACACCTGCGCCAACGGAGACTTGTGTCCATTAGTCAGATGTGAAAATGTTCGGCCATGGATGAGCGGAGCTGCTGTTAATGTCGCGGCAGTATTGACACGGTTAAAATATACAGAATGGTGGTTCAGGGATCGGACACACCGGGCAATGATGCGCGCCGCCATGTTTCTCAATCTGCTCCCACAATGCACGAGACTACCACTGCGCATGCGCAACACACGGTCTTCAGGAATAATCCAAAATAGTCTTCGAAGTGATATTTTTAATCTATAAATGTAAATTTTCACGTAAATGTTTAACTTTAATGTAAGTAAATATACTCTGTTTCATGTTAGTACATATAAACACAATAAAACAAAATTGTCAATGTACACAACAATTTAAAAGTTTTGAACAGTAAGATTTAAAAATATTTTTTTTTTTCAAAACAAGGCTGCATTTATTTGATTCAAAGCAGGCCTACAGCGAAACGAAAATTGTGCAATATTTGAAAATATTTTTACAATTTTATTTTATTTGAATATTTTTTTAAAATGTAATTTATTCCTGTGATTTTTTAGCATCATTACTCTAGTCACATGGTCCTTCAGAAATCATTAAAATATGCTGATTTGCTGCTCAAAAAACATTTATTATTATTATTATTATTATTATAATAAATATTTAAAACAGTTGATTACATTTTTCAGGATTCTTTGATTAATTGAAAGTTCCAAAGATCAGCATTTATATCTCAAATAGAAAGCTTTTGTAACATTATGCACTATACCATTCAAAACATTGATTCAGTATATTTTTATTTTAGTTTTACTATTATTATTATTTATTTATTTATTTATTTTTTAAGAAATAATAGAAATTATTACTTTTATTTAGCAAGGATGCTTTGAATTGATGAAAAGTGATGATTAAGACATTTATAATGTTATAAAAGATTTCTATTTCAGATAAATGCTGTTCTTCTGAACTTTCTATACATCAAAGAAACCTAAAAAAAAAGTCTACTCTGTAGAATGTTTTAAACATAATAATAATAAATGCTGCAGCAAATCAGAATATTACAATGATTTTGGAAGGATCATGTAACTGGAGTAATGATGCTAAAAATTCAGCTTTGAAATCACAGGAATAAATTATATTTTCAAATATATTCAAATAGAAAACAGTTATTTTAAATAGTAAAAATATCTCAGAATTTTACTGTTTTTGCTGTACTTTGGATCAAACAAATGCAGGCTGAGCAGAAGAGACTTCTGACTGGTAGTGTACAACATCAGCATCTATCCATTCAGTTTAGACAGCGTGCCAACCTTAAAAGTGAAATTGTCTTCTTTTTTCTCACATCCAAAAAGTTATCATCTAAAACAGTTTTTCATAATATGTCCAGTATGTAAGATTGAAGCTAGCGGTTGAAATGGGTACTGCAGTCCAACTTCAAAGTATTGGAGAGAGCTATTTCTGCCGCTTTCTCCTTCTCAGACTGGACGCTATGCCAGATTGGGGACGCGCGACTAGCCTTGCACTGTAAATTGATGAGTTTATTTACTGTTAAATGTTCCTCTGCTCATAGATCATTGTGCAGTATGTAATATTGCCAGCTAGCGGTTTAAATGGGTACTGCAATTCCGTCCCAGAATCCAATAATATCCCCCACAACACAAATTTTAGAGTAGAATTACTGGCTATGGAATTACTAGTTATGTAAACATAACGTTTCCTAAATATCTACAAACATATTATGTATTTCTTGGGCTTAAGAGGAGTCAAAAACTTTACATACAGCAAGTCTGATTATGAATGCTTTAGCTGGGGACAATAAAAGATTAGACAGTTTGACATTCACTCAGCTAAAAAACTTTAATTTCAACATTAAAGACATTAAACATGTTTAAGTCATTTCACAGATTCATATTTTATTTTGTAAAATGTATTTACATATCACATCTAAACAGTACAAATATTTCTCTGGTTTTGCTTATATTAACTGCAATCAACAAATAGCTTGTGTAGTAATGTAACATTTCTACTTTAACAAGTGGTCTGTACAGGTGGTCCGTTTATGTAGATTTATAATGAAACACGCTAACATCCCCATTCAGATATCCAGTCAGCAGCGTGTCTGGCCCTGCCCAGCGAGCTAGTCGACACAACTCATCCAGAAAGCCAACAACTTTAGCCACACGTCCTCTGAGATCCCAAACAGCAAGATGACCAGACTGGAAAACGCCAACAAGCCCAGAGCCCAAGACATCACCATCTATTAACCTAGAGCAAGAGAGAACATTTATTAATTCAACCTTTAATACGAACATTATGTTTTCTTATATTAGACCATTAATCACTTTTAGTCTTACTGTTGTTTGTGTTGATCAGGACAGTTGATAGAGGTCAGTGTGATGTGTTTGCCAGTGAGAGGATTTGTGGCAATCAGAGTAAAATGAGATGCGTTACTCTCATCATCACACACATTTCCTGCATTCTGAAGTAACACACACAGCACACTCTGCAGGAAAGAAAGCACAAGGTTATCACAGTCACATACAAATTTTTCAACACACACTCATTTACACAAGAAAAATACACTTGCTTACTTTGTAAGAATATCCCTTCATGCAGTTTGTCATGGTTAAAGTCTTTTCCAGGTGGATAGTCTGAAGTAGGTGGCCAGTTTTCATGTTCCTGAGGGTGAGGGTGAGTACATTTTCAGCCAATTTTAATTTTAGGTTAAACTATTCCTTTTTTAATAATAAAAATGGTACCATTTCTTCAGTGTACATCAATATAGTAACAGAGTGTACCATTATAATTATATCTCTATGCACAGGATGCATACAGTAGTTTCCTAAAAAAAAAAAGGCATTTAAGACTCAATATTGCCAAATTCATTACCATATAAGGAGAGTTTTACATTCTGTCCAACCAATCAGAGCATCTTTTTCACCCTCAACAGCTGCAAGGGTCCGAATGTTCTGCTTGGCTGAGACCAATGGAAGAGTGTTTACTACCCTGAGTGAAGCAAGTAAATAAATAGTTTAGCTTAAATATTTCAAGTGAATGACACATTAAAAACAGGTGTTTAACATACACATGATGATTTATTACCTTCCCTCTTGAGTCAGTGTTAACACACTGACTCTTTGTTGATCTCCAGGGGTGGAACAACAAACAATCCGACAATTAGACACACCTAACACTGCTTGTAACGTGTCCTTGCACACTACGATCTGAGAGAAAGGCCCATCAATACTTGGACAGCAAAGCATCCTGCACTCAAGAACATATAGAGAATTAGATTGGCTTTTAAGTTTAGTGAGTTCTACAACACAAAAACCATCTTGAAGGTGACTGAGTGCAGTGCACCTAGGGTTTGAGTTTAGAATGGGATGAAGTAAAAAACAACAACATAATTTTGGTCTACCCAATAGTAATTATGCTGTTTTATGTTTTTATTACCTTGCCTCTGTAATTTCCAAGTGACCCAGAGTCACACAAAGCAATCCCGAAGAGTCTGGAATTGCTTGTAAAGACATGACAGACTACAAATACAAACAAGTCAAATCAGAAGGACATATTTTATAGTAGAAGTCAAATGTTTACATACACCTTGCAGAATCTGCAAAATGTTAATTATTTTACCAAAATAAGAGGAATCATACAAAATGCATGTTATTTTTTTACTTAGTACTGACCTGAATAAGATATTTAGCATAAAAGACATTTGCATAGTCCACAAGAGAAAATAACAGTTGAATTTATAGAAATTACCCCATACGAAAGTTTACATACATTTGATTCTTAATATTGTGTTGTTATCTTAATGATTCACAGCTGGGTTTTTTTTTTTAGGGATAGTTGTTCATGAGTCCCTTGTTTGTCCTGAACAGTTAAAGTGCCCACTGTTCTTCGGAAAAAAAATCCTTTAGGTACAAATTCTTTTTTTTTTTTTAGCTTTTTTTTTTAGCATTTTTGTGTATTTGATTTTGAACCCTTTCCAACAATTAATGTATGGTTTTGAGATCCATCTTTTCACACTGAGGACAGCTGAGGGACTCATATTCAACTATTACAGAAGGTTCAAATGCTCACTGATGCTTCAGAAGAAAACACAATGCATTAAGAGCCAGAGGTGTAAACTTTTCAAATTTGAAGATCAAGGTAAATATTACTTATTTTGTCTTCTGGGAAAGTATCCTTTGTAACTTCTGAAGGGCGGTACTAAATAAAAAAGGGCAAAATAAGAATGTACACATCCTCATTCCATTCAAAAGTTTACACCCCTGGATTTAAATGCATCGTTTTTCCTTCTGGAGCATCTTCAGTTCATGTCTTGAAGATTAAGCAAAGTCTTAAAAGGTTTGGAACAATATGAAGGTGAATAAATGATGACAGAAGTTTTATTTTTGGATAAACTAACCTTTTAAACTACCATGCCAGCTTTCAGTTCAGTCATTTGTGTTTACCTGTGCAAATGTCCAGGTGTGTAAAAGACTCCACGACTGATCTCCTTTCATCTGAGCCCAAAGACAAACGCTCCATTCTCCTGCCACACATATGCACCAGTCCTCCGATGGCCATCGCACCAAACACAAATCCAACACACATCCGCCCTCCAACGCCTAAATACAAAGATAATCATCACCCAAACATATGCAGGTAATTAGATCTTAGGACAATTAAGCACATACACTACCAGTCATAAGATTTTTAAAGAATAGCAACAAATTATTATTTTTTTAATTTATAGACACCTTAAAAGTGTGCATCTCCTGCAGGACTGCAGAACAAACTTCTTCAGAGAATGAAGTGGCAGTTAGGGTTTCCTCATGTAGTAATGTCCGGTCGTTGGACACGTCAGTGTTACTCACTGGTTCAGGTATATTATGGAGTTGAACTTCATTTTCTGGTGTGCAATTGATCTTATTTCCACATTCACGATTGGTTTCGGTATCATGAATGTATTCACGTTTCTGCTCATTTGCTGAGTTGCATGGGGATTTAGTATCTGGTGGACTGTTGTTTTGGGACGGCGCATGTGGTTTCACAGTATTTTGAATTTCTGTCATTGCTTCTTGACTAATTTGAGTTTGGTTCTGTGTTTCAGAACCTCCCTGATCTGCACTTTTTGCAGAAATACGATTTTTCATGACCCCTGTTTTAGCTGGGACTGATTCTGGAGACACACATCCCATAAGTGTGATTGAAGGGGGAGACCTAAGGATACCAGAGGAAGAAAAGAGAGGTGACCGGAGGTCTAATGGTGAATCTGGAGTCAAAAAGTGAGGAGACATTCCCAAAGATGGAAGAATGGGATTTTGACCTTTCTGCGTGTGTGATGTCAGAGATGGGCTCAAACTTAGTATCACAGGGCAAGACGAGTTTTTCTCTTTTTGCATCTGTGTTTGTGACTGAATCTTGTTAATGTTTTCAGTTTCTGAGGATTTAAGCTTGGCATCAATTTTTCTCTCCTTATTTAAGCTTACGTCTGGTTCAGCACTGTCCATCAGATCTGAGGAGAATGTCTTTATTTCATTTACAGCACTGAGTTCCCTTTGTATCTCTGTCTGTGACTGGTCAGCAGGATCTGACTGACAAAGAGGTAAACTATCCTCAAGAGAAGAGGTAGTTAGGGGTTCTGGAGTAAATAATTCACCTATTGAGTGACGTGCTTCAGAATTACTCTTTCTCCCACTCGTTCTCTGGCGCCTGCTGCTCTGCCGTGTATTGTACACTTGGGGACGCTCTAGGAAGGGTTCAACGACTGAAGTGGACAAGCGCAATCTTTCTAACTTCAACTGTCCAAAATCCTCATCAGGTAGGTGGAAATCCTGGAAATCAACAGCAGTCAGCAGTCCAGTTTTCTCATCCTTTTCTTGAAGAGCCTGAATGAGTGAAGCTAATGATGGCAGAAGAGGTGACTCATCTAAAACACAAAACACAAACATGTATTACCTGTAACATGACAGTTACAAAATGTACAGCAGTTCTTATTTACATAATTTTCATTATTTTCATGCATTCCCCAGGAATTGAACCGAGCATTGCTAGTGTCATGCTCTATTGTTTAAGCTCATAAATAATTATTTGTGATTCAGAATCATTTTAAAATACATACTATAAAACACAGAAAGAAAAGAATATATAAATCTCATCTTTGTTTGTACCTGTCTGAGACTCTCTTTCAGTTTGGCCATGTTTTCTTCTAAAAATAGGGTACAAATTTGAATCCGGTTGGGAATCCAAAGCAAAGCAAAGCTGAGAATCTGGAAGATGCTTAAAATCTTGAGTAACTCCTTGCTCTGGGCTTGGCTTTAAACTCACTGTTGGCCCAGGAGACTGGATTTCCTGAGACTCTGCCGCTAGCCTTTCAAATACCAATTCTGACTGGCTGGGTGATTCAGTGTGAGACGTGCACTTTGATTCCGAATCTGCTTGAGAATCAGTTGCAGGATCAAAAACAGCTTTGGCACATGAAGCAGTGCTTCTTGGACGGCCTCTTCTCCCTCTCTGACCTTTTCCTCCACGTCTGGTCTGGTCAGTGGACCTGCAGACTGAACGCTCTGGGGTCGTGTAACCTCGACCACTTGTTTGTGATTGGCTGAGCCTGCGTCTGCCCCGCCCCCCAGTGAGCTGGCTGTAAATGACAGCGTCTAGATCGACAGAGCTGTGAGATGCAGCCATGCGCCTTGTTGTCCGAATATAATACTCCACGGGAAATGGTAAACCCTCAACCAGTGTGCAAGAGTCCAGAATGCCAGATTTAATGCCGGTCCTGTCATCATAACCTTTACTTGAGTCCTTAAGTAACTGGTTAGTTTGTTCAAGCATCTCTTCTGATTTGATTTGTACTGCCTCAGATGAGGTCTGGATAGATACAGCTAAGTGTGATTCATCCTCAACGTTAACCTTTTTCTGGCTAGAGTGTATGTTCAGATTTTCTTCACCTGAATCCATTGGCAGTTTGTTATCTGATTGGCTCACAGAGCAGTTTAATACACAATTTCCCTCTTTTTTCCCATCATTCTCCAGTTCTTGTGATGTCTTAGCAGTTTTACCAACTGTTCTTATTCCTATTGGCCTATCCTGGTTCTTTTCCCTCTCAGCTGACATCCTCTTTTCTTTTTTCTTTTCACAGTCCTTCTCTTCCGTCTTTCCATGTTTTCTCACTCCTTTCAGACTGTTCACTTTATTAGTACATTCACTGGCCTCTTTTATTTCAGTGTCCAACTTTTCACAAATACTGCCTCCATATCTGTCTCTTTCTTTTTCTCTGCTGATGTCAGTGTCTGATTCTCGGTCTTTGTTCTGTAGGCGCAGTCGACTGCGTTTAGAACGCAGGCGGTGGGCAGGGCTTCGCTTGCATACCGGGGAGTACAAAGGCGGTGTGGAGGCAATCTCTGCAAATTCCAATTGGATGGCAGGGATTTTTTGTACTGCTGAAAAACCAGAGCTGTTTATTTCTTCAACCATGCCTGAAACAGCAAAAAGAAAACCACAGTTTATTAGTATTGGGAATTCTGTACCATCTGAGTAGGCTTTATTATGCGTTTAACAACTTTTTCAATTTTAACTCTCTTTACATTACAATGAACAGTAAATATTAGTCATCACTGTTTTTTCAAACTTCTGAAGCTATAAATAGTGACAATCTGCTATGATCTGGGTCTAGCAATAAATCATATTGTTATCAGTTACAGTTGAAGACAGAAGTTTACATACACCTTGTACACCTTCAGTCACACTAATTATTTTACCAAAATAAGAGATTATACAAAATGCATATTATTTTTTATTTATTACTGACCTGAATAAGATTCACTTCAGATAAAAGACATGTACATATAGTCCACAGGAGAAAATAATAGTTGATTTATAGGAATTACCATGTTCAAAAATGTACATACACTTCATTCTTAATGCTACGTTGTTACGTTACTAAATGATCCACAGCTGTTTTTTTTTTTAGTGAAAGTTGTTCATGAGTCCCTTGTTTGTCCTGAAGAGTTAAACTGCCTGCTGCTCTTCAGAATAAAAAATCCTTCAGGTCCCAAAAATTCTGGGGTTTTTCAGCATTTTTGTGTATTTGAACCCTTTCCAACAATGACTGTATGGTTTTGAGATCCATCTTTTCACACAGAGGACAACTGAGGGACTCATATGCAACTATTACAGAAGGTTCAAATGCTCGATGCTTCAGACGGAAACACAATGCATCTTCATTCTGTTCAAAAGTTTACACCAATGGCTCTTAATGCATCGTGTTTCCTTCTGAAGCATCAGTGAGCATTGAACCTTCTTTAGTAGTTGCATATGAGTCCCTCAGTTGTCCTCAGTGTGAAAAGCTGGATCTCAAAGTCATACAGTCATTGCATGATCCATCTTATTTTGGTCAAATAATTAACATTTTGCAGATTCTGCAAAGTGTATGTAAACTTTTGACTTTAACTGTATGTATGTACATATTCATGTTTTTACACTGTAGTAACCTTACTGGTTTGTAATTGCAGATTCTCATGGTTTTCTGAATATTCTGATGTCGGCATGAAGGAAGTCATGGACAGCTCAGATTTGTGTGGAGAATCAATCTGTATAAGTCTCTTCTGCTCAGAGACTGTGTTCTGTGAGCGTCTGCGAATGGCATCATGATGCTCTACTCTCTAAATGAAAAACATGCAAATACACATTAACAGGTTCAATTATATGACAATTCAAGTGCAATTTAGTCACAGTATTTTCATCGGTTTGAAGACAGATTCTTGCATAACCACAAATATGACATGTCTTTACCTGCAGTCTCTGTGCTGTCTTCTCATACTCTTGCTTCAACTGCTCCAGTCGTCTTCTCAGCTAAAACATTAAATGAATGACAAATTAAAAATTGTTTTGTCTGTCATATTAAATAAAAACATAAATACATGTAATAATATTATATAAAAAGTTCTATTATGGTACAGTGAGGATATCAGTTACATAGCACTATTATGCATGTCATAAAGTACCATAGTATTTACATTGCACTCCACGGTAGGGCTGCACGATATTGGAAAAAACTCACATTGCGATATTTTATTTTTCTGCGATAAATATTGCGATATGAAAATAAAAAATCATCAGATTATTTGAATAGCTCTTTGGAAAAAAATGGGATGATTTTATAGCTGAGTAAATCAGCATTGAAAATAAACAAATTACAAACATAGATAAAGTTAATAGAACAAAGATACAAATAAAATAAAACACTTTATAGTCTAACAGTATTCATGCAGGTACAGAAATTTAATAATCAAATGTAAAATTGCACTGCATATTCTTCACTGTATAAATGTAATCTAATAAATCTGTGTCAAAGCTAAAAAGTGATTTTTCTCTTTGTTTTGCTGTTTGATTAACATTCATGACACAGAAAGCCTCAGGAACATTAAACTGCTGTGAACCTGTTACACATCCATTTTCTTTCTCAATTGTTTATCTTCAATTAAGCAACTGTGTTTACAAGGATACTTGCAGAGACCTGTATTTTGACATAGTTTCGCGTGTATGTGTCATTTCAGGCATAAAATAGCAGCGGAAGTGAACGGAATTCCATGTTCACATGCATCTGCGTGGCTTTCACCGTGTCAAGACCGGGCGCGAGCGTCGCGACGCGCCAAATGCGGTAGAACACATTATAATCAGTGATGCTGTCTGCACTGGACGCGAGCGGCGCGACAAAATACTGTAGAAGTCATTATAATGATGCTCCCTGCACTGGATGCGGCGCGGCACGTCAAATACCCGAAAGTAAACTGCCGCGTTCCATTTATGTGTACTCACACAAAATTCAAATGATATGCAACAGTCGCTTTTGTCGCGTCCAGTGTTTAGACAGACTTTCACTTTAGATGTTGCGGCACAGGCAGCGCGACACGACAGCTGTCGCGTCTGGTGTAGACAAGGTGTCTGTGTGTAAGCAAAGAAAAGACGATCAGTAGCCTATAAATAAATATAACGATCAGTATAGGCTACTAAACATCGCACGTCCTGCGATGTGACTATTGCGGATGAGCACATCGCGATATCGATGCTGAAACGATGTATCGTGCAGCCCTACTCCACGGTATTTAAAATAATATCATAGTACATGTCCAAAACATCATAGTTTGACCATAGCAGTTATTATTTAATTTTCTAAACAATAAAAAAAAAACTTCTGTCAAATGGTGCTTCCATAATTAGGTTATATAAACAAACTTACTGTCTCTTTGTCTTCGTTAGGGAGAATCTCCTCTGACATCCTGTAAACTAATATATTATTATATTATTTCTATATTTGCTGATAAACGCCGGTGCTTTCACGTCAAAGTGTAAATTTGACAAATGAAAACATTACGAGAATTACTACCAAATGTAAACAACCTCATAAACATAATCTGACTGAAATGTAGTGATCGATAAACACAGATCTGTCTGGTCAAACAATCAACTTCAGACAAAATAACATTTATTTACATACCCAGGAGAGAAGTTTAGACTCAAAATTAGGATTTAACTTTTGTTTCTAACCTGACGACACTTGCGGAATATTTTGCCACACTCAGTAGTCCCGCGACTTCTGACTGCAGACAAAACCAATCGATACAGATCGCATTCTGTGACCTTCATGTTAATGTTAGTCGATTTTGCTACTGGATAATAAAATTGCCCATTATAACAAGAGACGTATAACCTATTATATAAGAAGATTATATAAGGACCTCCAGAAGAGCAGGATTTAGATGTAGACATAAGTGTGCATTATCCGTCTCATCGGGACTCTTTAGTAATGTCTGTTACCAGTTTTCCCCTCAGTATTTAGTGAATGGAGCAGCAGATTTAGGGCACCATGTGCTCGGATTCAACAACTGTCCTCACATTGTCTCGCCGCTGTAAGCTTAACAGCAGCGTGGTAGATGAAATATTAGCTTTGTAAGTAGTCTGTTTGCATTAAAGGGAATGGTTCTTTTTTTTTCCAAAGTAATCAATTACATACGTATCACGTTTAGTATCTTAAAAGTGTTGGTTAGTCTACAATGTACAACAATAATAATAATTATATATATATATACACTGGAGATCAAAATTAGAGAACACTTTATAAACAATTGAACAATTCTGAAATAATGTCATCTTCACTGCTCAACAGTTGAAGGAGTTTTTGTCCTGTCTATACCATGCTACCAGAACACCTTTTCCACAAAATAACTAAGGCATTTCAACAAATAATGGTTTTTGCAGAAAACACTGATCAAAATTAGAGAACACTTTCAGATACCTCCCAGTTATTGGTGTTGATCTGGCACCTGGTGCTAATTTCCTTGATTATCTGTCAACCCCTATTTAACTGGCAGCCTAACTTCCAGTTTCACTGACTCTGCAAGATGGTGGGCCGTTCTAAAGTGACTGAAAGCCTCCGGCAGCAGGTTGTCCAGATGAAGGCCAAAGGGATGACCCTATCAGCCATAGCAAGACAAGTTGGTCGTTCCAAATCTGTGATTTCAAGAATATTGAATATTGAATATTGAACATCACAAACTCATTCAAGTGCACCAAGAAGGCTGGTCGTCCACGGAAGACAAATACAAGAGAAGACAGGATACTGCGGAGGATCTCAATGGGCAATCGTTTCCACACTGCAGCTGGAATTGCTCACCAGTTCAGCGCTGAACAGGGTAAGGATCTGTCTCGTCATACAGTGTCTCGACGTTTAAGAGCATTTGGACTGAAAGCCCACTCTGCAGTGACCAAACCTCTCATTAGCAGAAAGAATTAAAAGGCTAGACTAAGCTTTGCTGAGGAGCATGTTGTGTGGACAGAGGAGAACTGGTCCAAAGTTCACTTCAGTGATGAAAGCAAGTTTAATTTATTTGGGTCCGATGGGAAACATTATGTTCGGCGACAAACTGGAGAAAGACTGAACCCAAAGTGTGTAAAGACGTCAGTGAAAAGTGGAGGAGGAAGTGTCATGGTTTGGGGCATGTTTTCTGCAGCAGGAGTTGGGCCTCTTATACAGCTACATGGCAGAGTGAATGCAAATGTTTATCAGAACCTTCTTCAACAACATATGGTTCCTTCCCTGCGTTCATCACCCAATCAGCCCGCAGTGTTCATGCAGGACCATGCTCCATGTCACACAGCAAAACGAGTAAAGCAGTTCCTTGAAACTGAAAACACTGAAATAATGACATGGCCTGCCCAGAGTCCTGATCTCAACCCAATAGAAAACCTCTGGAAAATCCTTGGTGACAAAGTTATGGCCAAGTAACCCACTACAGTCACTGAACTGTGGAGGAGACTGGAAGAAGAGTGGACCAAAATCACACCAGAGCAGTGTGAGAGACTAGTGCTGTCCTGTGGCCGCAGATGTGCTGAAGTCATTCAGAGCAGAGGCCTGTACACTTCCTACTAATTGCTGACTGTTGTAACCTTCAGTTGTAATCTTTTTCTATGCTACTGTCATTGTTGTTCTCTAATTTTGATCAGTGTGTTTTCTGCAAAATGTTTTTTTGTTGAAATGCCTTAGTTATTTTGTGGAAAAGGTGTTCTGGTAGCATGGTATAGACAGGACAAAAACTCCTTCAACTGTTGAGCAGTGAAGATGACATTATTTCAGAATTGTTCAATTGTTTATAAATTGTTCTCTACTTTTGATCTCGTGTGTGTGTGTGTGTAATAAATAATATATATATATATATATATATATATATATATATATATATATATATATATATATATATATATATATATATATATATATATATATATATATATATATATATATATATATATATATATATATATATATATATATATATATATATATATATACAATTTTTGGACATTTATTCCCATTCAGCACAGATGATTTATTGGATTGGATTAGAGTAAATTAAGCACCTATTTTAATTTTTGGGTGAAATATTCCTGTAAAAAAAATTGAATGGGAAGGCACTAGAATGAAGGATCTGAAGAACATATTAGTGGTTCTCATCTGTATAATTTTATGTGCACTGCTCCAGCCTCCTTAATATAACAATCTGCTTGATTTGTAATAGTTTTTATATTTGCATCAGACAGGACATTCATTCTCTCCAAGCATGGCCAGCAAGGGTCCTATGGTTCCTTAGAGGTGATGGTGTTCTTATAATGTGTCATGTGGTGTGAAGAGGATGTCTCCCAAAAATGATAATCCTAGAGAAAGTCACATGCACCTGAGACTTACATTGCAACAGCACAAACAGGCTTATATAAGTTGCTTTAATAAATCTAACACTAAATAACTAATAAACTAGAGAGCAATGTGCAGAAAAGGAAGAACTGAAAGCCATATTAATCATCCTCTCATGTTAGTCCCAGATAGTTTGATAGACAGCACCAAAAGATAATACAGGAAATAGACAGATAAAGTCACATTGACTGCTTTTAGCCTTCAGACTTGCGTAAACACAGTGTTTGTGTGGAAAATGTCGGTGCTCTGAGGTGACCGTGCGTATTTCCATGCCTACTGTCTGATACCATGATTTTAATATGCATTATATGGAAAATCGTCTTTGACGTCATGAGCTCGTGAAACATAGTGGAAATATACCGGAAAATATCTCCCCTCAGGATGGGGTTTCTGACTATGCTTAATGACAATTACAGACCTGCTTAAACAAGCATAATGCTCTTTTGAACAATTTACATTTTCAGGAGCTTTTAAGCTAACTGTTATTTGATCAGGCTGGTAATTCTTAGGAAAGTCTTTGAAGGATCAGCTAACACATCAAGATGATAAAATATTACACATCAAATAATAGGCTTGTTCACACAGTAGTTAAATAATTAACCCTGCTCATAGATAGGCTTACTTATCCAGGGCAGAGTAAAAAAAAACATTCTATGATTTGCCAAACCACACCTACAAGAAGTCAGAAAACCTGCATAGCACATTATTTAGAATAGCATACTAGCACAGTGGGCTATCCGCCTTATTTTTTCTTTAAAAGCGAGGGAAGCCATTTGTAAATTTTATCAATTGGCAATATTGATGACACTGAACACAAACAATGCCACTGAACTGAATGAAACTCCCATATTTGCTGATTATTGCTGCTGAAAATGGTCAATTATTGTCATGTTTTTAGCCGTACCAATCCGTCGGACCAGGAAAAAACATTTGCAGGACTACAGACTGCCAAAAGTTAGAACAAATCAAGGAAAAGGTCAAATCAAGGCCAAACTGAACCAGGATTTCCAGGGCAAGAATCTTGACAACATTCGTGTTTGTTCTTATCATTTCCAGTAAGGTAGGTGAAATATTAGGCTAATATCTTAATTAATACTGCTCTTACATATTTTTACCACCTGTTAACTTTAGTTTGTCAAAATATGCCCTTTCCAGCTTACTAAGTCCTTCTCTGTGAGATTTAGCAGCTTCCACACTTTTTTTTTACATGGTTTAGACAGCATAAATTAGTAGAACAACATATTCAGTAGTACATTAACTGTGCAATCCATGCTGTTGTTTACAAATAAGTATCTCTAATATGGCCGCATATCCGGGTAACTAACCAAATCGTGACACAAGTGCAAATCCTCTAGAACCCTCTATTTCCTCTATTTAGCAGCTAATGAACCGGATGTCTTGCCTTTACTTCCAAATTAAAGAATAAGGTGGATACTAAGGTGGGGCCATTTGTAATTTATGTATTTTATGGGTATGGCTTCCAGTCTCAACCTATTCAACTATTTTGTAGCTGTACAATACAACTCGTTTTGCTGCTTGATATCGCAAATTTGTGCCATTTTATTTTAATGTATTATTTTAATTATGAACACACTGGTTTGTAATGCGCAGTTTTAATGTTTAGTGCACATTGTTACTTTCTTATAATGGTAAATAAACAGGAAGTCTCGCCCATAAGAAAAGAATAGGGTGGATACCATTAATGTCTCTTTGTCTACCAATTAAATGTAAAAGTAGTATGGAAACAAAATATACAGTCAGTGATAAATGTTCTTTGAGGATGTATGTTCTTCTTGGGCAATTTGTGTTACGTTTATAAAACGCTGTCATTATGTATCACTTTAATTTATCCCTTTTTATTTCATTTATTACTGTCATTATTTATCACTATTATATATTTCCATATCACAAATGTAGACTATCACAAAAAGTTTGTGAAAGTTCACGTTTGGTCATTGGTGTTGAACCTCAACAGTTTGCGCCCCGAAAATGTCCTACTAACCCCAGCTGAACTCACTGAATAATTCCTCTGAAACTCCTGTGAAACTCTATAACACAGAAACCCACGCGTCGCGTCATTCGCGTTTCCATTGGCTACAACTAGTAGTACGTAGAACGCGTTCAGGTAATATAAGGGCAGCATCCTTGCCTCTTCCCAACACTTAAGCATCTCGACTGCATAGCATCTAGATCTGCAAACTATAATTAGCAAGATCATTAGTAAGATCAACAACTGAAGCAATATGTCTTTGTTGGTGCAGGAGCATCGAACGGTGCGCTTTGTGTTTTTGGGCGCAGCCGGTGTTGGAAAAACCGCTCTGATCACCCGTTTCTTGCAAGATCGCTTTGACTCCAAATACACGCGTACGGTGGAAGAGCTTCACGCTCTCGAGTACGACACAGACGGTGCGAGGGTGCGCATTGAGATCTTGGACACGAGCGGTAGTTATTCCTTCCCAGCGATGCGCGCTCTGTGCATCCGAACCGGGGACGCGTTTGCGCTTGTATACGCCGCCGACGAGCCAGACTCCCTGGAGGAGGTGCAGAGACTCCGTGAGGAGATTCTGGAGTTGAAGGGAGAGAAGTTTACGGGCATCACGGTGATAGAAAACAAAGCTGACCTGGGCAACCGGAGTCGCCAGGCCACTGCTGAGGTGATGCGCGCAGTGGAGGAGGACTGGGGCGCGGGGTTCGTGGAGACGTCCGCACTCACTAGCGAGAACGTCACAGGTGTGTTTCGGGACTTGCTTCAGCAGGTGAAGTTACCGAGCCGTGTGAGCCCGGCACTGCGCAGACGGACGCAGACCATGACCAGAGAACTTACGGAGACGCGGAAAAAGCCTTCGATGAAGAAGAACAACAGCTGTATCTTGTCATAAATGGACACTTGCGTTATATTATAGTTGTGCATCATACTGATGCTTGAGTGATCTGGATCAATAGACTCCACATAAATGTTGGACAGTTCACTGAGACTGAATGGCTCTGATGCTTTATTATAATCATGTGTTTTTTGTATCTCTCTAAATGAGAGCCAACTTATTCTTTTTTGAGTGAATACATGCAAATTGTTCTAATCTGTATGTGTTATTGTAGTAGTTTTCTATATTTCTGTATCTCTATATTATTATTATCTCTATCATCACGAGAAACATGTGTTTCCAAAGCGGGGGAAGCTATATGACAAGGGTTACTTGCATGACATATACTTGTAACATGCTGAGAGTAGAACCAGACAATGGTCATATGAGGTGTGGAAAGGAGAATCACAAGGAGCGTCATACAATAAGGAGGTCTTTACAAAATTGAATTACTGAGGTGACATATAGAGAATCATATGATAAGGGAATCTTTACCAAATATAATGGGGTCTTGTTCACCACAGCTAAACAACAACAGTGTAATGTATGAAATGCAATGGTGGATACATTCACAGAAGAGTATATAACCTGAGCAGTGAGACCCAAGATTTCTGATGTGTGCAGCTGAGCATCTCAGCTTTATTGTTTGCAAATAAAGTCTAATTTTGACACCTAGAACCTCGGTTTCAATAGACTTCTTTAACAAGAGAGAAACAGCGCAAGCCCCAACATTCTCTGTGCTTATCCATTACCTTGTTCCATAAAAGGTCATATCAAATGTGACCTACTTGGCTAAAGTAGCCTACAGCAGACAACAAACATGTTTTCTTTAACCTAGCATGACTTGGAA
This sequence comes from Cirrhinus molitorella, assembly GCA_033026305.1. Lineage (NCBI taxonomy): Eukaryota > Metazoa > Chordata > Actinopteri > Cypriniformes > Cyprinidae > Cirrhinus > Cirrhinus molitorella. The sequence continues at coordinate 8,625,406 of CM065120.1, forward strand.
TGAAAGAGAGACATTATATTTAATCATTTGATAGCATTATTGTTCAGTCAGATCACTGACTGTCTTAAGAAGCTTTTTTCTTTTTTCAGCAATATCTTGCTGCTCTGATCCCAACATAACACACTGTACATCAAAAGTATAAAGCATGTTAAAGATTGCTATACTTGTGCTGAATGACCTGACCTGACTTTTCCTCGAAAATAAAGTCAGCTCTGCACCTTCCAGATGGCCTTTTGTTAGTATATCATTTTGTGTGTTCAGTTCTTTGCGTGACTCAGCACCATGTCACACCCTTCCTTTGGTATTGGAAATGGGCATAAACATAGAGTCTGCAAATATATATGTCCTTAATGGCTAAAAATATACACACCCCAAAGCCATACAATATGTAGTACAGTTTGTTTCTTCATCAGAACAGGTTTGGAGAAAATTAGCATTACAGTAGGATCAGTGGATCCTCTGCAGTGAATGGGTGCCATCAGAATGAGAGTCCAAACAGCTGATAAAAACATCGCATTAATCACACAACTCCAGTCCATCATTTAATGACTTGTGAAAGCTGTGTTTGTAAGAAACAAATCCATCAGGTTGTTAAAGGAACACTCCATTTTCCAACTCCCCTAGAGTTACACAGATGAGTTTTACCGTTTTTGAATCCATTCAGCCGATCTCCGTCTGCCGGTAGCACTTTTAGCATAGCTTAGCATAAATCATTGAATCTGATTAGACCATTAGCATCTCGTTCAAAAATATAAAATATTTTTCCAAATATTTTTGAAACTTTTCCTATTTAAAACTTGACTCTTCTGTAGTTACATCATGTATTAAGACTGACAGAAAATGAAAAGTTGCAATTTTCCAGGCTGATATGGATAGGAACTATACTCTCGTGCTGGCCAAAACTTGAGTCCATAATCCATAATAATGCTTCCTCTAGTGGAAAAGTACATCCTCTGTTATCATCGCACATCATCTACTGACATATTTGTTAGAACTGTTTTCGCTTACGTATTTCGCTCCTGATTCAGACAAGACTTTTTTACTGGAGAAAGCAGTTTTATGAATAAACAGTTCTTATTTTAGCCAGAAGTAACCATTTAAAAAAACAAATGGACTTGTTTATTACAAACACACAGCTTTTCATTTCACAAGATGCTAATTAATGGACTGGAGTGGTGGGGTGTGGATTATTGTGATGTTTTGGTCAGCTGTATGGACTCTCATTCTGACGGTACTCATTCACTGCAGAGGATCCATTGGTGAGCAAGTGATGTAAACTAAAATTCTCCAAAAACAAACTCATCTACATTTTGGATGGCCTGAAAGTGAGTCAATTTTAATCAAACATCAATTTTAGGTGAAGTATTTTTTCTAATGCTTCAAAACCGAAATTTTAAGTTTGACCATAGAATTTATTAGATTGTGGCATAATAACTTTTTATTGTTGATTATTTGGAATCAACACCAATTAATTATTTTACCAAAATAAGAGGGATCATACAAAATGCATATTATTTTTTATTTAGTACTTACATGAATAAGATTAAACTGCCCACCGTTCTTAAGAAAAATCCTTCAGGTTCCACAATTAATTTTTTATTTAAGCATTTTTGTGTATTTGAACCCTTTCCAACAATGACTGTATGATTTTAAGATCCATCTTTTCACACTGAGGACAACTGAAGGACTCATATGCAACTATTACAGAAGGTTCAAATGCACACTGTTGTTTCAGAAGGAAAAACGATGAGCCAGGGGTGTAAACTTTTGAACAGAATGAAGATGTGTACATTTTTTCAGATTTTGCCTAAATACCATATATTTTTCCCCATTTAGTACTGCCCTTCAGAAGCTACATAAGTCACTTACATGTTTCACAGAAGACAAAGTTAAGTTCAATTTACCCTGATCTTCATATTCAAAAAGTGCTGCCTGGGTCTTAATACACTGCATTTCCTTCTAGAGCATTAGTGAGCATTTGAACCTTCTGTAATAGTTGCATATGAGTCCCTAGTTGTCCTCAGTGTGAAAAGATGGATCACAAAATCACACAGTCATTGTTGGAATGGGTTCAAATACACAAAAATGCTAAGAAAAAAAAAAGAATTTGTGGGACCTGAAGGATTTTTCTCAAGAACAGCGGGCAGTTCAACTGTTCAGGACAAACAAGGGACTCATGAACATCACTAAACAAAAAAACACAGATGTGAATCATTCAGATAACAACACTGTGTTAAGAATCAAGTGTATGTAAACTTTTGAACAGGTTAATTTTTATAAATTAAACTATTATTTTCTCTTGTGGACTATATGCAAACATTATATCAAATATTTTATTCAGGTCAGTACTAAATAAAAAATAACTAGCATTTTGTACAATCCCTCTTATTTTGGTAAAATAATTAACATTTGCAGATTCTGCAAGATGTCTGTAAACTTTTGATCTCAACTGTATGTATGCCAGTAGTAATGATAGTCCCAGCAGATGCTGACCATATGGCTATGCGTAGGTTGATGTATTTTGAAATGTTTTATTATAGCCTATTCATAATTTATTCAGCTTTCAAGGACGCTTATGTGTTTTATGCAAACAATAAGTACTTCCGTTCTCACTGCAACCATGCAACCCATCTTTTTATACATGCTAAAATTATCTAACTGCCATGACAACCTTTTGGAGAGACACTTGTAGTGTTTTAATCAGGAAACGGTGGGTGCGTATGTGCATTTGTGAACGGACTAGACAGAAGAAAGTCGTGAGTGGGAAAGCTGTCATGAAAAACAGTAAACAACCTTATTAGGAAACACTTCACAGTATTCACAAAGACGCAGATATACTCTTAAAAACACCCACACAGCTAATCTGTGTCATGTCCTTTCTTTAACGGTTTGACCATGTGAAAAAAAAATACATTTGCACAATTATAACATATTCTTTATTTAGAAGAAAGCTATTAATTATAAATATGTGAGAAATAATTTAATATTATAATTTATATACTAAATAAGACACTAAAATAAATGCTAATAATGGTCAAAACATTTCATATAACAATGTTTGTTACTGCTGACTGACCTTGTAACACTGTTTTGATTTTTTTTATCACAAGGGCAAACTTTCTGTTTATCTCACTTTCTCTCATTTACTCACACCCACGCTTGTACAAACATAAAAACGTGTGTATTTTTTCCCCTCCACAAGCTAAATGTGCCCTCGTCTGATCATTTGCACACACACAAATGCTCAAAGGTACGCAAAGTGTTAAACACGTAGGTTAACTGGCTAGATTAAAAACTAGAGCAAGATAATTTACTTTTCGAGGTTAGATAGTCAACTGACTTCAGGCACACATGCATGAATGAATGTGTATACAAATCCAAAAGCGCACACGTGTGGTATAATTAAACAAATGGAATAATGTACACAACCAAAAGACTGTCTGTAAATGTCATGCACAAATAATGCATAGCAATTAGGTACATTTATTGATTTATTTTCTTTTACAAAGTTGAGCTTCATCATTTTAATATAGATTTACTATATTTAAAATACACTCAAAAGTTTTTTGTTGTTGTTTTTTTAATGTTTTTTTTAAAGAAGTATCTTCTGCTCACCAAGCGGGCGTTTATTTGATTTAAAATACGGCAAAAGCAGTAATATTGTGAAATATTTTTTAAAATTTAAAATAACTGCCTTCTATTTGAATATATTTTCAATTCAAATTTATTTCTGTGATCAAAGCTAAATTTTCAGCATCATTAGCTGTTTTCAAGCAGCAAATCATATTAGACAGAAGAAATTATGCTAAAAATTCAGCTTTGAAATCACAGGCATAAATTAGATTTTAAAATATATTCATATAGAAACAGTTTACATTTTACAGTTTTGTTGTACTTGGATCAAATAGATGCAAACTTGGTGAGCAAAAGAGACTTTTTTTTTTAAATATTACTGTTCAAAAACGTTTGACTTGTAGTGTACATTTACATTTAATTAATAATTTCATTATTACAAGTTGTGGACTTTGAATAATAGAGTATTATACCGTATAACATATTATTCATGTTATATGCTTCCCAAAGTTAAATATCCAAAGGACACAAATAAAGTTTTTCAGAGCGTGCACACCGAATCCCATGATGCTTCGCTGTGTTTGGTCAGAATTTAAATCGCAGCAGCCAATCAGAGGAGGAGATAACGAATCGAGCACAATTCAAAAAGTAGCAGCGACTCACTGCATTCCCATCAGAGCAGTGGGCCGACGCACTTCATCTATGCCCGTTTCATTTCACTCTCATCAGCGAAATACTACCGATCCGAGCTTCAGGGTGGTGAATATACATGTTTTAGATAAGACGCCGTGTATATTGTGGGTTTTCAAGTTGTTGGAGTTATTATTTGAATGTAGTTCGAAGCGGATGTGGATGACTGGTGAATTGCGTGCTGTTTTGGGATAGAGAAGCAAGGAGCAAGGAACTTCGCATCGGTTATTTATTGTTACCGGACTTTCGGGTTTCTTATTCTACTTAAATCGTCTTGTAAAGTGTGCAACGATGAGCGCTGGAATCGCGAAGAATGCGAAGCCTTCGGCTCACGTCGACCCCAAATCTGCTCCTCTGAAAGAGATTCCTGATATTCTAGTGGATCCCAGAACCATGAAGAGATACATGCGAGGTCGCTTTCTGGGAAAGGGAGGATTTGCGAAATGCTACGAAATCACAGATATGGACACAAAGGAGGTTTTCGCAGGGAAAGTGGTGCCCAAGTCGATGCTACTGAAGCCGCACCAGAAAGAGAAAATGAGCACAGAAATCGCCATTCACAAGAGTCTCGATAACCCGCACGTCGTGGGGTTTCACGGGTTTTTTGAGGATGATGACTTCGTGTACGTGGTGTTGGAAATCTGTCGGAGACGGGTAAGATCAGGGAAACCGATTTGAAAACAGACCGTCAACGCCAACGGTCGATATTCCTGTCACTGGCTGATAGTATATTGCAGTGCTTCAAGTTGAACGCGTTAAAATAACTTAATTCTATTAACAGTGACTGGTATTTGCTGTGTTTCTTTTTCTCAAACTTAGAAGTTTATTCGTTTTTAATAATGTACGATATATGAAGTAAAACAGCTTCTACTTTCTCCCTTACACCGCTGGTGGATTTTAAACTGGAGGATGTGACGTCAGTTGATTTTGTTTCTTAGAGATATGGTTGTTGAAACGAGCTCCGTCAGAAATTTAAAAATGATTTTTTTTATTTTACTGTCCTCACTACCTTTTTATTGTGTGGTTTTTTTTTTTTTTTTTTTTTTTTTTTTTTTTTTTTTTTTTTTTACCATTTTTACAGTCAAAAGTTCGACTACTTATTTATTTTATTTTTTAGAAGTCTCTTTTGCTCACCAAGCCTGCATTTATTTCATCCAGAATAACACAGCAAAAACAGTAACATTTGGAAAAATAATTTTATTCTTGTTTTTCAAAAGCAAAATTTTAACGTCATTACTCCAGTCACATGATCGTTCAGAAATCATTCCAGTGTGCTGGTTTGCTGCTCAAACTTTGTTGAAAACAGGGGTTCAGAAGAACAGCATTTATCTAAATCTTTTGTAACATTATAATCGTCTTTTTCCATCACTCTTGATCAATTTAAAGCTTCCCTGCTATAAAAGTTTCTATAACTCCTTTTCTCAAAAAAAAAAAAAAAAAAACTAACTCCAAGCTTTTGAATGGTATAATGTTACAAAAGCATTTTACTTCAGATAATTGCTGATCTTTCTATTTATCAAAGATTCTGAAAAAAAATGGGCTCAACAGTTTTGCATATTGATAGTAATTATAAATGTTTCTTGAAAGAGAAATTTCAGCATATTAGAATGATTTCTAAAGGATAATGTGACACTAAAGACTCAAGTAATGATGAATTTAGCTTTGATCACAGCATAAATTCTATTTTAAAATGTATTCAAATAGAATTATTGTAATTGTAAACATATTTCACAATATTACTGCCTTTGCTGTATTTTGGATAAACTTCTTTTATTCCCTTTTTTTTGTGATGGAAGTGTAGTTGTTTGAAGTTCCCGCCTGATTCGGATTTTGATGCTTCATTTTTTCTTTCTTTGCAGTCTCTCCTTGAATTGCACAAGCGGAGGAAGGCAGTGACTGAGCCTGAGGCCAGATACTTCATGCGCCAGACTATTCAGGGTTGCCAGTACTTGCACAACAACCGGGTCATCCACCGTGATCTCAAACTCGGAAATCTTTTCCTCAATGATGACATGGATGTAAAAATCGGTAAGCAAACAATGATTGTTCTCTTAACTTTTTTTTTTTTTTTTTTTTTTTTTTTTTTTTTTTTTCCCTACCCCCCAATCCATGACCTTCTTAATGCAGACTGTGTCCTGTTTCTCTCTTAATAGGTGACTTTGGGTTGGCCACTAAGATCGAGTTTGATGGAGAGAGAAAGAAGACCCTGTGTGGCACTCCAAACTACATCGCCCCAGAGGTGCTCTGCAAGAAAGGCCACAGCTTTGAAGTTGACGTATGGTCACTGGGATGCATTCTGTAAGTCCGACGTTGAATTAAACAACTATGGAAGCATTTGATGTCGATTTTCATAAAACACTAAATCTCTAATGGGATTCCATCTTTGCATAAAGACTAATTTTTATAACTGGGCATGTATGATTACTGATGGAGATGTATTGCGTTCATCAGATACACATTGCTGGTTGGGAAGCCACCATTTGAGACATCCTGTCTGAAGGAGACCTACATCAGAATCAAGAAGAACGAGTACAATGTTCCTAGAGTAAGTATCTTTGCATCAGAAATTCTCTTTTTATACTTATGTTGGCATGAAATAAACTACATCTTATTGTGAACAATAAAAATAAATTGTGTTGTGTGTGTGTGTGTGTGTGTGTGTTTTTTTTGTTTTTTTTTTATTATTATTATTTTTTTTTATTTAAGCTTCTACTGTGTGCAATGTTTAATGCAGCTAAAATAAAAGGTGACTCTTGTCTTTTGGTGTCAAAACATGATTGGTGGCTTATTTTTTAAATTTTTTTATTTTTTTTTTGGTCATGTTTAGCATATTAATCCAGTAGCTGCTGCTCTGATTCGTCGAATGCTGCACGCTGACCCTACGCTCAGACCTTCTGTTTCCGATCTGCTCACCGATGAGTTTTTCACCTCCGGTTATGCGCCTCTGCGGCTGCCCACTTCCTGTCTCACTGTACCTCCCAGGTTCTCCATTGCCCCCTCGAGTCTGGATCCTGCCCTGCTTCGCAAACCCCTTTCATCACTTAACAAAGGTGTGTAGATAAATCCGTTGTTAAAATGTACAGCTGTTTACTTTATTTAAACGGCTGTGTTTGTTTGATTTCAGTGTTCCCCTCCTTCATTGAAAATCTTGTCAACTTTATTTTTAAAAGTTGCCTGTAATCTTTATTCTGTGTGTACAGGAACAGATAGCCCAATTGAGAAAATGGGGAAAATGGAGCAGCCACAAAGGGAAGATTTTCAGCAAAGGTCAGTTTTTATCTGTGCAAATACTGGCAAGCTATTTATTTTATTTATTTTTGTAATATAATTTTGAACGCTGACTTGCGTCACTTATAAATTTGATGTAGTATATTTGTTTAATGAATTTGCATCTAAATTCTTCTGTACAGGGATGGACCTGAACAACCTGACTGTAATCTAAATGACATGCTGCAGCAGCTGGCCAGTGTCAACACCGCCAGACCTTCTGAGAGAGACTTTATTAGACAAGGTAACCACATGGATTCTCTGCATCTTGCCATTGAAGGGTAATTGCTGTGTTTTAATGAAAATGGAAGTAGGATCCACCATGATGGCACAAATCTATAAAACTGTACTTTGTGCATTTGTACATAAAGCCGCAAAAAATATGGTCAAGTTGCTGATTGGTGTATATGTTCAATCAGTTGACAAACAATGTAATTGTTTTTTTTTTTTCTTTTTCTTTTTTTTTCTCCTCTTCTCCCATTTATAGAGGAAGCCGAGGACCCTGCTTGTATTCCCATCTTCTGGATTAGTAAATGGGTCGACTACTCTGACAAATATGGCCTTGGTAAGACACCATGCTGACACTGATATACTCAAGTCAATATCCAAACAACTGGAAACTGTTAATGTTGGAAGTTGTTTGTAGAGCTAGCTGCAGTTGAAAGATCCGGCAGCCTTTAAGGAATGAGCTAAGAGTTCTTTCACCAGCTATGTTTAGATCCACGTGTTTTTTTTTTTTGAGTTATTACAAAGTCAACAATGGTGGCCAAAATGATTAGAACACTAGTATTTTCACCAGCTTAAAAGGTTTTAAGACAGTCGTTTCTTTCTTTTTAGTGTCTGTAGGAAATATGTTTACCTTTCTAAACATTCATTTTGCCATTTATTGTAATTCAGTGAGGTTTATTTATTTATTTATTTTTTGCACAAAGTCTGACAGTGCCAGTGCTCCACACAGAGATCTGATTTAATCATTATCATCATCCGGTCTGTCTGGAATGACATGAAGTAACAGAACAAACTGACAAAATCCAGGAGAACTATCGCAACATCTCCAAGATGCTTTAAGAAGCCTACCTGCAAAGCAGCAGTACTGTTAAAGGTGTTAGGCACTTGAAAAATGTTCTTTTAAAAAAAAAAACAATCAAATGGGTTTCTTTATCAATTAACTTCTATTTGCTAAATTAAATCAACATTTGGTGTGACAATATTTTGGGTTGTAAAGCAACTTTTGCTCTAAGGTGCAGTTGCGTATAGTTTTTCAGGTAGCTTTGCAGGTAGGTCTTTTGACGCATCTTAGAGACGTTGCTGCAGTTTTTCTGGGTTTAGTCTGTCTTGGTTTGTTCTATTCATCATGTCATTCCAGACAGCCTGGAGGGAGGAGGATGATATTTTGTGCTAGTTTCCAAAGGTTTTCTTGAACGTACAGGATGGAAAAGGTGCTTTATTCACAAAAAGCTTCATTTGTATCTTTGGGTAGTGACAGCTACTTCCATGCTCCCCAAAATATATAGGCATATGCCTATATGCTAATAATTTTATTTATTTATTTTTTTTCTCCCTTCATAGGTTACCAGCTGTGTGATAACAGCGTAGGCGTCCTGTTCAACGATTCCACACGTTTGATTATGTACGCTGATGGTGACAGTCTGCAGTACATCGACCGCAACTCCGCAGAATCCTACCTCAGTGTTCGCTCCTACCCTTCTGCACTCTCCAAAAAGGTCTGTTTGCACTGAAAATAATGTAGTGAATGACTTTCATAATTGTCATCCAGTGTTGATTATTATTATTATTATTATTATTATTATTATTATTATTATTATTATTATTATTATTATTATTATTATTTTATATATATAATATATATTATTTTTTTTATTTTTTTTTTTTTGTGTGTATAGATTACACTCCTCAAGTACTTCAGGAATTACATGAGCGAGCACTTGCTGAAGGCTGGGGCGAACATAACACCCCGTGATGGGGATGAACTAACCCGTTTGCCTTACCTCCGCCACTGGTTCCGCACAAAGAGCGCCATAGTGCTACACCTGAGCAATGGAACTGTGCAGATCAACTTTTTCCAGGTGAGAAACCACCATGTCTTAAAATGGGTAATTGTGATGTCAAACAAAATACAGAAGTGTCCAAACTGAAACGGTGATCTCACCACTTTCTCTTTGTGCCTTCCAGGACCACACTAAGCTTATTTTGTGTCCCCTGATGGGTGCAGTGACATACATCAACGAGAAGCGAGAGTTCTACACCTATAAATTGAGCCTAATTGAGGAGTTCGGATGCTGCAAAGAGTTAGCCAGCCGTTTGCGCTATGCTCGCAACATGGTGGAGAAGCTCATGGCCTGCAAAAGCACTGCCACAGCCACTACTTCTGCCCGCTAACCCGCTGACGTTACAAATTGTATAGATTTATGAGGTTACCACCGACTGTGCGAGTCTGAGGGTCCTTGAATATACCAGCAGTAAAACTTGTACAGTTTTGTGTTTCTACACTGACTTCCTCCTCTGGATCTGTTTGCTCTCTTAATATCACTTGTTTTTCTGGGTTGGGAAGTTTGTGACCATGCCAGCTCTCTGTATCATGTGAATGCTCTTGTACATGTTTTAATGTTTTAGAACTTGTCTGTTTACCTTTTGACTGTTCTTTGTATAAAATCTTTTTGGCGTTAATCTTTTAATGTGTCAGAGAATATTTGAAATAAGTTGGTATTCCAAAATAAAGATCTTTTTAGAGAAATGTTGATGTTAGATACTGTTAATGATCAATACAAACTTATAATTGTGAGTTTATTTAAAATAAGTGTCTCAAAGAAGTGTTTTTCATCAACATGAAACACTTTTTGATCTATTAATCTTTTAATATTAAAATATTGAAATGGGGTCTCCTTTGGTTTCATGTTGCATTTAAGGTAATTGATATGCTACTGTTCAAAAGTTATTTTTACAAGAAGTTTTGTTTAAAATAAATGCTGTGCTTTGGAATGAACCTCGGAAAAAATACATAATGGTTTACATAAAATGTAACTGTACAACTGTTTTCCATATTGATATTTTTCTTGACACTGAACAGTAATACAGAAATAATTTGCGTTTAAAATAAAATATATTAAGTTGTAATATTTCACTATGTTGCTACTTTTGCGTATATATATTTTTTTTATCAAATAAATTTATTAGCCTTTTGAGTGTAAGAGTGGCATGCAAAGTCACTAAATCTAATCAATCTAAAACATATTGCATGTTTTCTGTATTAAAGAAATAACTTGATGTGAGAAGCTTGACATCAGTGGACTTACCGTAATTGTTGTGCTCAACGAAAAAAAAAAGGGACTTCTGTGTTGACAACGCGTTCAAGAGTACCGCGTTGTGAACGCGGTCAACGGGGTTAGTGCGTCAGCAGCACAACAGGCATGCATGGGTCAATGAGAAGAAATTGAATAAGTTGAATAAAGTCGTTATTTTTTTTTTTTTTTGCACACAAAAAGTATTCTCGTAGCTTTATAACATTACAGTTAAACCACTGGTGTAAAGTGGACTATTATAAGGATACTGGGCCTTGAGCGTGGTAGTTAAGTTGCTGTCTGTGCAGGGTCAGAAAGCTCTCGGATTTCATCAAAAATATCTGATGTTTGTTCCGAAGATGAATGAAGGTCTTACAAATTTGGAACGACATGAGGGTAAGTAATTTTTGGGTAAACTAACCCTTTAAGTACGTTAAGCATATGTAAGACAGCTTGTGCAAATAAGACAATAGATGAATGGGTGTTTACAGTGATTACAAGTACTTGTTTCACTACATCTTAATGAAGTGTCATTTAATTATGTCCTCTTTGGTAGCGTTTATTTACATTTCCACTGAGCACATGACCAAACTTACTGTTTAATCTTGCTTTTGAGCTTGCCATTTGCATCTGTCAGCTACCAAGACCACTTGTATTAAGAGTAAAGCTGTCCATCACAGAGCTGACAAATGATTTAAACACTAAATTAAGTGCTTTTGCAAAATAACAGCATCCCACAACATAATATAATTGACTACATCTGATATACTTGGTATGTATCTTGAGTTAATAGGTGGTAAAGATACGTACGAGCAGTATTAATTAAGATATTAGCCTAATATTTCACCTACCTGACCGGAAATTATAAAAACAAACACAAATGTTGTCAGGATTCTTCCCTGGAAATCTTAGTTGAGTTTGGCCAGCCACAAACACCTTTTTTTCCTCAGTTTTTTGCACTCTTCTCCTTGCAATTTGCTGTAACTTTTGGCAGTCTATAGTACTCCAAATGTTTTTCTCAGTCTGACCGATTATTACAGCCAAAACATGACAATAACTGACCATTTTCTGCAGCAATAATCAGCAAAGTAGGCGAGTTTCATTCAGTTCAGTGGCATTGTTTACATTCGGTGCCGCCAATATGATCGATTGATGAGGCGTCGTGAAAACACTCTATACAACTAAACCTAGATTCAACGGCTAAAAAACAAAAATGCTATCAAATGCTTAAACGTACAGTTTATTTAGGTTTGTTTTGTGCTCAAACAAAAAGCAAGATTATATAACTGTCCATAGTGTTTTGCAGGGCACAAAGTCTGTATAAAAAAGTTTAATTTTTAGGTTTAAAACATTTTTCATGTAGTTATAGGTGTTGTAGATGCTGTAGTAAAAAGTACCATAGTACTACCACATTTTTTTTACAGACACAATAATAATATAATGTTTTTTTTTTTCTTTCTTTCTTTTTGAAGTACCTTGTAATTAGCACAGCATGTCAATACCACCTGAAATAATCAGTATTTTGCGCAATGGAAATCCATAACAAACATGTCCACAACAACATTAACCTGAATCAAGTATAACAGTTTTTGATCTGTGCCACTTTTACAAAGATTTTTTGGCAAATACATTTAATCTTCACTGGGTAGAAAAACAAAGGCACTAGTATTTCCACATTCAGTGTATATTTCCAGTGGCAAAATCCTCAACACTTTATTTATAAAAAGATTTTTTTTTAAAACTTGCAGTATAAAACTAGCGTACAGCAGGCTGTAAAACACTTCACAATATTTGTGTTTTAAAGCTGTAACACTCTCAGTTGTAACATCACAGAAATGAGAATGAAGCTGCAATGTGTGGTGGACTGTAAAACATCCATAAATGTAGCATGAAGCTGCAATTAAAACCACACAACGCAAAATCAACAGCAAAAATCCCAGTCCCAGTGTATCTGATTCACACAAATACATGTACACTTGGTGTACAATATGGCACAGACAAACTAGTATTTTTGGTTTTTAGTTCACTAATGATCAAATATATTCGTATATCTGCTAATATCAATGGATGTTTTGCTGGCTTTATGCATGTAACCTGGCTTTTTGAAACTGGTGAACCATCATCTCAAGAAACCATGTCCTTAGTATGAAAATACATAACTTTCTACCTATTAAGAATATAAGTAGTCAGCTGGTGATTCAGTAATCTTCAGTGTTAAAAGTCAGAATTAAAATAAGCAAAACTGACAGAAATGTAGAACACATCCCAATCTATTGGCTGATGTCAACTCATCAGAAAATATGGCCTTTTAATTTCTTTGCTATTTGGTTCACATCATAAAACCAGCAGCAAACAATGGCAGCTCTGTAAAACCCAATTTATACACTCAGTAACTTGTTTGGTTAATCTAACCTATAAAACCTGTTTTATATAGAAGCATAGGCATAAAAAACCTAAGTCAGTTTCGCTCAGCAAGTCCAGTAGGATGTTTAGAAGAAAACTGTCAGTAGTGTTCAACAACGAGATGTGCTCACAGTTCTGAGGTACAGAATTATACATCGACAGTGTTTAGTTGCATCCTCACGGTCTCTGTTTCCTTAAGGATCTTACTTTTCCTCTCCAGTCCAGTGTAGGAACAAACAAGCATGTCTCTGTGGATGTTCAGTGGTGGTAGTATGGGTAAAAGAGTCTCTCGGGAGCACAGATGCTAAGTGCTGAATGCGTGTGAAGCAGTAACCGTGGGAAACGAGATGTAAAATATGCCACAAAGCCGTCAGGGACTTCACCTAGAGCAGTTTGAACCTCTGGTGGGAGCTCATGATAATGATGCTTCTGTTGAAAAACATTAGAAGAAAGGTTTTATATTATATTATATAAAAAAAAAATATTTGGAAGTAATTAAAGTACACATTGAATAATAATTTGTAATTTTTACAGTATTTTCCATTAAATAAATGCAGCCTTGATGAGCATAAGAGACTTAAAAAAAACTTACCAACCCCAAACTATATTATATTATATTATATTATATTATATTATATTATATTATAACCATTCGAAATTGTTACTAATATTGATTGATTTATATATTAATTTTTATTTGTATAGAAATGTATATTTTTTCAGCAAGGACACATTCAATTGATTAAAAGTGAAGGTGAAAATTCAGCTTTGCCAACAGAGGAATCAATTACATTTTAAAATATATTAAAATAGAGTAACATTTTGTAATAATAATTTTGTTTTACTGTTTTTTTTTTAATCAAATAAATGCAGCCTTGATGAGCATAAGAGACTTAAACTTTAATAAGTTACCAATCCTAAACTTTTATGTTATATTATATTATATTATATTATATTATATTATATTATATTATATTATATTATATTATAACCATTGAAAAGTTGAGTTTCACTAACAATTTTTATGACATTTTAAAATATATTAAAATAGCATAATAATTTGTAATATTATTTTAAAATATTTATGTTTTTACTATATTTTCTATCAAATAAATGCAGCCTTAAACATTAAACATTAAAAACTTACCAAACTTATATTATATTTTATTTTTAAGAATTTTAAAAATAGAATATATTATTAGTGCACTGTTAATTTCTCACTTTTGTATGCAAAAAAAATGTTATGTAAAAACACACAAACACTTACTTTATTTCTCATTGCTCTAAGTAGGTCTCTCACAGAGTTTCCTTTATATGTACGAAATTTTCTAAGATCTGCCAGACGGAAAAGTTTTATATTAGACATGCAAATATACAGACATGAATAAGCATTTTTTCATTTTCACATTACACATTTTATTCAATATTTCTATAATGTAAAAATGCTTGTATTTTTTTATAATGATAATTTGCAGTGCTTACCAGCCTGCAGTGGTGCTGATATGTGCATCCTCCAGTTGGTTCTTACGACAGATCTGCCAGAGTTCTCCAGACGGCCCACTATAGCGCTGTCTGCTGGCTCCTTCTCTATTCTGTCACTGACATCCTAGAGCCAAACAAAAACTTCAGCACTGCACTTTTTCACTAGAGCCTTCAATAAACACAGACACACACACACCTGAAAGAACTGCAGTTGTTTCTCTGGGCTCCAGAAGAAGGGATGTTTAAGGACGGATGCTGCTGAAGGACGCGTTTCTGGTTCAGCACTGATCATCCGCTCAATCAGATCTCTGCCAATCACATCCTCTACAAACACCAAAAGAGCCAGAAAAACATTAGTGTTTTTGTATGACATGTCAGTGATAACAGTGTCTAAACAAAAACCAGACACCTCTAAAACAGAAAGTACACATGAAATTCATGCATGCACAAACCATGTATATCCTCCATGAAGTGGTCAAGGTTATAGACTCCAGAGAGAATATTAGCTTGACGCCGCAGAGTGTCACCAAACGGATGCTGTCCTTTGGACGTCACATAATAAAATACACATCCGGCTGAAAATATATCCACTGCACTTGTCTAAAGACAGAAAATTAGATGGGGAATAAGACAAACAAGCAGAATATAGTTATGGCCAAAAATATTGGCACCCTTGCAGTTCTGTCAGGAAATGCAACACTTCTCTCAGAAAATTGTTCCAATTGCAAATGTTTTGGTATTCACATGCTTGTTTTTGTTTTGCTTTTGCACTGGAAAACAAACAGAAAAGAAAAGTCAAACTTGATAAAAAAAAAAATTCACACAAAACTCAAAAATGGACTGAAAATTATTGGCACCTTGTCAAAATTGTTCACCATTTGAATGAAAAGGGACGCTATGGTAGGACACCACTGCTGACACAAAGGCATAAAAAGCAAGACTGGAGTTTGCCAAAACTTATGTGACAAAACCACAATCCCTCTGGGAGAACGTACTGTGGACAGATGAGACAAAAGTAGAGCAAACATCATGGCACTGTCTACAGAAAAAGAAATTAGGCCTTTAAAGAAAAGAACACAGTCCCTACAGTCAAACATGGTGGAGGTTCAAAGATGTTTTGGGGTTGCTTTGCTGCTTCTGGCACTGGACCCGAAACACTTCAAAAAGCACTCAGAAATGGTTACAAACATAGCGCTGGAGAGTTTTGAAATGGCTAGCAATGAGTCCAGATCTGAATCCCATAGAACACCTGTGGAGAGATCTCAAAACAGCAGTTGGGAGAAGGCATCCTTCAAATCTGAATGACCTGGAGCAGTTTGCAAAAGAAGAGTGGTCCAATAAAAATTGGATTGGCTAGAGAGGTGTAAGAAACTCATTTATGGTTAAAGGAAATTCATTTCAGTTCGTTAAACATGTGAGTACCAAAATATTTGTAACTGCAACAATTTTCTGAGAGAAGGATTGCATTGTCTGACAGAAGTGCAAGGGTGCCGATATTTTTGGCCATGACTGTATCTTATTTGGTGAGTTTTTAAAATTCAGTACACCACAGTATCTGTTTTTTTAACTGCACATGTGACGTGTTTGTATGCATGTATACTAGACGCACAGGGTTCCCTTTTGGAGCATTTATGAGTAATTCAGGGGCAATCCAGCCTTCGGTTCCTGGTATTCCAGAGCGTAGGCTGAAACTATGGCGACCATCTGGAAGCTTCTTACACAAGCCGAAATCTGAGATCACTGCCCGGACTCGACCCAATGCCCCCGGGAGAGAGAGCAAAATATTTCGTGGCTTTAAATCCCTGTGAACTGAGTACAAGAGGGACAGGTAATTACAAATGACGGTGGGTGGGTCTGTTACATGCATGCATACCATCAACATCCAGTTAGTTACTCAATAGCAATTAATAAACATTAGTGTAATGCAGTACTACCTTGTGCATTTTTAAGAAGTTATAGGAAGGAAGTTATGATTGGAATTGTTGCGATGGCAACAGTGACTCACCAATATTGAGGGAGTGCAGGTGACTGAGGCCACACATGGTCTGGTCCAGCAGGGACACTGGGTTCAGGTCTGAATAAGGACAACTTGGGTCCTCCACATACTACACACAAAACAGAAAAACCCAACTGTGATGCATGGAAACAAATCAATTATTATGCAGCTGAAATGATCGCTGATTACACTAATGAAAAGGAATACTAAAAAAGTTATTATACAGTTAAGAAATTGAAAATACAGTACAAGAATGCTGTTGCATTAGTATTGCAAAAGTTCTATTCGTAATCATAGTTTTGCTTTTTAGTCTTGCTTTTTAGTAGAAATATCTAAATCCTTAAACCATCTTTAAAAATTAAGAATTTTTGCATTTTCACTTGGTTTTACAGATGTTTTAAGCATAAATCTCACTCATTTTTGTTATTATCACCAACTAAACTCAAATAAAATGAAATATAAATGTTAAATGAAAAACTATTCAAAATACCAGAACTAAAACTGAAGTAAAAATTAAACCCCCATAAAAACGACAAACAAAATTACTAAAACTGAAACTAAAATTAAAACTGAAATCTGAAAAAAAGCTAAGTAAACATAACAGTTTAACAGTTTAAGAAAAAAATTACACTACATGGTTTTGCTAAGTGTTTTCAATGCTGTTGTTGTGAACTGAAACTTTTAAAAAGTGTTTTTGTTAACTCAAATAAAGCTGAAATAAAAGTAAATATAAATGTTAACTGAAAAACTTAAACTTGAATTAGAAATGTATTCAAAAGTATGTTCAGAAAGTATTCAAAAATACCAGAAGTATAACTGAAATAAAAAAAAAAATAATAGCTTATTGAACATATAAGAGTTTATTAATATTAAATAACTAAGATTAAATGAACACTACATGGTTTTGCTAAGTGGTTTCACTGCTGTTATTGTTAACTAAAACTAAAACTTTTAAACAGGTTTTTGTAAACTGAAATAAAGCTGAAATAAAATGAAATCTAAACATTAAATAAAAAACTTGAAATGTATTCAAAAGTACGTTAAGAAAGTATTCAAAATACCAAAACTATAACTGAAGTAAAAATTAAAAACAACAAACATAATTACTGAAACCTAAACTAGAAGTAAAACTGAAAATATAAAAATAATAGCTAATTGAACATATAACATTTTATTAATACTAAAATAACAAAAACAATACAACACTGTATGGTTTTAATAAAATAGCAAAATAAATAAATAACACTGTGGTGGAAAATATGAAACAAAATAAAATATAAATATTAGATGAAAAACTAAAAAATAACAAATTAGTGTATTCAAAAGTATGAAAGTATTAAAATTACTAAAACTAAAACTGAAATTAAAATAAAGCTAAAAGTATTAAAAAAAATAATAAAGAAACTAACAATAAAAGCTAATTCAGCTTATTAATAAAACTATTATAGTATAATGATACTAAAATAATGGGTATATTATATTTTACTGTATTACATTATATCATACTTGTGCAACTAGCCTAAATCTAACCCCAAATGCAGTTTGTTTTTAGATTTTCTTGTCTGCCACTGGTTGAGTTTTCAATTCTAATGATAACATTCTCATGTTCCTCCCTCATGACCGACTAATGAGACAAATAAATACCACTTAAAAGCACCCCTATGTTGTACAAACACACACACACTAAAAACACACCTGCTGCAGTGTAGCAGCACACAGCTCTATGGCGATGTAAGTGAACTGTCTGTCCCGCTCTGTACAGAAGTAACGGATGACGTTGGGATGCTCGTCTGATTCACGGAGAAGTTGAACCTCTCGTTCTGCAAACTCCACACACTCTGGAAGGATACGCTTTACCGCCACACGCCGACCGTCAAAATGACCCCTGCATTCATAACACCAGTGAATTAAAGGTAAAGGACGACCAACCAAAAACATTGGAAAAACTACTATCATAACCAACCGGAACACAAAGGTTCCCTCTGTTCCATGGCCCAACACCTCAGCAGGACTGAAAGAGATTTTACCAACTTCCACAACATCAGGCTGTTCACCTAAAGAATATGAGTTAAAACACATAACTAAAAGCTTAATTTATAGCAAACAACATATAGGTTTGTATATAGCATAAACTGCTTATTTAGATAAAAGGAAAAAAAAAACAATGGGCTTCATTCATGAAATACAAGCAGAACAAATTTTGTTAAAAATAGTTTGAATTTAACTGGATTTTCACAGAAAATTTGTTATTGTGTTTCATGAATAAAGCTCAAATGTTGACATGGCGATAGAATAGTCTCCATACTCTGTGATTGGCTAGCTGTTGTTATTGGGATGGAGTCTCTGCTTGAGAATGGTTGAGTTTGATTGGATGCCTTAGAACTAGTCTTCTCTGAATAGCTGTTGTTGTTGTAAGACGAGGATGAGGGCGGAGCATTGGGTTCTGTGATAGCGCTCTGATTGGTCAACACCGGCAGAGGGTTGGAGTCTACTGGCTCTTCAGAACTTTTGGATTTTTTGACAGGCTGATCAAAAAAAGAAGAACAAAAATGTCTTATACCTGTTTATTTATATTATATACATGTATAAATGAATAAATATGTATGTTATAAATATTCAAAATACACTTTCTACTAAACACCTTTTTGTGGGTTAGCAGGAAGGCAATCCACGCTCCCAGCAGCAGTGTCACCACCAGCACTGTCATGGGGTCAGAGGTCAGGGAGTCTGGCAACACGGGGGAAGAGCTGTGCTTTGTTACCGGTGGCAACTGTAAACACAAGATGACAAGTTTGTGCTTGGCTGTTCAGAATGCTTGCAATTTCATCACGCATCAGATTTTCAACGGCCAAAATCCAATTATAAAGTTGATATAGATGCCGTTTTCTGAATCACAATTTATATCCCGATTTCATTTAAGAATGAACAGTACTGCTTTCAAATGAACATTTGTTAATCCCCCACTTAGCTTAATACAGCACTTTTCTCAGTATAGTTTCTACACGGAAAATACCATTATAAAAACAGTCAATCACAATATAAAAGTGTCAGACCTATGTAAGATTTTCTGTGAAAAATAAATTAAACACACCTCTTCTACAAGTACTTAACCACCCCACACCCTTAAACCAGTGCACTTTGCATTTACACACTAGTTGTCAAATAAACCTGGCACTGCATATTACAAATAGTGCTGGCACCTTGGAAAAAAAACTTTTTTGTAAGTCACTTTGGATAAAAAACACTGCTAAATGCATAAATGTAAATGTGCGGCCTTATGTTAAACTGTTTTAAGTTACTTTTTTTCCTACATCAGTCTACACTTCATGCACCACAATGACAAAGCAAAAACAGAATGGTCACAACTTCATAAATGTATTAAAAATAATAAAAAAAAAACCCTGAAAAGTACATTGCATAAGTTACTCAGTACTTAGCTGCCTCAAGATTTTTGGGGGTATGATGCAACAAGATTTGCACATCAACATTTAGCAATTATCTGCCATTCTTCACCTCACCTCTTCACTTCTCAAGCTCTGTCAGCTTGGATGGGGTCTGGCAGACATTTTCAGGTTTCTCTAGAAATGTTTGCTTAGGTTTAAGCCCAGGCTCTGGCTGTGCCACTCAAGGACATTCACAGAGTAGTCTATAACCCACTCTTGCTGTGTGGTTAGGGTCATTGTCCTGTTGGAACATGAACCTTCTGACCAGTTTGAGGTTCTGAATGCTCTCTGACTGGGTTTTTATTGAGGCTATCTCAATATTTTGGTGCACTGAACTTTTCTTCTACTCTGATGAGTCCCTCAGTCCCTGCCACTGAAAAACAGCCCCACAACTACCACCGCACTTTACTTTTAGGATGGAGGTGATAAATATTGCCTAGTTTCCTTCATACATGAAGCTTGGAACTGAGGTTCATCAAAGCAGAAAATTTTGTTTCTCACAGTCTGAGGGTCCTAAAGGTGCTTTTTTGCAAATTCCAAGTGTGTTTTCATGTGTCTCTAGCCAAGGCCCTTCTCCATCAATTGCTCAGTTTGGCCAAGAGGCCAGCTCTAGGAAGAGTTGTGGCTGTTTCAAACATTTTCCATTAAGGTTAACGGAAACTACATTCTACTGTGAACCTTCAATGCAGCAGAATTTTATCTGAACTCTTCCCCAGATGTGTGGCTTGATGCAATCCTGTCTCTGAGCTCTACAGAGCTGTTTTACCTCAGGGCTTGGTTTTTGCTCTGATATTCATTTTCAGCTGTTAGATCATTTATTAAGACGTGTATGCCTTTCCAAATCATACCCATTCAATTGAATTTGCCACAGGTTAATTTCTCCTGAAGTGTAGTAACATCTACAAGCAATATGAATGCTCCTGAGCTCCTGTTTAATTTTTAATACATTTGCAAAGACATTAAAAAAACAGTTTTTGCTTTACCATTATGGTGTATGTCTAAACTGATGTTAAAACAGTTTAACATAACGCAGCAACATAACAAAATGTGAAAAAAAAAGTAAAATAGTGAATACTTTTGCAAGTACTTTTTTTTTTACTTTTGTCTTTTTTTCTTTAAAGCTACAACAGTATATGGGACTTAGAAGATATGGCAAAAGTTACATAGATTATTTCTATGGTACTTTTATGTATAGATTACTTTTTTATGGTATTTTATGACATTATTTTTATATTTTTTAATGGAAAATAGCAGCGTGAACATGCAAACTGTTACTTTGTATGTTTTTACAAAATAAATAATGTATTGCAGGCTCTGAACAACATATATAAATATATAAATAAAATAATAAAATACTTTTTTTTTATTTCAGAGTGAACTGTGCATTGGACTCACTGGGTGAGATGGAGAACGGAAAGAAGAACCAGAACCTCGAGGTGGGATGACATCACCAGAGCGCTGCAGGTTCTCTGGGAAATCTCTCAACATGGTGGTGTGAGCCAAAGGAGGGACTTCATGGTGACCTGCTCACACACACATGCAGACCAAGCTATATATGCATAGATATAATACAATCTTTCTAAAATCATAAAACATTAAAGGGATAGTTCACCAAAAAATGAAAATTCCGTCATTAATTACTCACCCTCATGCTGTTCCAAACATTTAAGATCTTTGTTCATCTTAAGAACACAAATTAAGATATTTTTGATGAAATCCACGAGCTTTCTGACCCAGCTTTTGCTGTCTATGCAGGGTCAGAAAGCTCTCGGATTTCATGAACAAAGGTCTTACGGGGTTATCAAAACTTTCATTTTTAGGTGAACTCTTTAAACTCTACAGTGTATTTATCTTTTTTTAATCTACACATTTACTGTGTCTGTACATAAATGATAAATTCATTGTGTGTTTAAGAGTTGGCCATACCAATCAGCAGCCACTGATTCTGCAGGGAATTGCTGCTTCCTGGTGGATATTTCACGTCAGTGCTGGGTGTGATCTCACATTCGGGCCGCCCATTACCCATTGTGACGCCAGCTGTGATTGGCCCCTCGATGCGTGCAAGGGTGAGCCCTTTTGGCTGCCATGGAAACAGGATATCTTTAATCACAAGGCAGTTTTACTGTTGGTTTTGAAAAATAAATAGCAAAACTTACCACTATTGCCACACCTTGGTGCACAAGAGAGGTAGAAGCATACAGATGAGAGTCCGTCTTGCCAACATAGAGAGTAGGACTATGAAAATATGCATACATAAAAACATAATTACTTTAAAACAGTCTTTTATAATGAGGTAATCACTTGATTTGTTTTATAGTTAATCACCTTTTTTTAAAGGCATACAGGTTTGGGACAAAAGGGTGAGTAAATGATGACAGAACTAATTTTTTGGGTGGTAGTGAATTATCCCTTTAAATAGATCTGTTTTGAAAAACTACTGTCTTACACTAGCTGAGTCTTAGTGCTGTGGTTCTCCTTTGTGAACTGGTACATCCACTTCATGGTGTGGGACTGTGTGTTTTCTGCAGTGAAGGTCAGGTAACGAAGGGTTTCAGTTGCGACTGTCAGATGAGGAGCTCGCCGCAGACTGTCCTGACTCCATAAGTAAAACCCTGCCACTGGAGATTCAAACTTCTGCATCCACAAGACCTCACCAGAGTCACGATCCACCGTAACCACCAGACCGTCCCCGCTGGATGCAAAGTGTGACATCTCTGTGATACACAGACAAACAAATGTGGTGAAATCTGAAATTACCTCCAACATACTTGCATTGACAAATTTAATAGACTGGCTTGTGAAATCTGTGCATGTGTGATGAGAAACTCACTATATTCATATTTTTTGTCATCATAGAGAGGTGCAGAGTAGTCGTTGTAGGTGGCATTCCAGCGGAGTTCCTGAGTCTTCGTATCATACATGGTAATCATATATTCTGCAGACATATACATGGATATATGCATCACATACACAACCAATCAAAAATATTTTAAAAAATAAGAAAGTATTTTATGCTCACCAAGGTTGCATATATTTGATAAAACAGTAATACTGTAAAATATTATTACAATTTTAAAACATTTATATTTTATATATATGTATTTCTATTTTTAAAGGGAACCCTGGGTATTACGACTTGTAATCCTTAATATAATGTAAATAATATCTCTTACTGAAATATATAGTAGAAACATGCAATATAATTTGTTAATTTTTTGCAAAGATGATTTTGACAAGGTAAAAGGGTGTTTTTTACACTACTATTGAGAATTTTTAACCAAAGTATATTATAGACTTTTCATTAAAACCCTAAAGAATCATATCAATTTGTGGAAAATAGGCATTCGATGACCCCTTTAAAAAATGTGTGTGTGTGTGTGTGTGTGTGTGTTATAAATACATGTCCAATGTCTGAATGATTCAGGCTGTATACAGAATTATAATAATGACAAGTTTCACGTATGTGTGTTCGGACCTGTGCGACCAATGAACAGCAGAGGGGCAGAAGGGCAAATGGAGTCTGAAGAGGTGGTGCTCAGGCTTGTCTGTTTTTCACCTGTCTGAGGATCAACCACAAACCAAGTGTCCTGTTTTTTACCTGGAAAAATACACACAGTACATAAATAAGAGTGTACAAGGGCCATGAAGCATGAAACATTACAAAAATGCTTGACATTACCCGTGTAGAGAACCCCATCTGAGCTCCTGCAGGGAGAAGACTGGACCAGTTCTGGAATAGTGAACGGGAGTTTCTGCAGACAGGATTCATATTAACGACTGAGCTGTAACTCTCTGACAAACACACTCACACCCCTGCCCACGACACTCACCATCAGACCCTCTTTACGCTTGCCTCCTAGTACATATAGACTGCCATCATTGGGATCTGGTAGAAAGCCTGGCCTACAAGAGGAAACAGACAACTTTAAAGTTGGATCATAAAAAGTGGGCATTACATACCAGAAGTGGCATGAGACCTGAATGAAGCTTTAAAACAATAACTAAACTGTTTTTGGCTATTGGTTAAACACTTACTCTTGGAAATAGGTAGGAACCTGTATGATGGGATCTAGAAGAGAGAGCGAAATGGTTACGGAAGATGTTAGCAGATATTAATACTACAAACTACTATTAAAAATATCATGGTATAACAATCTTTTAATAGTGTATGCTACAAAACAGCAGTACATTATAATATTCTTTCTATTATCATTTGTCAAAATGCAGATACACACACCTTCCTTCAGTGTCCATTTGATGTCTCCGGTCTGTTTACTGACGGCATGCAGACTTCCATCCAGTGTAGAAACAAAAAGCAAAGATTCTGGGAGAGAGACTGAACTGCCTCCCTCACACTGAAAGAGAAACCAGTAAAACACCTTTTCATACAGCACACTGCAGATATAAGACTATTTAAAACTAATCGCTACCTGATACGCATCCGGAAATACCCAGTGTGTTCTCTTGAGACTAACAGAGTGTGTGTGTGTTTGTCTATACTTAAGCCCAACATTTTTAAAATCACAATTACCATTAACCCTAATAATGCTAACATGACTATAAGAGTCTGTAACAAATATGTTATTAAAGAAAAACTATGTTTACAGTATATGAGGTTCTCAGTAATACACAAAGTTTTTGAATAGTAAGATTTGTAATGTTCTTTTAAAGAAGTCTCTTCTTCTCACCAAGCCAGCATTTATTTGATCCGAAGTACAAGTATATTGAAATATTTTCCTTCAGAAATCATTCTAATATTCTAATTTGCTGCTCAAAACATTTATTATTATGTTGAAAACAGCTGAGTAGATTTTTTCAGGTTTCTTGGATGAACAGAAAGTTGAGAAGAACAGCACTTATCTGAAATAGAGATCTTTTGTAACATTATAAATGTCTTTATCATCACTTTTGATCAATTTAAAGCATCCTTGCTAAATAAAAAAAAAAATAAAAAAGCTTTTGAATGGTATAGACATAGTGTATAATGTTACAAAAGATTTTTATTTCAAATAAATGCTGATCTTTGGATCTTTCATTTCATCAAAGAATCCTGAAAAAAAAAAAATTTCATCTATTTTAAATATTGATGATAATAATAATAATAATAATAAATGTTTCTTAAACAGCAAATCAGCATATTATAATGATTTCTGAAAGATCACGTGACACTGAAGACTGGAGTAATGATGCTGAAAATGTAGCTTTGATCACAGAAATAAATTACATTTTAAAATATATTTAAATAGCAATCAGTTCTTTTAAATAGTAAAATATTTCACAATATTACTGCTTTTGCTGTACTTCGAATCAAATAAATGCAGGTTTGGTGATTAAAAAGCTTAAAGTATCTTAAGGTTTGTGTTTGTGTTAGAAAGCATGGTTAACAGTCAACGGCTATTAACCAGGATATCCTCCTTCTCAAAGCCACTCCTATATTTACCAAAAAACTGCCTGACATTATATGACTGAGAAGGACAACTTTAAATGAGTCAATATTACTCAACAGTATTATGCATGTTTTTCAATAATTTCTTATTCCTTTTTCGCATTGCTTTTGAGTAACATTTTTGAATCTTGTCACATATTCAAGTCATTGCTGTAAGATATCTGTCTAACCCCCTACTGAATCCATATCCACTCTGTAATGTATAATAAAGTTCACTGTGTTCAAGAAACATTGCAAAACTGTCTTGCTCCACTAAAACACACTACAATGAGGCTTTTATTTTTATCAAAGCAAACAATCATTATTTATATGAGGGTATCAATATTTTACATTAAAAGAAATTATCATATAGCACCACCTAACTTAAAACTCACTACTCTATTTTCTCACACATTCATGGCAACTCTTGTTAAAATAACACACATGCACCCGCTCTGGGAACAATGCATCATGGATTGCGCGAGCTCTCCAGTACAAAGCCTACTAAGCGCGCGCCTATGCAGGTCTCGTGCTCGGGTTCGGGTAATATGACACTACTGTAAGAACACAAACTGAAATGATCTTAAAAAACTCAGTTAATAGGGTTGTGTTTCCAACTTCTTCCAAACTTGTTGCCTGAATCACTCAAATAATGAACGAATCGGTCGTTTGAACAGGGGGGCCAGATGTTCAAAAGTATCGGACTGTGGCCATCGGATCGGTTTAAATCTTGAAAATGGGGTGTTCAAAAGAAAAAAAGGATTCAGATCACAAAACCCAATCTTGGTTTTGATCTGGATTAAAATGCGTTTAAAATGTTTTAGTAAAATAGGGATGCTATTGATCAAAAAAAAAAAAAAAAAGATCCAAGCAGAAGGATGGATTTCAGGAACAAAAATGTAGTTATTTGTGTAGATGCATTTTTTTTCCATCACCATGACTCCGTAGAGCACCAGTAATCCAGATTTGAAAATCCGAAAAAGTGTGTAGCTATCTGAATCAGGGTGATCCAATTTTATATTGCTTTGAAAACCCGCCACAAAAGTAAGATGGGTTACCTGATCCTGGATAACAAAACATGGGGTTTCCAAATAGAGGTCATTCTGATCCAGAATAAATTTTTTGAACAACTGGCCCCTGATTATTATGATCTGGTCGAATCAAATTCAAATGAACCGATTCGCCGAAATGAATCCGACTCGCACACTTTATTCATTATTAATAGTAATTTCTAACTATAATATATTATTTTATTAATTATAATAAAATGATACATTAATATATCGTAATAATAAACGTAATTTATTCTTGTTTATTATTTTTAATTAGCATTCCAAGAACCCCAGAGCACCCCGCCTCTGCGTAGCCAAAAATAGACCAACACATATCCCTGTCCCAGTGCATTCCCTATGGTGACCAGTAACATAAAGTGGTAAACACATGAGTACCATTCCCCCTCGTATTTACCTGTGACACGTTTCCAGCGAGGCTAAGCAACAACAGCAGCAAAAACTGTCTCCAGTCCATACTTTCTCCTTGAATCTGACAGATTTGTCTGTAGTTGAAGTTGCGGCGTGTTACGGTCCGTGTCAGTAAATATACACTAAGGTCGAACGGGCTCTAAACTCCTCCAACAAAACGCCATTATCACAAAGTACGGGAAAAACTTCACAGCAGCATACTCAGTCACTTACAGTACTACTACGGTTCAGCATATGCCTGTAACATGCCAGATAACTCATCCTACATTATAATAACAAATATTGCACATTTCCGCGTTGGGACGGAACTGGTGATGTCACTCAAATCAAAGAGCATACAGTCGAAAACTAGAAGGCACGGCCATGTTTGTTTGATTGACAGCGCGTCTGACCAATCGTGTTTCGCTGCGCTTAGTTGAAAGGCGGAGTTTCGAGAAATCTGGTTGTCATTTTAAAACACGTGGAACAATAACAGTTTGGCCCTGACAATTGATGACAACACGGCCCGTTCTGTCTTTTTTTTCTTTTACTTTAGAGGTTCCACATAGAATATTCTCTCTGCTTATTAAGTGGGCAAAAGAAAAGTTTCTGCAATTTTAGTGCCGTCTGAACAAGCAATGTTTTATTAGATCATTAAAATGAAGAAAAATATATTGGCATAAATATATGAATAAGTAAGAATGTACAACGTACAAAATAAAATAAAAACATTATTATGGCCAACAATTTCTAAAATTAAAATATGTAAAACATTTAAAATTTTTAAACATTTTAAACATACGTTTTCAAAAATTTAAACAAACCCCTTTCAATGTGTTTTAGTTAAAAGTGGTATATTAACTCTGTGCACTAAAATGTTTTTTAAGCATTTTTCCCTCATCAAGGCTGTGTTTATTTGATTAAAAATACAGAAAAATGTGCAATATTGTGAAATAGTGTTGCATTTTAAAACAGTGGTTTTCTATTTTAACATAGGCCTACTTTAAAATATAATTTATTCGTGTTTTAGTTAAAAGTGGTATATTAACTCTATGCACTAAAATGTTTTTTTAACTATTTTTCCCTCATCAAGTCTGTGTTTATTTGATTAAAAATACAGAAAAATTTGCAATATTGTGAAATATTTAAAACAGTGGTTTTCTATTTTAATATACTTTAATAAAACATTACAAAGAACAGCATTTATTTAAAATGGAAATCTTTTGCAACAATATACACTACTGTTCAAAGTTGGGGTCAGTACATTTTTTCTTTCTTTATTTCTTTGAAAAAAACAAAAACTTTTATTTAGCAAAGATGTGTCAAATTGATAAAAATTGATAGTAAAGACTATTTTTAAAGGTTTCTATTTTGAATAAATACTATTCTTTTAAACTTTTTATTCATCAAAGAGTCCTGAAAAAAGTATCACAGGTTCCATATAAATAAATAAATAAATATTAAGCGGCACAACTGTTTCCAACATTGATAATACATGTTAGAATGATTTCTGAAGGATCATGTCACTGCAATGAGCTGATGAAAATTCAGCATTGCATCACATAAATTATATTTTAAAGTATAATAAAATAGAAAACATTTTAAATTTCATTTTTAATTTAGGTAATATACCACTTTAAAACACATTTAAGGGTTTTAAAATTTAAAGGCCACCAAATGCTGAAAGTTTAAAGACACCTAAATTATTTTCTCTCTCTACTTCAAATGTTGACTATTGTCTTTACATAATTTCATATACATAATATATAAATATAACAATCTATCGTAAGATGAACTTATCGCTCCTAATTGTTGTTAGAATGGATAAAAACATATTATAGCCTATATTTGAGAACATGTCTATACATAAAAATTGGATACGCTTCACGATTATGCGTGTCATCTTTGCGCAAGGGACCATGCTAATCTTCTCTGTATCTATCCAATTTTATTATATGTGTTATCACAGACAACACGAATTAATTAGTAGTTAATGCCAGAATGTATAGTTCGGATACTGACTATCAAGGCACATGACGGTAGCAAAACGTTTAGCCAACAAGTTAAATGTATAACTATAAGTTGGTTATATCGTAGAGCTGTATATCGGAAATCTTCAACACATTCAAAATAATAATAAAAAATATTTTAGGACGATTTACTGCCCTTTTGTGCGGAGGGTTCTGGGACACATGCAAAATACCTGCGGTCTAGTTCAATGATTGGCATTGTTTCCATAATGTCCGCCCCCTTAGTTTGTCTGCAAATTGTAAGAAAGAGAAACAAAACAATGACAAATTTGATTCACAATAAATTAGATAATGTTTATGATGCATAGCATTGTTTTACAATACGTTAAAAAATACGTTATTTCATATCAATTCCAATTACAGCAAATGTATAATTGTAATACGTATAATACGAAAATGACAGTACAAATAAAACCGATGTCAAAACCGAGTTTTCAAGCAGGTCTTTTTCTAATATAAATGTTAAATAACTTTATTATCTTTCATTTAAATAATATTGTCCATCCAGGACTTTTATCGAGCGGATGTAAGTCGTACAATGGAACCGGAAGTACATTTACGTACACAAAATTTTGCGCGAAAAGCTGTGTTGTCGACGTATGTACGCTCTGCCACTTGTTTATCCATATGTCAGATTACCTGTAAATTTCCTGTCAAAACATACAAGAGAGCGCAAACATGGACGAATATGATGAAATGTACGGGATTGAAGATGATTTTGAACAACAGTTTGAGGATGAATTGGAAGTCTTGGCTGAAATGGAACGTAAGTTAGATATGTTAATGTCAGCTCTGTCTCTAAGGTCTGACTGCTCTTTGTTATTTAAAATTAGTTGACATCGCATTTTAGTTTTCTGTGACATGCCTAAGATACATATACTACAGTAGTACAACGGTATTCTCTGAATAATAGAAAATAGTATCTGAATTAGGTAAATGCCCTATATTGCCGAAAGTATTAGGACACCCCCTTCTTTAGAACAGAAAAAGGCACTTCCAAAACTGTAGCAACTAAAATGGAAGCATAATTCATTAAAAAATTGTATTTCCAGCTCTGTTGCTTCAGTTGGTCATTGGTGTTTGGTCTGAGTTTTTGACTCAAAGTCTGCATTTAAAGTCACACCAGAGGTGTTCAGCTGGGATCAGGACTTGGCTTTATGCAGACCAGTCAAGTTCTTCCACAGTGACTAAATCAAACATTTCTCTATGAACTTTGCCTTATACACAGAAGCATTGTCATTATCTAATTTTTGACCGAGATGCTTTTGCATCTGAACTCTTTATATATATCTCGAAATTATTCAGGCTCCAAGAGACTGGAATACTTTACAAATACAAGCTTCGCTGAAGATCCAAAACTTTATAAAAATAGCATCTACAACAATTTACTGGCATATTAAAAGTGATACTGTCAATTTGTAATGTAATGGTTTTGAGTTATGTGACAGCTGTTGCCGTATTGAGTTACTTATTTTTATAGTAGGGAACAAAATTAACCCATTAGAATCTCTATCAAAAAACAGAATTAGCTTGAGCTGCTACACATGCAAACATTTAGCCCATTAATGTGCTGAAGTTTAGTAGCAAATATGTAAAGTCAACAGAGCTCTCACAAAATCTATAGAGAAGAAATTGTCTTTCTAGAAAGTCTAAGGCTACATGTAGATTTCCACAGCTGGCAGCCTTATTCTTTAGTTTAAAGTGTGTTGTACCAGAAAATCTTTGAGGGTGTTAAACAAAAAAGCACAATACCATAAAATATTTGCTCAGAGCAACTGCAAAAAAAACGAAAAACAAAGAACAGCCAAAGAACACCATCTCCATGGTTAAACATGAAGATGGGCCAGTCCTGTTATGGGGTTGTTTCATTGTAGCACATGACCGTATGAAGGATATTGTGGATTTTGAAGTATTAGGACATTTTGGCAAGAATTGTGATGCCTTTGGTGCAAAGACTGAAGCAAATGATCAATGAACTTCCCTGCAGGACAATCATCCCAAGATATACGTCCAAATCTACTTATGCTTGGTTTAGAGATCAGTCATACAATGTTCCTGAGGGGCCTCTTCAGTCTCCAGATTTAATTTCCATAAAAAAAATATTTGGTTTGAAGAAAGCAGTGGCAATGTGAAAACCAAAGTTCATCAGTGATCTGAAAGATTTTTCAGCCAAAGAATGGGCCAAGATTGCAGTAGAGCAGGGGTGCCCAATCCTGTTCCTGGAGATCTACCTACCTGCAGACTTTAGTTCCAGCCCTGCTCCAACACAGCTGTCTGTAATTATCAAGTGCTACCTAAGAGCTTAATTAGCTGGTTCAGGTGTGTTTGATCAGGGTTGGAGCTGAACTTGGAGCTGAACTTTATAGGATGGTAGATCTCCAGGAACAGGATTGGGCACCCCTGCAGTAGAGAGTCGACAGATGTTAAATCATTTTTAACATGAATGTTTAGAGCAAATTTGATTTTTATTTGATTTTTTTTTTTTTTTATTATTCATCAGTGTATGTTCTCAGAATTGCTCAAATGTGTACTAATAAACTTTCTCCAACAGTGTACTGATGCCTTTGTTAAATTGTTTTCACAACATTTTGTTCGCCGCAGCAAAATGTCTTGCAGGTCAAAGGGGTTGAATAATTTCAATTGCAACTGTATATATGCAGTATACAGACAGAAAACCATGTAGCTAGATGACATTTTTATCACTACAACTTTAATACATTTTAAGCAGTGAGCTAAATGGTGTCATTTAATTTTTAATAATCACTTGACATAATTAAAACAGTTATTTTTGAATGTATAAATGTTTCTGTATTTGTGTAGGTGAACATCCTCCAAGTGCAAAGGTGTCTGAGTTCCGCAATAACAAGCCGATTTCACAAACGTTTGAGGAAGCCATTGTGTCTGGTGATGTGCCTTTGAGGAAATCAGTAAATAACCAGCATCCTGAGAGCATCTCACCTCCAGAATTTGAGGAGGAATCTTTGAGTGAGTGCATTGTACTGAATTTTCATTTAATGAAACAATATTTCAGAGCTACACTATCGTTAAATGGTTTGTTGTCAGTAAGATTTTTTTGGTTTTGAAAGAAGAAAGTATGCTCATCAAGAATGCATTTAATTGATCTATTTAATATATTTTTTAGAATTTAAAGTAGCTGTTTTCTAATTTAATATATTTTAAAATATAATTTATTCATGTGATGGCAAAGCAGAATTACTCTAGTCTTCAGTGCCGCATGATGCTTCTGAAATCATTCCAGTATGCTTATTTGGTGCTTAAGTAACATTTATTATTATTAATGTTAAAAACTTATTTTTATAACTAATTTTGTGGAAACCATGAGACATCTTTTTCAGGATTGTATGATGAATAGAAAGTGGAAAAGAACAACATAAATCTTTTTTATTTATTATTTTATGTATTATTATTTTAATATAAATCATATGTAATATTATATATGTTTTAATTCTCAGTTTTGATCAGTTTAATGCAAATAATTTGAAAAAAAAAAGTCAATTTAAAGTATTACTTTCTTAAAAAATAAAATCCTAAACTTCAACTTTGTGAAAGTAATGTCTGAAAAAGTAATGCCGTGTGTCACGAGGTTTGTGGTTTCTCAAAGCTCCTAAACCCAAGAAAAGGAGACAAGATGTGGCCAAAAAGCTTCAGTTTGAAAATGGTGATGACATCACCCCTCCGTCTTCCCCAGAGGTTTACGACAAACCAGCAAGAGAAGGGTAAAAGTTTATGCACATCACTTCCACAGCATAGCATCATAGCCATTGACTGTTGAGTGTTTAAAGGGATAGTTCACCCAAAAATTAAATTCTGTCATTAATTACTCACCGTCATGTCGTTCTAAACCTGTAAGACCTTCGTTCAAATCTTCAGATATGTTTACAAAGACTGTCTTATGTACAGTGTGTGTCATCCTTTTACAGGCTTGGATTTTCTCTGTCATTGAGTCCAGATAGACCAGCAGCCACAAAAATAACAGCCAATGTGTTGGATATTAGTGGACTGGTTGCATTGCAGGAGTCACCAAGGAGGGTTTCCACAACAAGACGACATGCCCAGAAACGACCCCCTGCAATCGGAGATTACATAACTGTCACAGACTCCATGGGAAACAGAGTCTACCTTAACAAGAAAGAGGACGAGGAGAAGGTGATTTTGGTGTTGGCCCCACTAGTGATTTTACTTGACAGCGTGTTGTAATACAGTGTGTGAACTTTATTTATTGATTTTTCTAATCCTTTTTTGCCAGGCACCAGACCCAAGAGCCTTCCGCAACTCACTCAATGGATTAGGACTGTTAGCAGTTCCCATAGAAGTGTTAAAAGAACAAATCACAGAGAGAGTAAGAATATGTGCACTCATGCAAACAAACTAAATTTGGAGGAAATCGGTCTGAATTGGTTTTGTTTTTGCAGCGCCATCGGCAAGTGATGGAGGAATCCCAAAGATTGACAGAGCTTATGAATAGGTGACAATTTTGTGTGTGTTGTATCAGTCACTCAGCCTCAGGCCATCTAAGGGAAAGTGATATAATGCTAAATTTAATCAAATCCGTTCCAACTCATCTGCATCTTGAATGGCCTGAGGATGAGTACATTTTCAGCAAATCTTCATATTTGGCTAAACTATTCACTTTTTATAAATCACATTTTAGTGGTATAGATTCAGAGCTTGTTGCAGAAGAGCAGACAGACTCTGGTGTGGATGGCGATAGTGGGGAAGATGAAGGCTTATCCTCACGGTTGTGGGTGGATCAGTTCTCACCACAGCACTACACTGATCTACTCAGTGATGATGTGAGTCATAGAGACGCTGCTTTAATCGAAGATCAAGATTATTGGCAGGAAATTGCTTTGTAACTATTTACATTTGTCTCTATAGTTCACTAATCGCTGTCTGCTGAAGTGGCTAAAGCTCTGGGACACTGTGGTCTTCGGGCGAGAGAGGAAAGCCCGTTCGGCCCCTGCTGACGTCAGATCAAATTTCCCGAACGCTCAAAACCAGAACCAGTCTCAGCGTTTCAAAACAAAGTCTCAAATGACAGAAGAGATACTAGAGGCTGAGCTTGACCAGTACAAAAGACCTAAATTTAAGGTGAGTAAAACAGAGCAGTCACAACAGATTTATTATATTTGTATTCTATTTAGATTTACATAAATAAAACTTTTTGTATTTGTACTTGAGATGAACATTTTACATTCACGTGTTAGATGTAATAGTTTTCATGTTTATATTTTTTAGTTTAGATTCGCTTATAGCATAAAAATTGTAATTATATAATGTTATGTTTTATGCATACACTACCAGTCAAAAAAGATTTAGTTCAAGAAACATTTATTATTATTATAATCCCTAATTATTATTATCACAAATACCCTAAATTAATACTTCTATTTAGCAAGGATGGTTTAAATTGATTAAAAGTGATGATAAAGACATGTATAATAAATAAAAAGAAAACAAATAGAATAGAAAAGGCATAGAGCAAGCTATTGTTAGAGGCCTTTTTTTATGCTTTTTGTTAATTTTATAACAAATAAAAAGAAAACAAATAGAATATAAAAAAATAGATAAGCTTGTGTTGCTTTTTTTTATTAAAGAAGCAGTTAGAAACTACCAGAAACATAATGGTACAACATTTTTCTATTTCAGATAAATGCTGTTTTTCTGAACTTGCTATTCATCAGAGAAATCTGAAAAAATTCTAGACAGCTGTTTTCAACAAAATAATAATAATAATTTTTTTTGAGCAGCAAATCAGAATATTAGAATGATTCCTGAAGGATCATGTGACTGGAGTAATAATACTAAAAATGCAGCTTTAAAATCACAGGAATAAATTGCATTTTAAAATATTTTCCAGTAGAAAATAGTTATTTTAAGTAGTAAAAACATGTA
Organism: Cirrhinus molitorella; assembly: GCA_033026305.1. NCBI lineage: Eukaryota > Metazoa > Chordata > Actinopteri > Cypriniformes > Cyprinidae > Cirrhinus > Cirrhinus molitorella. The sequence goes on from CM065120.1 coordinate 8,660,390, forward strand.
AAAAATTTTACGTTTTTTTTTTGCTGTGACTTGGATCAAATAAATGCAGGCTTGGTGAGCAGAAGAGACTTCTTTATAAAACATTACAAATCGTACTGTTAAAAAACTTTTTACTGGTAGTGTGTGTGTTTGTATTTAATATTTTTACACATTTGTATATAAATAAATATGTAACAAATTCTTATATAAATACATATTTTATATTTTGACCGTTTAGGTTGCTACATTTACCAAGTTATTTGCCAAATACAGCTAAATGTTAGTTTGACATTTGACAGTGAATAGGTGATTTTTTTTATTTGAACATTTTAACGTCATCATGCATGGTCTGACCATCAGAGAAGTAGTGAATGTAATGCTAAGAGGTGTGCAATTCTTATTTTTACAATGTTAAATGTAAGTTGTTTAATTGTGTGTTTCATCCTACACAGGTGGCTCTGTTATCAGGTCCTCCTGGACTGGGGAAGACCACGCTAGCACACATTATTGCAAAGCATGCTGGTTACAATGTAGTAGAAATCAATGCTAGGTAAGAGAATGCAAGACCTGTTGGTAACCAATCTTGAAGTAAAAATATGCACATATAAATGTTGACACTCAAGCTGATAGCACTAATCTCTTCTCAGCGATGACCGCAGTGCAGAGCTCTTCCAGAAACGTATCGATACCGCGACACAGATGAAGTCAGTCCTGGGAGCCAATGAAAAGCCCAACTGCCTTATTATAGATGAAATTGATGGAGCTCCTGCTGTAAGACCTGCTTATAGTTTGTTTACTTTTAATTCAATGGCTTGTCTAATTGTAACTGCTTCTCACCTTTTTTTCTTAACTGCTCAGGCTGCCATTAATATCTTATTAGCGACACTGAACCGGAAGGATAGCAAAGAAGGAGAAGAGTCAGGTGCTAATGCCTTGAAAAAGAAAAAGAAGAAGCAATCTGTGCTTCTTAGACCAATCATCTGCATTTGCAATGACCTGTAAGTCCCATTTTTAAGTGGCAGAAGTAGGTAGAATTAAAAAAAAAAAAAAGTAACCCATTTATCCATTTTTGTCAGGTATGTTCCAGCTCTGAGGCCATTGAGACAACAAGCTTTCCTGTTAGCCTTTCCCCAGACTGTGCCCTCCCGCTTAGCTCAAAGACTAGCAGAGGTGATGCACACATACACTCACATGCCTACAAGATGATGTAAACAAGTGAATGTGGACCCATGCATGCTTTTGTTTCTGTTTGTAGATCACAAGACGTCAAGGTATGAAAGCAGATACTGGCACTCTGATGGCCTTGTGTGAGAAAACTGACAATGACATCCGTTCTTGCATCAACACATTACAGGTGAGAGAGATGAAAATATGGGTTCGCTTTTGCTAATGGGTTAAAAAAATGGATTTGCTCATGTTTATGTGTGTGTGTAGTTTTTACACAGTCGTGGACAGAAGCACTTGGATCAACGGAGTGTCAATTCAGTCTCCGTGGGATTGAAAGACCAAAACAAGGGACTTTTCTCAGTTTGGCAGGAAATCTTTCAGCTTCCTCGACTGAAAAGGTACTCCAAAACCCAATATGCCATACTCAAGCACATGCTCTTTTCACTCAGTTCACCCTTTGATATCTTTGAATAAATTGTCCTAATAAAAGCATGATATTGTGTTACTGTTTTAAACAGAATCTTTCATTTTAAATCTTTCATTTTTTTATTTAACACTGATTATTGTTGCATTTTGACGGAAGGACTACATGGATTAGCTGTAATATTTGTAATGATAAATGTGTGTTTTTAAAAAAATTCACTTGTGTCAGAACAGGACAATATTTAAAAAAAAAAATAGTTAACAAATGCAAAAAATACATTATTTAAATTGTAAATAGTTTGCTTAACATGTTCATATTAATTATACCACCTTTATGCAGATTCATTTTTTGTTTGCCTATTTAAAAAAAGTGTATGAATCCTAAAGCTGGATTTGTCTTTTTTTTTTTTTTAGTATGTATTTTATATAGTATTTTTTAAAAATAGTATATACTTAATTTTCGTCTGAATTTTATGGAAGCTCGTTTCTGCCACTGAATAAAAAAAATAAGGTAATTGTGACTTTATCTCTCAATTCTGACTTTTTCAGAATTGCATGGTATAAACATAATTGCAAGAAATAAAGGCATAAACTTTTTTAATGTTGATTTTTAAACACAATTATGAGGAAAAAGTCAGAATTGTGAGAGGAAAAAGTTGCAATGATCTTTTTATTTTATTCAGTGGCAGAAACAGGATTCCATAGATTTTTGGCATACGTGACTTTAAATTGTTTTCATTCCGTTCATTTTAAAATTAGAAAGATAAAACTTAAAAGAATTATGTTAGTTTTTTTTTTTTGGACAGCTGGTGTTTTAAAATGTAATGTTTTATCAGATTGTTTTACTAATTAAGGCCTAATTCATTGTATGACCCCTGTAATTATTTGCTGGTGTTGTGATTTAGGAAGCGGATTGGTGGAGATCCTTTTGGTGGTTTTGATGAGGCAGGACCTAAAGATGGCGCACAAAGGCTTCAGCATATCTTACATTTAGTCTCATCTAATGGAGAGCATGAGAAACTCACTCAGGTAATAATAGACATGCTCTGCTTTGAGCTTCATTGGAAAAAAGTATAAAAAACTTGAATTGTGGCCACAAAAAGCATTAATCACACTTACAATGCTTGAATTTTTTTTTTGCTTAAGATACTAAATTGTCAGATTAGTTCATCACAAATAAATATGGTCTTGTTTCTATAATGTTGACAACCAGACAACCAGAACGTGTAATTTTGTATTGACCACTATATATTTTTTTTTCATTTTAAACCTCACAAATTTCTTTTTGCAAGTTTTTTTTTTTTTTTTTTTTTTACTCTTTTTCTCTTTCTTTATCCTGCAAAATCCATGTTAAAGAGTGGTTTCAGCCAAAAGTATTCACCCTCTCTCTTCCATAGGGCCTGTATGATAACTTTCTCAGCATGAAGCTGAAGGACCCTGGGATGTTGGGTGTGTGCGCAGGTCTTGACTGGTTGTGTTTCTCTGACCTGCTGAACGAGTGTGTGTTACACGGGCAGAACTATTCGCTCATGCGATACTTCCCTTTCCTGCCGGCTGCCTTCCACCACCTATATGCCGCAATCTCAGTCCCACGCATCAATTATCCACACAGTCACTACGAGGTGAGACAATGCAATAGACAGCGAGAGCACATGCTGTCTATCCGCCCTTATCCCTAATACCCTAATGTCCTGTCGTTCCCTTTCTACCTTTTATCAAATGAAAGCACTCTGTCCCAGTTACACACTTGACCATAAAGCCTCAAAACGCACTTGTGCCATTTTGCTAGCTTCAACCACACACCAAAGTCATTTTAAAGACATGTCAATGACCTCAAATGTTCTAGGAAGAAAAGAAAAATTCAAAAAGTGTGGTGAAACATCTTTATATAATAATAAACAACACTAATATTTATTTATCATTTTCAGGTGTAAAATGAAAGTGGTAATAAATTAAGTCTTAAATTCATTTCTAGGCTTTTACTAAAAGTCAGCACACCAAAAACGCCCTGGTTGCCATGTTGAATGACATCCCACCTGCTGTACAGAACCGCATTTCCATGAGCAGTCTCTGTTTGGACATCCTCAGCCTTCTCCTGGAGCTCATCTCCCCCAAACTGCGGCCGGTAAGTGATTTTTAAAGTTTGCACTGTAAAAAATGATTTTTCAAAGTTGTACAACAGATAATTGTAGTATATTTGACAAGAATATATTTATGTTTCAAAATTTCATGTTTGTGTTATGGTATTTCTATGTAGTTATTTGTTAAATTTAATAGGGATTTCTGAGGAAAAATTGTTTCAACAACAATCTTTTCCAGTGTGTGCAAACAAGGTAACAATAACAGAAATGGTTCTAAAACCTAGTAAGCCGCCTAGTCAGACAGCATCATAGTAGTGAACGTGTTCAGGATATACATGAATGTATACAGGAAGTATACTTATATTTAGATTTCTTATAATTATGCTGCCTTGTAAGATAAACAACTGTTCAAATGGTAGGGGTCAGATAAAAAAAGCTAATTAGACTTTAAATTTACAAAGACACATTCAATTGACTAAAAGTGGCAGTAAATACATTTATAATAATTTAAAAGGTTCCCATTTTTTAAATAAATGCTGTTCCTTTAAATTTTCTGGAAAAAATGTTTCACAGTTACCACAAAAATATTAAGCAGCTCAACTGTTTTCAACACTGATAATGTGAATTGTTTCTTAAGGACCAAATCAGCATATTAGAATGATTACTGAGGGATCATGCTACACTAAAGACTGAAGTAACAATGCTTAAAAAAAAAAATCAGCATTGTTCAGAAGAATAAATTAAATTTTTAAATGTATTAAAACAAAATTGAGTTGTAATAACATATTAAAATTTTTAATAAAATGAATGCAGCCTTGGTGAATCATTTGATGTGTTTCTTACAGGTCAACCCTCAGCTTTACAGCACTAGGGAGAAGCAACAGCTCTACGATTTGATTGATACAATGATCAACTACAACCTGACCTACAGACAGGACCGCACACCAGAGGGACAGTACACTTATGTGCTGGAGCCGTGAGTACATGCACATACACAAACAACATAAAAGGAATAATTCACCCAAAAAATCCTCACCCTCATGTCATTCCAATTTAAATGACTGTTGAACCACTGATGTCACATGGACTATTTTAACTATGTCCTTACTACCTTTCTGGGCCTTGAATGTGGGTGTTGCATTGCTGTCTGTGCAGGCTCAGAAAGCTCAGATTTTATCAAAAATATCTTAATTTTTGTTCTGAAGATGAATGAAGATCTTATGCGTTTGGATTAGAACAACATGAGGGTGAGTAATTAATGACAGAATTTTCATTTTGGGTGAGCTAACCCTTTAATCTTGTTTACAGACTTATTAAACATATTGTTCTGTTTTTGGGCACATTGCCATGCTTGTCTGTCGCGACTTTATGCGACTTTATCACAAGAATACACAGACACACACAGTGCTGAGAGATTCTGTATGTGTTTACCTGTTCATCACGATTTATAAGAGATTAGGCTGCAGCTCTAGATTATTATTGTCTCTCCCTCTCCTACTCTTCCCCTTTTGTATTGTTCTCTATCCTCTGTTTCACTTTGGCGATTCTCTCTCATGAGAACTTGGAGATTTTTGTTACTTGCCTCATGCATGGATGCACATGTTCATCACTCAAGTATATAAAAAGATTTACAATCCTCTCTGTGGCTTACTGTGTCCTACCACTCACATTGATTGGTGAAAGTGATGCTGAAAATGCTCACAAGCAAGCTTTTGACAGTCACGCATGGAGCACTTGCTGCTTAACCTTTAAAAGTCTGCTTGATGGAGCTGGAGGTGGATGAAAACCAGGAATGAGAAGATAAGCAAAGGAAAATTTTGTGCTGTTGGATTGGCTTTAGGACGGCGAGTTCAAGCTGGAACTGAAGAAGAGCTTCTCTGTACATCCTGTATGTTTGCCACTTATTGAGTATTTTTGTATTTATATGAAGTTTTGGCATCGATGTTTGTTTCTGTAAAACTGACTAGGAACCAATACTTTTCAGTAGTGGTTGAAAGGTTTTGGTTGTTCAGAGCACAATGCTGATATCTAATGAAATATTGAAAAAGCAAACTACTGTTAAAAGGTTTGACGTTATTTTAATGTTTTTGAAAGGCGTCTTTAATGCTCACCACCAAGGCTGCCTGTATTTGATCAAAATACACTAAAAACAATAATATTGTTAAATAGTACTAGAGTTTAAAATGGCTGTTTTCTGTTTTAATATATTTTGAAGTTGTCAGTAACTATTACTCCAATCTTCAGTGTCACATGACAGTGTGCTTCATAATATTTTTGTGGAAACCATGATGCATTTTTTTCAGGATATTTAATTCAGTTAGTGCATCCTTTCCGAATAAACTAATTTCTTTTTTTAGTTTAAAATTTTAGTTAAAACTTAAGCATTGCAATATAACAGTACTACAATGCAGTAATATGTAACGAGTAGTAATGAAGTTGAGGTCAAAAGTTCACATACACCTTGCAGAATCTTCAAAATGTCAATTATTTTACCCAAATAAGAGGGATTATACAAAATGCATGTTATTTTTTTTAATTCAGTACTGAACTGAATAAGATTTTTTACATAAAAAAAGTTTACATATAGTCCACAAGAGAAAATAATAGTTTGACCCCGTTTAAAAATGACCCTGTTTAAAAGTTTACATTGAACTGTTTCCTCAGTTCACTATTTGAGCTCTTTCCTCAGTGTAAAAAAAAATGGATCTCAAAATCATACAGTCATTGTTGGAAAGGGTTCAGATACACAAAAATGCTGAAAACTAAAGAATTTGTGGGACCTGAAGGATTTTTCTGAAGAACAGCGGGCAGTTTAACTTTTCAGGAAAAGGAAAGGACTCATGGAAAACTATTACTAAACAAAAACACAGCTGATTATCATTCAGGTAACAACACCGTATTAAAAATCAAGTGTATGTAAATTTTTAAACAAGGTAATTTTTATAAATTCAACTACTATTTTCTCTTGTGGACTAGATGTAAATGTCTTTTATATGAAGTAACTTATTCAGGTCAGTACTAAATAAACAATAACATGTACTTTGTATGATCCCTCTTATTTTGGTAAAATTATCGTTTTGCAGATTCTGGAAGGTGTATGTAAACTTTTGTCCTCTAAAGATTTCTGTTTTGTTCTGATTTCTGTTCCGTTTGTTTTGTGAATCAGTGTTTTGTACCGATTAATTGAAACGGATGTTTCAAAACGGATGTCTGGAAATTAATCAAACTGATTAATCAAATAAGTCGTTAATTTTATATTGCCAATTATATTTAATAATTAGTAAAATTTAATCTAACTCTGCTAGACTAGATTAGATAGTGAAAAAATATACTCTGGACTAGTGCTGGGTGATATACCAGTTCAGATGGTAAACCATTTTGAATTGCTCAAACTGTATGTGTATTTATTTATTTATTTATTTTTGTTAAATCAGCATACAAATGCCTAAGCAACTTACACAGCGTTGTTAATTGAGTGGGTATCCCTGTTAACTGCATACACTTCTATTGGGTGGAAAAGTTTAGAACTAATAATAACACAATTAATTCTTTAACTAAGCAAGTAAACCAACTTTAAACGGCCGTTAACAGAAGCCAGAGATGTTGAAGGAGGACACAAAGAGAAGAAAATATTGTAGCAGGCAGAGCAAACTCACTGTTCACAATGCTCAAAATATGGCAAGAAAAGTCTAGATACTGAACTGGGAGAAAGGGATTTATATAAATACTTATTTATATAAGTACTCTGAGGGGAACTGTCTGTCTTCAAAAAAGTTAATATGGCATTTTCTTTTCACCTTACCTACATATAATGCATATTAAAGGAACACTCCACTTTTTTTTGCAAATAGGCTCATTTTCCAACTCCCCCAGAGTTAAACAGATGAGTTTTACCATTTTCGAGTCCTTTCAGCCGATCTCCGGTTCTCCCGGTAGCCCTTTTAGCATAGCTTGGCATAAATCATTGAATCGGATTAGACCATAAGCATCGCGCTCAAAAATAAAACCAAAGACTTTCAATATTTTTCCTATTTAAAACTTGACTCTTCTGTAGTTACGTTGTGTACTAAGACTGGCAGAAAATGAAAAGTTGCAATTTTCTAGGCTGAAATGACTAGGAACTATACTCTCGTTCTGGTGTAATAATCAAGAAAATTTGCTACTGTTCTATGAGTGCACAGGCGCAATGATATTACGCAGCACCTGAATATAGTCCCGAGCTAGGTAACTTCCAACGTGACCAGCACTAAGCCACTAAGGAAATCAGCCTAGAAAATCGCAACTTTTAATGTAGTATTTAAAAGCGCAGTGCTGCTTGTTTACAGTGGAAACGCTATATCGCTGCCGTTCCATAAGCGCCACCTGCTGTCAGTGAGTGAATTTGCATTCTCATTCAACTCGTCTGCTGTTTTTGTTTCGTTCAGATGTTTATGCAGCGTAATATCACATAATATCACGCATAATATCACAATATATTTTAATATACATTTTAAAATTATACAATCTAATTTACATGAAAAACTGTTTCATGCAGTCTTGATAATATAAAGACAAAAATTTTTGGTCAAACCACCCAGCACTAATCTAGACACAGTCATATTTTGACATTTTCTTATTGATATACATGTGTATTTGTGTTCTCTCTGTGATTGTTGCGGTAGAATCATGCAGCAGTCGTTCCTGCAGGCTCGCTGCGAGGAGACGCTGGTCACCTCTGATTGGGGGATTCCTCTGCTGGTCGCCCTGTTGCTGCTTCTCCTAGTTTACGCCTTCCTGTATCTTCCCTCCATCACTTATCGTGCTCTGCTTCAACAAGCTCTGAGTAACAACACTGAAGCCATACCCCTGGAAAATAACAAGACTGACTGAGGATTGTAAAGTTCAAATGCCATATGTTTAATGACAATGAGAGCAGCATTTGCATTGAATTGTGAGGAGAAATGGTTCAGCTTTATAAACCAACTTTCATCAGAGAAGACCTGAATGGAAGAAACAATCACATCTTGCTTTTGTAAATATTGTGCAGTTTGACAGACCGTATTGTCAATTGAATCCAAATCTTTAATGTTCAATCCTGCCACAGCTATAATTTACATATATACAGTAGTCAACATTTGAAGTGGATCAGAAAAGTTCATCAAAGATGTCCTAAGAGGAAAAAAGGGTATTGTTTTGGTTTTAGGACAATCCACTTTTGAAATCCACTATATATATGTGTGAAATTGTTTTTAACGATTTAATGTGATGGCACATCAGCAGCACAAAGATATTGAAGTATTTGGATTTTATCTAGATTTCACTGGCAACCTTTCATTGCAATCCTGTTCTTTGGAAATGGAAAAAACATTTGATTTTAGTGTGAAAATGGAAATAACATTGTAATATATGGGATCAAACACATTTTTTTTTGGACAGAACATTGTTCAGCTGTCCTAGAGAAATGACTTTGTGTACGTGACCAGGAATACCCCATGCAACTAATCCTGCTTTTGGATTTTCATCTGCTTGTGTGGATTGCACATATTGTTTAATTTACGTCTCTTCCTGGAAGAGTGTTTTACCTTCTGAGTAAGAGGATTATTTAGCTTAGCTGCTTCTCACTCTTTAAACCACCTATCTTCATTTTCCTTCAAATTCCTCCCTGTTAGATTCCCTTGATCACCTTCACTTTGGAGTAGCGCGCAACAAAAAATTATAATGTTATGTAAAAGTTTATGCTGTTATTATATTATGCTGTTGTCAATGACTTGTACATTAAATGACCTGTGTGTTTCCACAGTAATGTAGAAGATGTGGTGCATTTTCCGGGTTTACCTCCCCGGAGGCAGTTAACCTATCAGGTGAAGCAGCTGATCGCCAGGGAGACAGAACTAGAAAGGATGAGGAGGGTGGAGAAAGCCCAGCAGAAACGAAACCCACAGAAGGTAAAATATACACACATAGCCTTTACATAAATATGCACACTTACAACCAGTGTTGCAATATTCTAATATAGTAATATATTGCACAATATATGAAGAGTTCAGATGCAAAAGCCTCTAAATCCATCTGACATCTTTCTTTTTATATATATATATATATATATATATATAGTATATATAATATATAAGTCTCTTAGGCTCATCAAGCCTGTATTTATTTGGTCAAAAATGCAGAAAAAAAAACAGCAATATTGTAAAATAATATCATTCTGATATGCTGATTTATTAGTATTATTATCAATGATGTGCTGGTTAATATTTTTTTTAACGTGTGATTCTTTTTTTTCAGGATTCTTTGATGAATAAAAGTTAAAGAACAGCAAAATAGAAATTCAAATAATAATAATAAAATAATAAATAATAATAATTCAATTCAAAATAGAAATCTTTTCTAACAAGTGTGCCCACTAGATGAAAGCGAGGCATGACGTATTTAAATTCTTTAAGCACAAAACTACACAATGTTTAATATGCAGAGCTCTAGACAATCATATTTCGTAAACGGGATTGTACAAATTGCAAAGTATTTGTTCTGTGTGTTCAGACAGAGGCAGTTAATAAAAACAAAGAGGAGAAGAAAACAGACGTGAAGAAACAGACAAGCAGGAATCATCAGCAGAGGCTGGAGAACATTGTTAAACAGACTGTGGTGGAAAGCAGGGTAAAGTATCTAAAATGTACCACCTTAAAGCCTTTACATTTATCCTTACTCATAAAAATCCAATTTTAAAATGTATTTCCTTTAAAGGGATAGTTCACCCAAAAATGAAAAATACCCCATGATTTACTCACCCTCAAGCCATTCTAGTCCTACATCATCTGCTGGAAGCACCATTCTCTCATTTACATGCATACGTCACTTAGCTAGAGACTACAGTTTATGAAGTTTTAAATATAAATATTATTCTTACACAAATGCATCGATTTGCTTCAGGAGGCCCTTATTAACACCCCAACAGTGTTGGGCAAGCTACTTGGAAAATGTAGTGAGCTAAGCTAACAGTTACTCTTCTTTAACTTGAGCTTCACTGCACTAAAGCTACAGCCCTGGGAAATGTAGCAGGCTAAGCTACAGCAACATGGCAAAAGTAGTTTACTACATCAAAGTTATTTATTTATTTATTTTTTTAAGTAAGTAATTTCATATTGAACTAACATTATAAGTCAATGCTCCCTCATTTATCAGTAAACCTGTCAGTCAGGCAGGTAGACAGGCATAGTTGTTCAGTTTAATTGTTTATTCAACAACTGCTCCAAATAGGGATGCTCACATTGACCGTTTAACCGTTAACCGCCAGTAAGAATTTTAACCGATTAATGATATCAGTTAAACGGATTAAAAGGTTTTTTCTACAAGTATTTTTTTTACTTTGCTGCACAGTGAAAGAACAATGCTATATATATATAAGAATTAGTTTACTCACAGGCGAGTGTCGACACGTGCAGCATGCTTAGGCTATACAGACATATTTCGCAGAGCAAGCACCTGCTTCACCTTCATTTAGCTGATGCAGCCTATACGCAACACAATGGCAAGCGGCAATATTTGATAAATATTGCCACTGCATTCATAAACGCTTCAAAAACACGCTATGAATAGAAACATACATATGTCCATTGGATGAGAAGCCCCGAACCGCAAATTGAGCGCAGATATTTGTGATGGTGTTTTTGCCGTAGGACTAACAGTTAACAGGCAGCGCTCCAGTCCTACAGCAGGTCGCCATGCACGTCTCCTTCAGCTAGGCTATTAAAATAGTTAGGCTACATTTTGTTATGTAATGGCAAAGGGATTATATTTCATTTCGTTTTTTTATTAAGTTAATTTAGAAAAACCTTTGGAGGTTTTTTTTTTTTGCTCGTTAAATATAAGTTTTTGTTTTTTAAGTAACGAATAGCGGCCAGCGGAAGACTGTTCATAGTCTGAAAAATTTGCCTTCTCAAATCATCACGACTTGAAAATAAAATAAAATATGAAATAAAATCTGTAGATCTAAAACAGTTAAAGTAGCTAACCTAGATAAATGTGCGCAAGGTGCATTTCATTTTTGGAGAGTGGAAGCTGGAACCGGTTTGCGGGACATGGAAGCGCCAGCGCGATCATTTGCATTTTTTTCAGTGAATGTATAAATTGAAAGCTTTAAATGATTACTTAACGAAACAAAACAAATCAGAAAAAACCTATTTCATTAGCCTATGTAATCCGTATTTCTTTCTAAAGGTGTGTTCAAAAAGGAGATTGGGAGTCAGGGTCTTTGCGACACTATTGTGCGTGATAATTTGAGGATATGTGAATTTTTATTGTTGCTCTGCTGCTGTGTATGCTGCTGTTTGCGAGTTAAAATAAAAGTTTGTAATTTTTATGTATCATCATATATTTTTATTTTATACTAATTTACTATTCTAATTTGATCAGTTAACGGTTAATGTTCGGTTGACGAGCAGCGGTAGTCAGTCAGGAAAATTAACCGAAATGAGCATCCCTAGTTCCAAACCAATTTGGTAACAAAAATGAGTATCAAAATTGAGTATCACAATTTTTTGCTGTCGGCCTGAAACCTCCTATTGGTGGTTGGTATTGTGGCTTTATTGCATATAGATACATTTTTATAAATGTAACACTTCACAATAAGTTTTATTAGTTAACTAGTGTAGTTAACATGAACTAAGAATAAACAATACATTTACTTATGCATTATTAAAATCAGAAGTTGTGTTTGTTAACATTAGTTAATGCACTGTGAACTATGAACGACTGTATTTTCATTAACTAACATTAACAAATAATAATAAATATATTAATTGTATGCTCATATTAGGTAATACATTAGTTAACAATAACTAATGAAATTTTATTGCATAGTGTTACCATGTAGATATACAGGTCTACTGATAACTTAGACCAGTGGTTCCCTATTCCAGTCCTGGGGACCCCCTGCTCTGCACATTTTGCATGTCTCCCTTATTTAACACACCTGAATCAGATCATCACCTCATTAGTTCAGTTAATGGCTCTCTCCCCTAACAATCTGTTGATGTTAATCAGGTGTGTTAAATAAGGGAGACATGCAAAATGTGCAGAGCAGGGGGTCCCCAGGACTGGAATTGGGAACCACTGACTTAGACTGTTAATTTGCATCGTTGCATGTGTCATTATATTATTAACATTTTACCAAAAACAAGTTCAAATGTGAAGTTTTTGACTAGCAAATGTTTTTTTTCATCATTACCGCAAAGGCAGTATGTTCATCGCATTTACATTTTCATGAACTTGCAGGTTATACTGTTTTCTGTTATTTGGCCAAAATATCATATTATGAAAGATTTAGCGTTTCGGACAAGCTACTGTATTTAATTCCACAACAAATGCTAGACTAAGACAATCTTCTCTGCTGCTCAAAAACAAAAGACATTAGCCTTTATAAATATAGTGTTTCTTGAGTTAAAAAAACGCTGTACTTATTCAGTCAACAGTTCTTTATTTACCAAGTTCAGACTGTAAACCAGCCGAGATGCTCCAACCTGCGCGCCACAATTCATTCACGAGAGAGGCGGGAGGAATAATGAGGTTTGACTGACAGATTGAGGAGCCAACGGTGTTACCACGTTTAGAAAAACTATTTGATTAAGAAAACAGTGACACTGCCACAATGCTACTGAGAAATGTAGTTACGCTAGTGCCCCTTACTGCACCCCAGAGACGTTTGGAGTACTTTCTATGATAGATGAATATACTTTATTGGACTTTAAAATATCAACACCTATTCACTGCCATTATAAAGCTTGGAAGAGCCAGGACATTTTTTAATATAACTTCAGTTGTTTTTGTCTGAAATAAGGAAGTCATAAACATCTAGGATGGTTTGGGAGTGAGTAAATCATGGGATAATTTTCATTTTTGGGTGAAATATCCCTTTAAAATTCCAAACCAGAGATGTTGGTTTTTGCTTTGAAGTAAATTTACCTCTTTATCCATTTTACAGTGATTCTGTGCCACCATGATTTATGGTTATCCTCATACATATGCTGGACTTACGCTTCATAATAATCCAAGATTAATTGGGTTAAAAGTGGATCAGGGTCGAAGCGCTCACACGTGATGATTTGTTTATCCTTTTTTACCTTTATAGCCTGAATTGGATTTCTTTGGACGAGCCGTTGTACCCAAGGAGAAACCTGTGATCACCACTACAAGTGTGTTGTTGCTTGTTTGTATATATAGATGCTTTTCATACTCTTGTATAGTAATTTGCAGTACATCTGTATAACCTAAAAGCTAAAAATTAGCTAAACTCATTTCTCTGTGCAGGTGAAGATGGCAAAGGAGTTGGAGTGGTGCATATCGGTAAAGCTGTGGGTAACAGTGATGTGTGGTTTCGTTTCAATGAAGGCGTGTCCAATGCAGTGCGTAGAAATGTTTATATTCGGGAGTTACTTTAAAGTACTGAGGGTGAGAGAGAGGATGAAACCCTGTTGATTTACCAAAAATGTTCTGAACCTTGTACTGTATAGTTAAAAAACAAACATCTACAATGTATGAAAATGAAAAAGAAAAAGCACTGGTTCCTCTTTGTTTCTTTTTTTTGTTTTTTTATTGTGTTCTTGTATAGTTGTCTTACACTTTTATAAATACATGTTTTCACTAAATAACAACAGCTTTTTCTTTCTTTTCATAATGTTGTGGTGTGATAAGAGTAAACAAAAAAGCAGATTTACATTTGCATGTTTGCCCATTCCAGTCAAAGTCGGGCGGTGTAACCATGACAATAGGGTGGGGTCACTCTCGTTGCCATAGTGATGAGTGACAGCTGTTGTGCTATATTATGACACATTTGCTTGACTCCACCCATGGGTTTTCTTTCAGTACATCTGGATTCAGAAATGGATCCTCATTCATCTTCTCCTCAATCCATTTAGTTAACCTGAAAATAAACGGATTATAGGAGGGATAGGAACTTGGCACAAAAAAAAGAGGCTGAGATTCCTCACTTCTATCAACCCACTTTACTTACTTCACTAAATACTAAACTTGGAATGCATATTTAATGCTATATTTAATATTTTTGAGCACAAGTATATTCAGTTTTTCATATACAGTGGTTTGCATTTCTATTATATTATCTATTATTACAGTTTTATGACAGTTGTCAAAGGTTTATAAACCGCTAGTTGGAAATCCCTGGTTTGAAACAAACCACTGTTTAATTATGTATCATAATTGTATGTTTAATACTCACTCTGGAAGTGAGATGGATGTTTTCTCTCTGTTATACTGTAGCTGCTGCTTCAGACTGTCCACATGATTCTTCAGCTGAGTCTCATCCAGCTCATCCATCTGAAATACCATCCATCACGTTTGTTTTAATTCTATGTCTTAAAGTTAATTTATCTATAAATGTTAGCTAGGTCAATTTATTCAATATAAAATAATTGTTTATAAAATACACAATTGGCTTACCGTGGTACGGTCAAGTTAAGTAGCTCAGAAGTGAAGTGAAATGATTGTCTGTAGTCCTCCAGCAAATAGTTTGAGTTTCAATGCTTTGTTCCTCTTAAGAGAGGAGGGTGTCTGCTTTTTTCCCTTTTGTAAATTCCTGGTGTACACAAAGGAGATTGAGATACACACCTAGTCTTGAGGTTATGCAGCATTCAAACTTCTTTGTTAATCAAATTTTCTCTCTGCATTGAGTTGTAATGGGAGGGATGGACTCACCGGACTCTGGACATCTATGTAAAATACATGCAAAACTGTTCAATGATGCCCATTTGGCTTTACCTAGTCTTTGCCAAAGAAATGTTATCAATGTTGTGATGTTATCAAGAGACTACTTGCTGTTTTTCTTATAGTAGTCAGTGATAACATCAGCAAATGTTATTTAGAAATCATAATCATAGTCAATTGAATTATTGTTGTAACACTGGAACAATAATTGTTTAACAGCAGTTGTCATGCTTTTGATGCTTGATTGTAACAAACACTACCGTTTAAGAGTTTGGGGTCAATAAGGTTTTATAGAAATTAATACTTTTATTTTATCCAAAGTCATAAAGACATTCATAATGACATTCATAATGTATAAAAACATATATATTTAACACACACACACACACACACACACACACACACATATATATTTAGCGACTGATGTAGTACTAGGAACATAACCAGTAGTGACCTTCACAATGTTTGCTGTTTGGTTAAGAGTGAAGGCACCTGTCTGTTAATGGGATCAGGAAGTGCTACGAGTGAGCAATGTTGTTGGTTGCTAAGTCTGTCTAAACCGTGTCCTTTAAGCCACTTATAGTAAGACAGCAAGTTTATCTTTTGAGTGATGTGTGCTGTTCGACTGTAGAGTTAGGGCTTTGATGTGTTCTTAAAGACAGCAATGAATGGTTGCT
Organism: Cirrhinus molitorella; assembly: GCA_033026305.1. Lineage (NCBI taxonomy): Eukaryota > Metazoa > Chordata > Actinopteri > Cypriniformes > Cyprinidae > Cirrhinus > Cirrhinus molitorella. The sequence continues at coordinate 8,676,420 of CM065120.1, forward strand.
GATCATCTTTTATTCCGAGTCTGATCAATGCTCTACTGTTTTTTTAATGAATGCATTTAAAAAAAAAAAAAAAAAAAAAATCTTAGTGGTATAATTTAGAAATCAGGTCATACCCAAAACAGTTATGAAATGCTCCTTCAATTGTGAACCAGTAGTTCTCAAAAAACAAACAAACAAACAAACGGTAAAAAATAAAAAATCTTATTGGTATAATTTAGAAATCAGGTCATACCCAAACGGTTATGAAATGTTCCTTCAGTTGTGAACCAGTAGTCAAAATATGAAAAATCAAACACTGATTTTTATCATAGTTGTCCAGTAATGAATATTACACTGAAATCTGTCCAGAACTCCTAAAATGCCACAAGAATAGTGATAGACTGATATACTACCCAGGCAAATGACTTGACAGGCATTTATCTGATGCTTTTATCCACAGCGTTTTAAATTGCATTTAAGCAGTGCATTTTATTTGCTGGGAATCAGACTTATGACCTTGGCTTTGTTAGTGCCTTGCAACAGAAAGGCTATATTGTGACATCAGCCAATAATCCTGTTCATTAACAAGACATTCATTTTTCCAGTCAGGTCTGAAATATATCAGTAGCCTTGACAATGCATTATGTGTTCAATGTCATTATGAAATTTAAACATTGAATGAATCAAACAATGAGACAAGACCGAGCAGGTTATTTCTAGTATGAAACAAGGTCTCAGCTTTAAAATATTCTCAATTTTGATGCTTTCTGAGAGACTTTCTGAGTGCGGGAGTATTGAACAGTTATTTTTGCCGCTTTATAAGCCTTGAGCGGTTAAATACACACTTGTATGTTTCAAAATACCCGTCTTTGCAAGTATCCTTGTTAACACAGTAATTTAGGTCTTGATGAAAGCAAACAGCTGAGAAAGAAAACATGTGAAACAGTATATTGGATATGGGCTGCTCTTAAAGTGACAGCAGTCTGATATTCCTGCTGTCTGTTGTTCATGTTAATCAAACAACAAAAGAGAGGAAATATCTGATCCTGACTAAATCACTTTTAGCATTGGCTTTTCTTATTTATTTGTCCAAAAATCATTAGGATGTTAAGTAAAGATCCATGTTTCATGAAAATATTTTGTAAATTTCATACTGTAAATATTTCAAAACTTCATTTTTTAATTAGTAATATGCATTGCTAATCACTTAATTTGGACAACTTTAAAGGCGATTTTCTCAATATTTTGATTTTTTTTTTTTTTGCACCCTCAGATTCCAGATTTTCAAATAGTTGTATCTTATATATTGCCAAATATTGCAATATCGAAACAACACCTTAAATCAATGAAAAGCTTATTTAGTCAGCTTTCAGATGGTGTATACATTTCAGTTGTAAAAAATGGCCCTGGTTTTGTGGTCCAGGGTCACATAATCTTTTGGTCATATTGCCCTTCCCAATGCACAACCCATTTTCTGCCATTAAACTATAAGTAATAAACTGCATGTTTCAGCCATAAGGCACCCAGCTCTTTAGTTGTTGGGATCAACATCAGCCATTGCAGGACCTATATCAGTCAACCACTACTCAAAACTACTACCTTTCTCAAGTTAGCTCAAGAAACAAGACATGGAGCATCTAATCTGTTAGATGCTCTTCTGACTGATTTTGTCCGCTCTACCCAGGACTGTAGTTCCAGCAGCGTTTTCCACCCCTCGCAACCATTCAGCGCATTTGAGCAGAATGCTCTGATCCACACTCTGATCTTCATCTTCCTCATATTCCACATCATCATATCGGTGACGCTCATTTAGAAGAGAAATCTTCACCAGCGGCAGACGCCCTTTCCGATGGGGTGGCAATACGGAGCCACGGAGCTGCTTTTCACGGCTACGTTTTTGCAGGAGCAAGGTGGCCTCAGGAGTCAAGTTGAGAGAGAAGTTAGGCTCACTTTTCAGTCCATGACCTGATCCTGATGGCCTACAAGAGTTTGTGGGAATGTTCGTTGCTGAAATGCTGGAAGGAATCATCTTCTTGCTAGAGGATTTCGCTGATCGCAAATTGGTTGTTGAGGTGCTATTGCCAGACGTACTTTTAGAAGAAGTTGGGGTTGAGGAACCTGAAGGATCATCAGGTCTTGGATTTATAATCCAAACGCTTTTACCCTCCATCCTCAAGCTGGAAGTGGCTCGACTGGTGGGGAGCTTGCTTTTGTTTGCCGTGGCCTTCTTGCTCAACTTTTTGAGCTGTTCCTTCACAGAACTTTTGTCCTCCATGGTCTTGACGGGAAGGACAGGCAATGGTCCTGAAGGTTTCTCTTTGCCCGAGCTAGGAAGACTCCGTGGTCTTGTTACAGGTGGAAAAGGCATCTTCACCAGGTAAAGCAGCACGTAGGACAAGAATTCGGTTTTGGAAGTGTAGTGCGACAAAAATGGAACATGATCTTTCGCATGAACGGGACTATCTGTTATTTCCAGAGCCCCCAACATCCACTTCTTTCTTCAGACACAGCCACTGTGGAAATAGCAGACAGGAATAGTTTAGCTCTTTATAGGGTGTTGGAAAAGGGGCTTGGCCAAGGCACAAAGTGCGAATCCTCTGGAGTAGGCAAGCCTGACACGTGCAGCTTAAATGTTGCATAATAACAGACTGAGATGTAAACATTCACTATAGTAGTTGTACACTTGCTGAACGGTGAGATTGTTAGGGTAATAATGCATATGAGAGCTGCTTTTGCACCAAACAGTCTTTGTCACATTGGTTAAACCTAACTTTTGTGGTAAAAATGATTATGTCTTGGTATTGCAGTTCTAAATACATAATCCCTACATAAGTGATTGCAATAAAGGATATGTGTTGTGGTATGTGCATTACAATTAAAGATTGAAAAGACAAGACTAGACTTATGTATACTACTGTAGATCAAAGTGCTTGTCAAGTGTTAGTATGTGTATCTGATCTACACGTGTTTAAGCATTTTCCCTATTAAAGGATTTTAGAGTTACTGAACCTAATCTCTTTAAGAGGTCACATAATCTCTCTCACACCTAGTGTGTAAGTTTAGGTTTATTTTTTGGTATTAGGTAAAGGTTCTTCCTGCATTTTGTACGTTTACCATTAAAACCTGAAGAGAGTATGCAGATGGTTATTTCTGAGGTGAGACCAAGGCTGTCATAATCTGCTTCTGTCAGGGGCTAAAAGGATTGTTCTAGATTGTTACCTATGGATTAATGTGAATTCTAACAAAATACAGTTGAGGTCTAAAGTTTCCATACACCTTGCAGAATTTGCAATATATTTATTATACCAAAATAAGAGGGATCATTCAAAATGCATGTTTATTTTTTTATTTAGTACTGACCTGAGTAAGATATTTCACATGAAGTATATTTATATGTAGTCCACAAGAAAAAATAATAGTGTGAATGACCCCGTTCAAAAGTTTACACACACTTGATTAGTAATGTGTTGTTACCTGAATGATCCACAGCTGTTTAGGAATAGTTGTTTATGAGTCCCTTGTTTGTCCTGAACAGTTAACATGGGGGTCCAGTGCTGTGTTATCCATGTTATTTACAATGTTACAGAGTTGGATTCTCATGCTAAACATGGCCAAAGTTTCAAAAAATGATTTGGACATATAACAGTATTTTTGTGCCAAATACACACTTTCGGGTTTCTTACAAGTTTCGGAAACTTTTTTTTCTATCATAGCATAGAAAAATGTCTCAAAAGAAGTAAAGCTGTATCTTTCTTTTGTAAATATGATTAAACTTTTTGGATATATGAAGGATGCAGTTTTACTCTATACTCAAGATTAACATGGGATTGGGTGAAACTGTGTGTTATGCCCCTTTTAAACTGCCTGCTGTTCTTCAGAAAAAAAAAACCTTCAGGTCTCACAAATTCTTGTGTGTTCTTCAGCATTTTCATGTAACTAGCTACAGAAGATACGTTTCCCAGAAGACTACTATTATTTTCTCTTGCGTACTATCGGTAAACGTTGTTTATGCAAAATATGTTATTCAGGTGACGACTAAAAAAAAAATAATAATAATTTGTTTGATCCCTCATATTTTGGGGAAATTAACATTTTGCAGATTCTGAGAGGTGTATGTAAACTTTTGACATATATATTTCAAGTAAAAAAAAAGGAAATATTTAATTTATTATAGATATTTTGACAATTACTGATTTTCGAATACCTTGGGCATCATTAGCAGTAAATAGTTAAGGGTGGCTTCTTGTGGTTTCATCAGTCATCATTAGTTTAAATATTATAGAAATTGAGTCTTGAATATGTGCCTAAACATCAAAGGCATTTAGTTTTCATTCTGATGTAATTTTATTATTATTAAAGCGGTCATCGGATGCCCATTTTCCACAAGTTGATATGATTTTTTTAGGGTCTATGATATACTTTGGTTAAAAAAATCTCAATAGTAGTGTAAAAAAACACCCTGTTACCTTGTAAAAATCAGCTCCGCAAAAAATCAACCAATTCTGTAGCATGTTCCTTTAAATGCAAATGAGCTCTGCTCACCCTGCCCCTATCTTCTCTCTGTGGAGGGATGAGGCATTGTTTACTGTAGTGTGTTTAGCTGTGTTTTGCCACGAACTAGCACGTTATTAGAAAAGGCAATTGCACAGATTTATATATATAAAAAATACCCACTTCTGCTGTAAGTGAAGCTGGATGATTTGTACGATTTATGTAGATTGGGAGGTGCATTCCATTAACAAACAAGTCATCCACTGCGTCTTCAGTGGCTCAGATGTCGGAAGTAAATGAGGACTACTGTGTTCATTATTACATCCAACAAAAGAACACCACAATCGCTTAGGAACCATTCTTGTCTCCGTCCTTGCTCTGGCATTGAAACAATAGCGATCTGACGGTTACAGCTCATTCAGGGCGGGTCTGAGGTAATATGCCTGTGTCAATCAATCTTTGTTAGAATGGCTTGATTTGAAAAAGGGGAAATAATTTTTACATATTATATAAAAACTACTGGGTGGATTTTTAACATTATAGGGTGGATGTGTACACACATTGCCAACACACATTTATGTTCAAACAACATGCAAAAATTAACTTTGCAACCGATGACCCCTTTAAACAAATTAATTGTCGTCTTTCGTAGTCTCGTCCCTCACAAGAAATGGCTTTTCACTGTGGCTACATATTTTGTAGTTTAGGCTGTGTTGACCACTCAATCCTTGACTGTAATCCTTATTTCCTTTAAAAAAATATTCCATTATATCCTACAGCTCTCAGGTTGTTTTGAATGTTAGTATGAGGTAGCAGTTATCAGTTTAGGAAGTAGGCAGCACTTTGGAACAGAGTCTCCCTCTAGTGGAAATTAAGGGTGTGTGCAAATTGTCCTTCTAAAAGTAGACTATACTGTGGAGAACAATAATCTATAATCAACATGGATAACCAACCAAAGTCAACTAGTACACCACTGTTTTTAAGTGCTGTATTGTTAGTATTTTCCTTTCGATATTTTCCTTTTTTTAATGAAATTAAAAGTTTTATTCAGCAAGAATGCATTAAATTGATCAAAAGTTCCAGTAAATACATGTACAATGTTACAAAAAGATTTCAGATAAATGCTATTCTTTTTAACATTGTCACGGTTATATTAGGATCATTGAAGACTGAAGTAATGATGCTGAAAATTCAGTTTTGCCTTACAGGAATAAATTACATTTTAAAATATATATGAAAATATTACTTTTTACTGTATTTCCAACCAAATAAATACAGCCTCAGTGAGCATTCAAAAGTTCTTTCCAACCCCATAATTTTGAACAGTAATACATAACTACAATTTCACAATAACATTTTAGTTTCAAACATGTCAATAAAACTGCTTTAGTTCTAGACATTAAAGTGCGCGATCAGAGTTCCTCTTTCGCCGCAGCCTTTTGTTCATCCAGGATTTTCTTCCTCATTTTCTCCTCCTGCAGTGTATACACAAGCACAACAAGGTGATTTGCACAATAAATAATTCAATAAAGCAATCCATGTCTATTAATGTGAGAGGGAGATATCTTACCTTAGCTTTGTCTTTTTTGGCTTTTTCAATCTCTTTGTTCATAAATGTTACTATAGGTTTCAGCTTCCTCTTGCCAGAATATGGCACTACCTGGCAAACATTTTAGTATGATGATTAAAAAATACTAAAGTCATAAGTCACGGATAGTATTCCTAAACAATTCAATACACAACTAATTTCTTTAGCACAAAGACTAACACAATAAGATGGATGTCCTAAGTATGGATTTACAATCAATGAGATTTAAGCAATAAACAGGTAATTGTAAGAGACTGCTTACTCTCTCTGTATAAACAGCAGGAAATAATTTGATCACTGGGTATTTTTCTCCTAGATGAAGGTTTACATCGTTGGCGGTAACGTCAATCTTGGCAACGACAACATCTTCATTTTCACTAAAGTGTTCAGCAAGATCTTCCCACAATGGAAACAGAGCACGACTTTCACTGCTCCAAGGTGCATCTATTGAAATATACAATGTACAGTGTTCAAAAGGCTCACATTTAACATCTTGTTGCATACTGAAATGGTACAATCACACTCTTGTTTCATTTACAAATGTTTGATTAATACAGATAACTATACCACAGCTAATTGCAGGCTATGTGAAGACACATAGACCTACAGTATGATATCAAGCTGGAGCACTGAAACATATGAGGTACTTACAAAACAAGACAATGACATTTTTTTCATGATTAAAGGCCACTTTTTCAAAGTTCATCCCAACCAGCTCTTTCACTGGCTGTGTGTCCCAGTTTTCAGGAATTGGCTCACTCTGCAGTTTAGGCTATAAAACACAAATACATTTTATATTATAGTCATATAAGCACTAAAGTACATTCCTAAAATTCTATACAGTTATTAAACTTTTTATAAACATTGTACATTAAAAATGTTATAATTAATAAAAGCTTCCCAGAAAGATTTTTTATGTTTTTAAGTCTTTTCTCCTCACCAAGCCTGCATTTATTTGATCTAACGTATGACAAAAACAGTACAATTTTGGAATATTTTTACTATTTAAAATAACTGTTTTCTATTTTAATATATTTTAAAATGTGATTTATTGCTGAAATTTCAAAGCTGACTTTTTAGCATCAATACTCCAGTCTTCAGTGTCACATGATCCTTCAGAAGTCATTCTAATATGCTGATTTGTTGTTCAAGAAACATTTTGAGTACATTGAGTTGAGTTGAGTACATTTTCAGGATTCTTTGATGAATAGAAAGGTCCAAAGATCAGAAATTATCTGAAATAAAAAGCTTTTGTAACATTATACAATATACCATTCAATTTTTGGGGGGGGCTAAAGAAATGATAGAAATTAACATTTGACATTTTAAATATTAAAAATTATTTCAATTTTTTTCTGTTTTTGTTGTACTTTGGATCGAATAAATGCAGGCTTGATGAGCAGAAGAGACTTCTTTAAAAAAACATTAAAAATCTTACTGTTTGAAACCTTTTGACTTGTAGTGTATATAATAACTATGGCTTTTAATTTTAATATATTTATTTTTTTTCATTTCTATATTATTTTAATTATTTACATGTAATTTTAATAAAAGTATTTAATTTAGTAGTATTTATGTTAATTAAATTACAGTGCTATAACGAATGTATAAAAAGATAAAAATGGACTTGTTTAATTTACCTCCCTATACTCACCTTAGCTTTACCTTCCAGGTAAGTCAGACAGAACTCTAAAAGTGAGTGCGCGTCGAACTGATCAGATGGCAGCTGGTATTGAACGTTGTCTGATAAATTGACCATACGGACCTGAGGCGCCTCTTCTGGCCTCACACGGAAATACTCCATAATACGGCCGTTCCGTAGCTCGCTCACATCAATTATCACAAACAGAACCTAATGAGAGAGTATTTTAAGGTATATGTCTATTGTTGACTTGTAAATAATATGTACAATAATTTTATTTTATTTTATATTGCAGCACTGGATTTTATGTGGCTTACTGTATGTCTAAATCTAAGCCAACGGGCACTGACCTTTCCTCTGAATGTTTCCGCAGTGGTTTTAAAAGCATGGTATATCTCTTCAAATCTTTCCTCGGACTTATTAATAAACAAAAGCAAATGGTTCAACACTGCTGAGTTCAGGATCTTAGATGCTGTCTGGGAGGAAAGAAAGATTTATTTTTACACATCTAGTATATGTCATAGTGCCTATATGTGACCCTGGAACACAAAACCAGTCATAAGGGTCAATTTTTCTAAAGTTAGAATTTATACATCATCTGAAAGATACAACTATTTAAAAAACGGGAATCTGAGGGTGCAAATAATATTGAGAAAATTTGCCTTTACGGTTGTCCAAATGAAGTTCTTAGCAATGCATATTACTAATCAAAAATTAAGTTTTGATATATTTACAGTAAGAAATGTACAAAATATATCCATGGAACATGATTTTAATATTCTAATGATTTTTGTCATGAAAGAAAAATTGATCATTTGGACACATACAAGGTATTTTTGGCTGTTGCTACAAATATACCCATGCTAGTTTTGTGGTCGACAGTCACATGTTATAAATAAAATAATATGCATATATAAAGTTACCACGCCATTGTACTCGGTCACTAGTTCCATCTCATACAGTCTGATAAATTGAACAAGATCTGTCTTCACTGTGCTGCTTTCCATCTCAAACTGCTTGTCAGGTTTAGACTAACCAAAATGATAGACATGGAAGAGACATAATTCATGATGTGCTGTAAAAAGCAGGTTTTTTAGTATGTTTTATTGACATTTAGGACGATAATAATCTTGCACGATTTGAAGTGAGATTACCTTCCTGATAAGGAAAACAGTATCTCCACTGATCTCATACTTGCTGAAGATCTTATCATGTGCTGTTACTCCAAAGGGCAGGTCAGCGATGTCAGCGGCTGTTTCATAAAACACTTTCACCATGCCTTCCTCAAGATCCTGTGGTGCATAAACACTGATGAGCATCATTAAAAACAGAGGCTACAGAGTGTTTTATAGAGTGACGTGTCATCAGTCGGCCATATTGGCAGCACTGAACCCAACAAAACTTGCATATTTTGCTGATTACTGCTGCTGAAAATGGCCAATTATTGTCATGTTTTGCGCTATACTAATTGATCAGACCGGGAAAAACATTTGGAGTACTACAGACTGCCAAAAGTTATAACAAATCAAGAAGAGTGCAAAAAAACTTTCTGAGAAACAAAAGGTGTTTGTGGTTGGCCAAACTGAACCAAGATTTCCAGGGCAAGAATCTTGACAACATTTGTGTTTGTTCCTATCATTTCTGGTCAGGTAGGTGAGATATTAGACTAATATCTTAATACTGCTCGTATGCACCTTTAGTTTGTCAAAATATTGTGCCCTTTCCTGCTTACTAAGTCCTTCTCTATATGATTTAGCAACTTCCACATTTTTTTCAGTGGTTTAGACAGCATAAATTAGCAGAACAATGTATTTAGTAGTGCATTAACTGTGCAATCCATACTGTTGTTTACATCCAAGTATCACCAATATGGCCGCACATTCTTTTTGTTTTTGTTTAAATGCTTTAATGCTGATTCGTAAACGAAACCTTCACCTGAAATGATTCTTTTGAAATATGTTGAAAAATATGCAATTTATTTGTAAAGAGGTTTTAGTGCTTCATTTTATTTTTTCCTTTTTCCTTTATTATCTGAACAATATCGTAATCGTCCCATAATGATTTAAAAAACATTGCACTGGGCCAATATGAAAAATCATGCCGATATGTCTTGCCGATAACACAAATAACTTGTGTTACACACGTCAGCAGTATGGTCATTCTTAATGCCAACTTTTGCCTGAATGCTGATTAGAGTCTCTGTTTTGAATCGCCATATTTAATGGAGATCATTTCTGGGTCATAATAACAACAACAACAACAACAACAAAAAAACTGTTTCTTTAATTAGAGGGTGCTGTTGGCCTACCTTGTAATAAAATGAAAGTAAAATACAGAATAACATTGAGATTGTATAGAGACTTGGTGTTGTTTCCAAACAAAAAGAAATATGTCAGTACCGTCAAAAATCCAACTGCTTCATTTCAACTGACACTTTTAAAATAATGCAATAAAATTAGCAAATTACTCAAACACTCACTGGCTGAATCATAAGCGAATCTTTCATGTCAACTGATAGGCTACTTTTAAAATAATTCAATCAAATTTGCTAAACAATTGCTCCACTGTATGAAATATATTGCTATTCAGGACTTCAAACACATGAGAGATGACTCAAATGAATCTGTGAAGTATTTTAATTGAAAATAACTGGGTAAAAAAAAGACAGGTTCACTAAAATAAATTCCCACGTTACCTTAAATAATCCCAGCACCACAAGCTCATCTTCACCTATGAATTTTTCCAGCTCTGTGACATCACTGATGATGTCAGCACTTGGCCCTTTTCTTCTTTTAAGCCAGGTTAGGATGGAGGCGGAGCTCTTAAGAACTGGAGATGGAGTCACACAATGAACTTTATGAAATACTGATCCTAAAAGAGACACACTCCTATTCAAGTTTGGGTCAGTCCACATAGGGATATTTCAACATTACCTGGACAGTGCACTGGGTTGTTCTTGTCTCCAGACAGGTACAGCCGTATTGATGGTATTATTGTGACATTAAGGGAATCAGCAAGATCTTTTTCCTTTTTCACATCCACTCCTCCCAGTCTCACATCAGACTCTGCTTCCTTCAGTGCACCAGCTGCTTCTCTAAACTCAAGGATGGAGCCAAGGGACTGGCCAGAAAGAGGTGCATCTATGGCAGGTACAAGAAAAAGCTGCAACAGTTTACTTCTTGTTGCAAATACGCACCATAAAATGTATAAAAGAGCATTTTGTTTCGGTCCCAGATGTGCTGACTCTAATTTGCCTTCTTTGCTTCTTTTATGTACTTATGTGTCTTCATTAGTAAGTAGTCATTCATCAGACGTTTTTATCCAAAGCAACAAACAACCCTTTTGTTAAAAGATCGGCTCAAAGGCACAATGGTAATAGTTCACGGTTAATTTCTCGTGAAGATCGAACCAGCAACTTTCCAATTACCAGCTTTGAGATTCAAGCAGAACACCAAGACACCATTATTCATCTGAAGTAGTTTCGTTTGAAAAGACATGCTAAAATCTCTGGGAAAAAATCGGAGGGGTTTAAATAAAGAAAAACAAGCATTTACCAAAAAAAAAAAGTACTGTGTTGTGTTAAAGTATTGATTTGTCACCTCACGAAGCTGGATTTATGACAGAAGAGCCATAAAAACACACATGCAAGAAGATATACTTACAGAAATGGACCAATAGCTGGTTGTATTGTTTAAGAGCTCGAATGAAGTTGCTTTTTGTCAGCACTAGAACGTCTTTGTCCTCGGGGATTGCGTTGGAGTCGCTCTTCGCCAGAGCTTCGCGTAAATACACGCACAAGCTCAGGCACAGCGTAACGTACACCTTCATACCGCCTTCAGAAGCTGAAACGCACTGTTTGACCTTTGAGTGTTTGAGAATGTATGAAACGCTACATTGAAAGGCGTGTGTATAGGTGGTATCAGTGTGCACTTTGGCAATAGACCATTTACAGCCAATACGAAGAGAGATAAAAATCTAACAGTCTGAGGGTGAACAATAGTTTCTTGTGATTTGCTGTATGTCTGTTAATGTTCACATGTGAATAAAATGTACAAGCGACACATCACTACTAACCACTTCTTTTACTCATAAATCTAAATGTAATTGTCTCATCCGCGTGCAGCTATTTTTAGCTGTACAAAACTGTTTTGCGGCTTGATACTGCAGATTGGTGTATTTTTCCGTAGTATTTTAATTTAATAGCCTACCTTAATTATTAACACATTGGTTTGTAGTGCAAACAGTTTCACTTGAAACTTGAAGTGATGGTTGTACTCACATCGCTGACAACATAAACAAGACTCGCCCCAATCGGCCTGACGGGGGCGCTACAGCGATCAAAAGTACGAAATCGCTCATAATTCCCAAACCGTCTGTCTCAAAAGTGTTTTAGGTCGTTTGAATCCTTGGCCTGACGAAAATTTCGGGTATTTTGGATTTTATTGCAAAACCTATTTTTGCAAACTAGTCCAGGTTTTTCGCCCGATCATAAAAAAACGGTGCAGAAAGATTCTCTGGAGAGCGAAAATCAATAATTATCATAACATTTTTGAATTGTAACTCTCCGTCCCAACGGAATACCAAAACGTTGGAAAGGGACACTTTGAGCAAAATGCCTGTAACTCCTGAACGGTATGGGATATCTTTGCCAAACTCAAAGCACTTATGTAAGAGCTCATGAGGTGAGGTCGCAGGAGTTTAGCCACTTGGTGGTGCTATAAGAAGGAAAAAACAAAACAAAAATCTGATTCCCCAACAATACAATGACTACAATAGAATATTTTAGGAAACTTTATTTTCCACATTATACCTTCAAATATTTTTTCAAAGTCATTTTTCAGCATGTTCAAAAACAGAAGCAAGTGCATGTTCTCTACATATTTTGCAGCATTACTCAATAACTCGGCCACTGTACTTAAACAGCCCTGAGATCATTACACTGGCATCAATTTTATAACCCAGTCCAACAACAACAAAACAAGAAAAAGTGCAATCTTTGACTAGTTCAACAGATTCGGAGTTCCTTTACATTTCCATTGCAAACATGTATTGGAAAATAATACTGTAGTGTGGAAACCACACCACCTGGAATTTACTATTGTTCATTTCATTTCATAAATAGGTTAGAATTGTGGATCTTCACTGATAGATTGCCTCTGAGAGAGAAAAATGGCAATTGAGAAGGTATGAATACAGAAGAATTCACTCAAGTATCTCTTTAAAGTTTAAAGTAAGTGCATTACAAGTGCATATCACTGCACTGAGGTCACATGGCTGGTCATATCATTCAAATTATAATTATAATCTCAATACTGTGAAAAACAACAGACCTACATTATAGTTCTAATGTCCATTCTTGATCAGTGCTTTTTTTCCAAATAAACATTCTTTTTGAAAGAGTTTCGATTCTGAAATATACAAACAAAATGTCTTCTGATCTGCTCTTTCAACTGGAATTCAAGTCCATTTTCAATCCATCTTCATGATCTTAGGAAACGTAGCAAATTTTGCTTTAGTTAACAGCCGTCTTTTATTTCATTTCAGTGGCCATTAATGTAGTTTTCTCCGAGCGTTTAGACCATCTGTGTGGATCTGGCTTCCATCTGTGTCATAAAAACAAAATGTTATTTTATCTCTCAAAATAACACTGATGGGATTGTTGTAATGTAATGCAGGCTTAATTTAATCAATCAACATGAAACAACACTCTTCATATTTTGACAATTCCTTCATATAAAAGAATATTTGATGATTTAAAATATGTCAGAGCTTAAATAAATTTAATTAACTGATCGATTTGGAAAATGAATAAGGCACAATAAAACCAGGACCATGTATTACACAAGTTATTCAGCTGTACAAATGTATTAAAAGTAAACAGAGTCCGTTTGGATTTCATGTTGATTTTTAAAACACTACAAAACTAGCACACAGACATCATACAGTCTGATTTATGATGTCAAGAAAAGAAGGGAAAAAAAGGAAACTTAAAAAAAAAACCTCAAATGAAATGAATGGTTTATTATTAAACCAAATTATGTCAACTATAACACCAAAAATTTTTATTATTAACTATATGAAATACTAGAGATGATCAGCTAAACTAAATCAGACTACCTGATAAAGACTCAGAAATCTCAAGATAGCCATGCATTACTAATCAAACTCAAAACAGTCAGCTAAAGAAAAAGTAGGAGCAATAATGCATAATGCAAGCAAACATTAAAACAAGAGCTGCACAATATTGAAAAAAATAACTTTTTTCTGCAATACATTTTGAGATATGAAAAACAAAATACAGGAATTTTCACCAGATTATTCAAATAGATGTATTAGATTATATTAAGTTTTCATAGGCTTCACTCCCACTGTTTTTGGCCAAATCATGATTTTTTTGTGATTATTGATTACATACAGCCTTCTTTTGAGATTGTTATATTAAATAAAATATTAAACAAAATAAGAAATGTTGTTATTAATAATACTGTAAAATATACTTTTAATTAAAAGAATATTAATAAAATAATTTTAATTTACTTGTATTGTGCAGCCCTAATTAAGATGACACACAATGAAAATGTGAGCGTGTTTCAACTGTCCCTCTTTCCCAAAGGTGTGTAAATTTACCTAAACCAAAGAGCCATGGTGTTAAAGAATGAAGAGGAGCAGGAGAAGAAACAGGGACAGACAGAAGATGAAGTGTGCTAGAGCACAGCATGGAGTTACCTGAAATAGGAAAGAGAGGAGGAGGAGGAAGAAGAAGAAGAAAACACCAGGATGACAAATGCAACATTACAGTGATGGAGCAAAGTGCTTTAAACAGAGTTATGCTTAAGCTCATCAATTCCACCCATTGCACACAAGAACAAGAGTACAAAAACTTTGGTGTATATGAGACAGAGATTATGAATTTATTAATTCCCTGTATGTAGTTAAAGGTGAAGCGTGTCATTTTAAAATAGTTTTTGGAATCAACTCTTTTTTTTTTATGCTCCAATTGTTTTGTGCAGCAATTGGAGCATAAATAACACACTCTACTTTTAAACAAACAGAGATGATGCTTACTACATTTCATGGTTATTAACAGTATCAATATCTGCTCACCGTGTGCGAGACTGTGCTGGAAAGTTCCAGGTGCTGGGCCAGGAAAAACAGCTCCTTTGCAGGCCTGAGGCTGTCCAGGGAGTTTGGTGCCAGGGCTGAGCCCAGGGAACGGAAGAGCATGCAGGGGGGCAAAGCTCGGTAAAACACCCGGCTGTACTGTTGTGGGGTAGGAGGATGGAAGAAGAGATAGAGAAGGAGTGGGAAGTGCTGGGTTCCCACAAGAGATCTCACCAGCTGCCTGAAATACAAGCAAAAAAAATATATAAGTATTATTCAGCCCAACTTCAAACAAAACCTTAAGACAAATCTCTTCCCTCCTGGACTCCAAAGTAATTGGCTGAACTTTTTTAGAAGAGTGTTTCTCACACACACACACACACACACACACACACACACACACATATACATACATATATATATATATATATATATAAAATATGCACTAAATTAATCAAAAGTGACAGTAAAGACACCTATGTTTACAATTTTTAATGGTAAAAAGGATTTAGAAATTTTAAGCCAGCACGGCTACGAGTGTGATATTGTGTTTATACAACAGTTTGAAAGCACAAGTGTGTGTAAATACATAAGAAACAACAACAGAGTGTCTTTAAAAACTCTTTTGTGCTTCTGTCCGCCATGGATTCAAATCTCAAGTTGACAGCTGAGCCCAAGCCTCAGTTACTAATCCAAAAACGGTAAATATAGTTGCTTCATTAAAGGTTTATTGTATTACTGTATTAAATGCTCACTGTATTATGTAGAGTATTACGATAGAGATGGACTGAGCGATCATGATTATCATTTCTCAGCTCAATCTCATATTCATAATAAAACATTAGTTTGAATGTCCGCTGAGGAAAACGATATCTTTGTGGTACTATCCTTTCATCTGTTAAGGGTCATTTCTGATGACAGCACTGCTCAGTGCATTTGTTGGCTGCATTTAAAACAAAAACAAAAACAAAAACAACAACAACAAAAAAACAACACAAACAAAAAACTTTGTTTACAACCCTGTTTGAGCCTCTTTCAAAATAAAGACTTACTGCTGACTCACAAATCTAGTTTCTTGTCGCCATCTAATGGTGGAATAATGTAACTAAAATCACCATCACACACACACCGTTTCCCAATAATAAATATTATTAATAAATGCTACTATTATATAAAATACTATTTATTGAATAAATAATATTTAATGAACAACAACAGCCATCATAAAAGTTGCTATAGCATTGAATTTACATAAAATATAATATAGATTTTGCCCTCAGCCAAAACTATTTGTTCTGAAACAAATAACAGATTAATGAAATCAAAGACTGCTTGTAAGATATACCCAAAACAAATTACACCTAATGTTTAACCACCATAGAGACATCAGAGTTAGCAGGAAAAAATTTCCAAAGAACTGGCCCGAGGTAAGGCTGCTCTCGATGGGTTCATGAGCACTGAAAGGCTGCTTACGCCCTGGAGCTCACAACTCCGAAAACGAAGCAAGTTTTCAAATACACATTAATAAACAAACTGCATATTTGAAGTCTAAACATGTACATTCTCACCAAAAAAAACACAAAAACAGTATTATTTTTAAAATTACACAGTGGATTTGGGCAACCACCATGACACCTGTTGTGAGAAAAAACACAAATTGAGTAATACAAATGGTGAAACAGTTGGAGTTCAGTTGGAAAATCGAATATTACACTCTTATCAGCCAATCAGATTTGAGGACCAGAAAAAAAAATGTTGTATAAATAATATATTTAATGTAAAATCCTACACTGGACACAATAATATTTATCATATTATGATCCACATCTAATAAGCATCCAATTTTTTTTAAACAACTTACTGCTGCCATAGAAACAGGGGTGTCGCCCACTGAGGTTGTAGTGAGCAGCCTGGCCACTCCCTGCATCACCGCTGGACAGTCACCCTCAGCACCATCTGGCGGCGCCACCAGCGTCAGTTTTGGAGTCGCCTTCTCTCCAGCCTGGAGCCGCTTTAATTCTGATTCCATGGCAGACTTGGTCCACATCATCTGGACTGGTCCAGCACCCTCTGCGGTCACCGGACTTCTCTGAGTGCTGGTATGATGGTTACCTTCCTTGTGGTTCTGATTAGATGGATGAGTGGAGAAGGTAGCAGATGTTTGTGTGTTTGATGGCGTTTTGGCAGTGGTGCTCAGAGTGGCTTCAGGTTGCATGCTCACAGGCACGCTCAGACGCTTGCGTTTCAGTGCAGGAGGGCCCTGAATTTCTGGGTTATTCTTACTGTCCTCAGGGACGGCACTGACCTGTCCATTCAACATTGGAAGAGCAAGGTTTGGATAAAGGCGTGTAACTATATTTTCCTAAAAGACATGCAAGAATGTACTCTAAAACACAGGTTTGTAGTTTTTTCTGATGTACCTTTTTTAGTTTTGTTGTACCTATTGGCTTCTTCCTTGCCCTGTAAAATGAATAGAAAGGGTAATTTATTTACATGAACTTTGGTTCCACTTGTCTCTCTTTAATAAGAGAGAAAAAGAAAGAATTTTCTTCAGAAGGGTTAGCTAAATATCTAGGAAGTGTGTAGTAGTGTAGAACCATACTTACACAACACCAGTGATGTGGCCATGTGCTTTTCGGGTTTCTATAAGCAGAATCCTATTAAAACATGACAGAAATTCAGTATATTAATAACAATTATCCTTTTTTGTATATGCATGATATTTTATATGTAATAAGGCTTGAACACTAATGTTTGATTTTTTTTATTTGCTTATCAGATACGTTTAAGAAATGTATACGTTTATTCAACAAGAATGCGTTAATCAAAAGTGACATTAGAAAAAAACCTTTCTATTCTATTTCCACAAAAAAATTTTAATCAGCACAGCTGTTTTCAACACTAATAATAGTAAGAAATCTTTCCTGAGCGGGAAATCAGCATATTAGAATGAATTCTGAAGGATCATGTGACACTGAAGACTGGAGTAATGATGCTAAAAATTCAGCTTTCAGTGTTTAAGAGAGAGAGACATTGTAATCAATTACTTGTAAATGGTTTTTTGTTAATTACTCACTTGAAAATGTAAATTATGAACAACTTAACAGGACTATAAAAATTTAGTTAATGATTTGCTTTGCGTACCTTGATTGCATCCATCCTTTAGGCCAAAGTGGTTTAACATCAGTCTCTAGGAATGCTTTCAGATACTCTTCCAAATTAGAGCACAAGGACAACTCCGAATCATAAATAATCATCTTCAAATTGACAATCTCAAAGAGCAACTCCCTGTAAGTACATATAGTGATATTTGTTTACACTGATAATTAAATGATGCTTGACTTTATTACAAGATTTGGTACTCATTAAAGCTTTTAATAATCATGAGAGATGAGAGACCTGACCTGATCTCTTCGTTCCATTTGAACCTCTTGCGAGGCCCAAACACTCGTTTTCCACTCCTCTCTTCTTCTTCCTCATCGGAGCCATCAATCACCCTCTCTCGAGCCTCGAGTCTTGAAACACAAAAAGAACATACAAATCAAACCTGAAGCTGCATTCTAGAGTTCAAATGTCAGTAAAAGTACAGTGATTCAGTGAAAGTGATTGAGGTTTTACGCATTAGAAATGACTGAGTACTTGGCAGCTCTGGCTTCAGAGTGAGCTTGGCAGTGATTCTGGAAACGGGTGATCTGTTCTGGCATGGACCTGGCAACCGCATTCTCCAGCTTCTTCAGCAGGTCTCTCAGCTGTTCATCCTGATAACAGTCATGACCAGCACATTAAACGATTAGTTCACTTCCAGACTAGAAAATATGCTGATAATTTACTCACTCCTATGTCACTCAAGATGTTCATGTCTTTCTTTCTTCAGTCGAAAAGAAATTTAGCTTTTTAAAGAAAACATTTCAGGATTTTTCTCCATATAGTGGACTTCAATGGGGATCACTGGGTTGAAGGTCCAAATTGCAGTTTCAATGCAGCTTCAAAGGGATCTACACAATCCCAGCTGAGGAATAAGGGTCTTACCTAGCTTGACATCTCAAGGTGTTTGACTTTCTTTGCACATTCGCTTTGTAAACACTGAGTAAGTCCACCTATGTCACACGTGACCACATAATGCGTGAGGTCGAGCTAGTGCAAGACGAGCATTTGTGGTTAAAAAGTATATCAATTTGTATTTTGTTTTAGAAAATGACAGAACATTTAGTTAGATAAGACCCTTATTCCTCAGCTGGCATCGTGTAAACCCATTTGAAACTTCAATTTGGACCTTCAAACCGTTGGCCACCATACAAGTTCACTATATGGAAAAATCCTGTAATGTTTTCCTCAAAACCTTAATTTCTTTTCGACTGAAGAAAGAAAGACATGAACATCTTGGATGACATGGGGGTGAGTGAATTATCAGGATTTTTTTTTTTCTGGATGTGAACTAACCCTTTAAGCTTGCAGAGACATTAAACTGGATTTCAGTTACACACACATACACTGGTTTCCATTTTTTGTGGGGACATTCCACAAACTTAATGGTTTTTAGTACTGTAGAAACTGCATTTCTCTAACTGGAAACTTTCTGCATTTGTAGATTTTCAAAAAAAAAAAAAAAAAAACTTTAATCATGGGGACCTGGTATTGGTATTACTATTACTATACACACACACGCACACACTACATTTATTTAAATTTAAATTAATAAACAAAAATAATTATTTTGAAAGTAGTCTCTTACGCGCACCAAGGCTACATTAATTTAATCAAAAATACAGTAAAAACAGCACTATTGTGAAATATTAAAATTTCAAAATAACTTATCTATTTGAACTAGTGCTGCACGATTAATCGTATCGCAATCGCGATGTCAGCCTGTGCGATTATATGACGGGAAAATATTGCGATTATATTATTTTATATTAGGCTAATGTGTGCACTTGAGAACACATGCTTTCTGAGAACAGTTTGTCTATTTACTGTGCTGCGAACAAAACAAAACAAAACAAAAGAATAAATAAATAAATAAATAAATAAAAATAAAAAGATCTGACAGTCTCTCAGTATAGGCGGTGCACGTGTGGCGTGCATGCGTGCACGTTCACTTGTGTGCAGCGCTGAGAGACCAGAACGAAGATGAGTGCCGAGGAGACTGATCTGGTAGGCCAAAAATAAAAAATAAAATAAAATAAATCTACCTCTGTATGACGATATTTTGGATTTGAGATTACTGACACTGAGCAGAGACATGCATTGTGCAAGTTTCGCAAAATTAAAGTTGCTACATCATGTGGCAATACAACAAATTTATATCAAAACAAAACAAAGCATAATTACAGATGTGTTCGTGAGCCTCACGCCATATTATAAGTCTTCGTTTAGACATAAAGAAATCATCCATTGGGGACGGGTGAATGATTTCTTAAATTAATGTCTTGTATTGTAGAATGCACGCTCAGCATCGCCTAGCGCTTCCCACGACAGTTAAAACGAAACCGAAAGCAAGACTCGCACGCGCATTTAAAAAGCAATTTTTTCAGAGAGCGACTCCACAATGCGCGCAAATTAGGCTACATGACATATCTAGGCTGTTATTAGCATGTGAGCTATAATAGGTTGTGTAGTTGTCTCTGTTGGCACTTTGAATATTAAGAGAGTAGCCTACTTTGATTATGGCTGCATTTATTGTTTGCACTTAATAAGACTAAGAAAGAACTGTGCTGTTTAATTTTGGGTTATTTATACTGTTTAATTTATGTTAAATTTGTGAAGAACTTAAGAGGTCAAATGTTCTAGAAGCTCATAATTCATGAACCCCCATTTTGTGCCCCTGATACCATTTATTATAATCGCAATCGCGTATCGCAATACTGACCTCAATAACCGCAATATGAAAATTTTCCCAAATCGTGCAGCCCTAATTTGAACACACACATACACATACATTACATTACAAATGCATACACACACATATTATGTATATATATATATATATATATATATATAAAAAGTTTACATACACCTTGTAGAATCTGCAAAATGTTAATTATTTTACCAAAATAAGAGGGATAAATCAAAATGCATGTTATTTTTATTTAGTACCGACCTGAATAAGATATTTCACATACGAGATGTTTACATATAGTCCACAAGAGAAAATAATAGTTGAAATGATACAAATGACCCCGTTTGTCTTTTTTTTTTTTTTTAGTGATAGTTGTTCATGAGTCCCTTGTTTGTCCTGAACAATTAAACTGTCTGCTATTCTTCAGAAAATCATTTGAACCCTTTCCAACAACTATATGATTTTGAGTTTCATCTTTTCACACTGAGGACAATTGAGGGACTCATCTGCAACTATTACAGAAGGTTCAGGGTCAGTACTAAATAAAAACATAACATGCATTTTGTATGATCCCTCTTATTTTAGTAAAATAATTAACATTTTGGAGATTATGACTTTAATTGTATATGAATTTTTTTTTTGTAACATTATAAATGACTTCACTGTCACTTTATAATTCAATGCATCCTTGCTGACTACAAGTATTACATTCTTAAAAAAATATTACTGACCTGAAACCTTTGAACAGTACATTATGAAATTAATTTGATCAAAGGTAAAGATTTTGGAATTAACTGCATTTGTGAATCATGCAAAATAAGACCAGGAAAAAGAAAGCAAGTCATGTAATTTTTTTTACTAATTAGCTTCAAGTGGTTTTTGATAGGTTGGTGATGTCTGCTATGCTGAAGTGCTGTGAAGTTTTGTAAGTTCACAGACCTGATGCAGACTGTGAAGTTTTTTGGCTCTTTTAACCAGAGTGCCTTTGCTGCAGGACAGCTGTGATGCCAAGTATGAGAAAATTCTGGAGCGTACTTTCCCACTAAACTGTTTAGAGTTGACCTCCACACTGAACATACAAAGAAACACAAGGTGAAAGAATCAATATAATACATACATAGAACAGAAAAATAGTATGCTTTAAAAAATGTTACCCGTTATATAATAAATGCAATGAAACTTACTCTAGTAGAACACTATTGAGCTCTGAAGACAAAATCTCCATCTTGTTTTGTCCTTCAATTTTCTTGACAGCCTAAAGAACAAAATAAGTAAGTTACATATTCCTTCAAAATATTCTTTTAATCTCCCTTAAAGCCAAAAGAGCAAACAATACCTGGGAAAGTTCCTTAATGTGTTGCTCTAGTGTAGGTGGCAGACCATCTGGAAGTAATGTGGGGGGTTTCTCAGTGAAGGACACTATTAGAGCCTCTCCGTTATCTTCCAGGCTTGGAGAGCCGACATTCTGCGGCTCCGCCAAGAGTCCATCTAAGTCAAAGTCTTGCTCTGCTGCTTTGACCGCCTGAAGGAGGTCATCTGCACTAGCAGACCCAATGAGTGTGAGAAGAGGGTCAGCTGATATGGGCGGTTCTTGAACCTCAGCTTGCACAGTGCCATTGAGAGCATGCAAATCTCTCTCTCTAGCGTTGAACATCTCCAGCTGCTGAAGCTTTTCCTTGTGGAACTTCTTCAGCATCTTATCGATACTTAGCGGCTTCTTGTTTTTCTTCTTCTTTGCAGTTGATTTGTCTGGTGGGGTGCTGAGAGAAACCAGAAGAAGGAAAAAGCAAACAATGAGGGCATTTAAAAAAAAAGTATGTTTTCATAAGAGTAAACACTGTAATCTATGCAGCAGCAAAAACCTCTTTCTAACTTCCTCCTCTTCCTTCTTTGCAAGCATGTCTTCCTCTTTCTTTTTCTTTCCAATCTTCTTGTCTTTTCCTTGCTTAAGCTTTCGTTTCTGACAAAGGGATCAGATCAGGTAAGATATAGTAATGTATAGTGACTAATAAATATGTTCATATATTGAACAAAAACTGTACACAACAAACTGGCATTGCTGTTTATGCAAGAAAGGACTTCAAATGTGTTTGCATACCTTGGGTATAAAACCACTGTCCTCAAAATCATTCTCGTTCTCCTCTCCTTCATCAGAGGCTGGCCGGAACTGGAGAGTTCCAGAGTTGATGTAGAAGCCTCCGTATCTGGTGGTGAGACAAGCTGGGACTAGCTCATCATACTGTGGCATGCAGAGAAAAAGAAGACTTGAGTAAAACATTTATGTGTTCTCTAAAGGGAGTAATTTGATAAAGGTATACTACCGGTCAAAAGTTTTTGAACAGTAAGATATGTATGTCTCTTTTGCTCACCAAGCCTCCGATAATTTGATCCAAAGCACAGAAAAAAATTTAAACATTTTGAAATATTTTTACTATTTGAAAATGACTGTTTTCTATTTGAATACAATTTAAAATGTAATTTATTCTTGTGATCAAAGCTACATTTTCAGCATCATTACTCCAGTCTTCAGTGTCACATGATCCTTCAACATTCTCATATATTTATTATTATTATTATTATTATTATTATTTTCAATATTTAAAACATACATTTTTTTTTCAAGATTCTTTGATAAATAGAAAGACCCAAAGATCAGCATTAATCTGAAATAAAAAGCTTTTGTAGCATTATACAGTATACAATTCAAAAGCTTGGAGTCAGTATATATAAAATTTGAAAACCTGAAAAAAATGCTACTGTTTTCAACAACAATAAATGTTTTTTGAGCAGCAAATCAGAATATTAGAAGAATAGAAGAATTAGAAGAATATCAGAAGGATTGTGTGACTGGAGTTACGATGCTAAAAATTCAGCTTTGAAATCACAGGAATAAATAACATTTCAAAATGTACTCAAACTGAAAGCTGTTAAAAACATTAAAATAAAAAACTTTTGACTTGTAGTCTAGTTTTATCATCTGGCCTGAACATACAGCCTCAGAGTTGTCAATGAATGAATCAGATTCATCATAACCAAAGCCCATATCCACCAGGTCCTGTAATCTGTCTTTTTTTCTTTTGCCAGTTCCACCCTAAACAAGAAAATGGTGGATATTAATGTATAGCTTTCAACTTACACACAAATCATAAAATTTTTACATATTTACCTAATCCTGTTGAATCATACCCTATGCAAGTGCAGTGTAATTAGGACTATTAACTTTTGAAATGTACTTTGTCTCCACAGCACTAACAACATTATGATAAAGCTAGAAATATAATCTTGACAGAATTCATACTCACATATTTTGCTTCAAACTTTTTTGCAAGCGCCTCCAGTTCATCTCTCTCCTTGTCCTCCTCCACCTCATCTAATGTTTGTGGGGGGTTTTTCTCAGTGGTTTCCTTGAAATGAGAAAACAGGACTGATTCTTCCACTAGAACCATCATCAGTCGATCATATTGGTGGGACTGAACATAAACAATGTCATTAAACCTAACAAAACTCGCATATTTTGCCAAATATTGCTGCTGAAAGTGGTCAATTATTGTCATGTTTTGGGCTGTACTAATCGATCAGCCCAGGAACAACATTTGGAGTACTATAGGCTGCCAAAAGTTATAACAAGTCAAGGAGAAGAGTGCAAAAAGCTGAGGAACAAAAGGCGTTTGTGGTTGGCCAAACTGAACCAGGATTTCCAGGGCAAGAATCTTGACAACATTTGTGTTTGTTCTTATCATTTCCGGTCACCTAGGTGAAATATTAGGCAAATATCTTAATTAATACTGCTCGTAAGTATCCTTACCACCTATTATCTTTAGTTTGTTAAAATAATGCACCCTTTCCTGCTTACTAATCCTTCTCTTATTTATCAGTTTCCACTCGTTTTTTTCGTGGTTTAAACAGCATAATTTAGCAGAACAACGTATTCAGTAGTACATTAACCTGCAACCAATGCTTTTGTTTACATCCGAGTATATGGCAGCGCATCAGAGTATGACCAACAAATGTAAATAACAAGGTTGTGACTGACTTTTTCTCCGAAAATGTTTTGATTACTAAATTATTAAATGAAACGCAAAGCAGTATTTTTGTTATTGCAGTGTTGAAATATTGCTTAAAAATCATGATTTCAATTACAAGTATGAAATGTAAAGTCAATGTTTACTTTTGCGCTGATCAAATCCGGGTAGCTAAACTCCGGGCAGCGTTGTTCATCCGACTCGAAGAGTTTTAATTCCACTCTTGTTGCAGCAAGAGGAGGTGGCGATCCAGTCGCTGGTGTCGGGTCAGGTAAACCCTGTTTGACAGGCTGCTCGCTGGCATTGGGGATGGTGGGAAGCGGAAAGTGTACATTGCTTGAGAGTGCGGTGAGATGAATTCTTCTTGGAGCGGCCATTGCTCAGACCGACAGCAACACTCCACGATTCTTCTGGAACAGGTGCGCGTTTGGTTGATTAATTATGAACCTGTGAAGCCAATTGAAGTAAGTGTCACTACTTTCCGTCCTTAAAAGCCACTTTAGGGCAAGCAGCGCTTAACAACCATGCTCCTGGAGGCCTACACTACACAGCTGACAAACCTAAAAAAAAAAAAAAAAAAAAACCTCAGGTCTTGCGTAAGCATATAAGGTTTTGGTTGCTGATCTTTTTGTAGAGTAGATTTTATTTACGAAACCGGACCAAACATAATTATTAAGAAGCGTAATGAAAATACAAAAATAAACAACCACGCTGCATTACTGTCGGACGTTTTTTGTTTTCTTCTAAATTTTTAGTAATCTGTGCCAACCCTGGATTATTTACCAAGTACCAACAATTTAACATACGTAAATTGTTTAAAATTGAAGAAAGGCACTTTTTACCTCAACAGAAATAACAACAGCTTGCAAATTAAATCTTATATGCAACTAGGTGCTGACAGTAATCGTAATATGTTTTTGTAGGCTATAAATAGGCCTATAACATTCAACTCGCGTTTAAGTTATGAATCTAATATAGCCTATACATAGGCTAGACAAAACCAAAGTCTTACTTGATGTCTGTCTGTCCTCCTTTTTATGTGGTAAACTCTTTACTTTGAAAGCTGTAGGCCTTGTAAAACATTTTATAACGATTTATGTAATACTAGATTGAAAGTGGCAGTGAGGTTAAAACGTCTCGATGTGACGCCATGACGCAACTGCGGCGTAAAAAATATGGATTTTATTTTATTATCTTATTGACTATGTACGATAAAAACGTTATCACAAAATATCAAAGATTTTTTTTTAGAACGTAGTTATGCCTGCTGGAGCGCTAACGGGTATATATTTGTGTGTTTTGCAAAATGTCTCCTGGAACCGGTTTGAGAACTACTGATAAGACATTAGTGCATCTGTAGAAAAAGCTAGAGATAAAACATACCACGGATGTTTATCCATGTCATGTAATGGTAAATCGTCGATGTGCTATGTTGTATGACATGTTCTGATGAAGTCTCCATCAGCCAATCTCTTCGAAAGCGTTCGTTTCATTCTATCTCCGCGGCCCTCGGTGAATCGCGCAGCCGTTGTCTCGCCGATAGTCGAATACTCTCCATAAAGCATTCGCTTGAGTTATCATGGTAATGGGGAATTGTTGATTTCGGATGCAGAGCGCAAATAGCAGACGGTCTTTATCTCCAAAATGGATTGGTCGATGGTTAGCTTTGGCGATCACAAGCCTTCCTGTTCGATCTAGAATTGACGATCAATGATACTGGTAGCGATACGTTTTTACTAGAGAAATTTCATCACTGATATGTACACCCACAACTATTTCCAAAATCACAGTTCACTGCTTTCATTGGACGGAGCATTGCCTAGTCCGTGTAGTCGTCATCATCCTGCGCCTGACTTTATTTTTTTTTATTAGGAAAGGAACATTATTGTACTGTTACACTAATCTCACGTCGTTAAGCTGATGTATACTAACAGGTAAGGTTGGAGAACAGACTGTTACCGCAACGCTTGCATTTATGAAATCCTCCTTTTCTCATTTACCATATTTCCATTATAAACCTTGTAACCAACGTAATGTGTTGCTCCTAACCTAACATTAGCTGAAATGAAGGCTACTTGGATTTATGTAATGCCCACAGCAAAAGCAGCACAGTAGCGCTGTCCATGGTGCTGAATGGATACTTTCAGTTTATATAGTGAAAATGTATTCAACTACAGTTGAAGTCAAAAGTTTACATTTATTTAACCAAAATAAGAGTTTGCCTAAATGTATTTTTTTCATTTAGTTCTGCCCTTCAAAAGCTACAGAAGATACTTACATGTTCCCCAGAAGACAAAATAAGTTACATTTACCCTGATCTTCAAATTTAAAATGTTTTAATCCCCCAGCTCGTAATGCATCATGTTTCCTTCTGAAGCATCAGTGAGGATTTGAACCTTCTGTAATAGCTGCTCAGTTGTCCTCAGTATGAAAAGTTGGATCTCAAAATTATACAGTCTTTGGAAAAGGTTAAATTACACACAAATGCTGAAAAACCAAAGAATTTGTGGGACCTGAAGCATTTTTTTCTGAAGAACAGCGGGCAGTTTAACTGTTCAGGACAAACAAGGAACTCATAAACAACTATCACTAAAAAACAAACAAACAAACAAAAAAAAAACAGCTGTGGATCATTCAGGTAACAACACAGTATTAAGAATCAAGTGTATGTAAACTTTTGAACGGGGTCTTTTTTTTCTCTTGTGGACTATATGTAAACGCTTATAATAAATATCTTATTCAAGTCAGTCTTAAATAAAAAATAACATGCATCTTGTACGATCCCTTTTATTTTGGTAAAATAATTAACATTTTGCAAACAGACTATAAAGGCTTTTAGTTTCAAGTCTCTGCTGTTTGGTTGTGAAGGTGACCAGTAGATGGCAGCAGATTTCTTAAAACAGAAGGGAATGAGTGTTGTTCAAACTGTTAATTTGAGATGTGTCAGAATACATGCATACAAAGTCTGTGAAACTGTCAGTCAAATTAATGAATAACTTGCATTTTAGGTCTTGATCATTACTGAGTAAATTAGGTACTTATATAAATTTACTTATATAAATTAAAAACAATTTTTAGATAATGTAATTTTAAAAATTGTAATGCGATTCTTATTCTGGAATTGTGTCCATTGGACATAATTATTTTTTAATTATTATTATTTTTATATTGTTAATTTGTCTTTTAGTCTTAGTGCATTTGTTTGCACTGTCTGTACAACAAATTGCCTCTCTGGAATAATAAAGATAAGCTGAACCTGAGATAATGCTTTTGCAACAGATATGACCGAAAAGTGTGGGGACAATGTTTTCGCAATGAGATATTCATATGCTTATGGCTTTCACATGTCAGCATTGAGTGTGGCACTTCATGAGTCTTATAAAACATGTTACACTTGACCATTGTCACTTGTCTTTTGCTTAATATAGTACAACAGTTCTCAATCCTCGTCCAGTACTGCCCATTTGCACATCTTAAACCCTGTTTGTAAAGGGAAGAAACTTTTGTTGATAGAGAAAGTGAGAGAGCATATAAAACTGGATCTGCCAGATGGCAGCACACCTGGTTCATCATCACCACCAACCAGTGTCTGTCTCTCTCTAGTACCACATGATATGAATGATAGATAAGATCTTCTAAAGGATACCCTGGTAATTTCACACAGATTGCACAAGCATCAGGAAACACTGGCAATAAGGGCAGGTCATTTGAGCGACTTTATAATACTGTTGTTCGGTCTGCATTTCGTTTCCTCCAGTGGAAATGTCTAAGCCTTCTCTTTAGCTGCATTAAGATTCCCCTCACCTTCTTCTCTACAGGCGCTCACCGTGGAACGAGCCTCTTATGAATCGAATTTGACAGTCACAAAGGCGTCATAATTGCAGTCTGTCGCATTCCATTCCATGTTAACATATCACAAACTTATTCAAACGTAATTCGGGACGCATATGCTTTCGCTATCTCTCTCTCTCTCTAGCAATTATAAATGAATTTCACGGTGTAGGCTTTTAATGCTAATAAGATCCCCCTCCCCGCTGGCTTGCGAACGAACAGGCCAGTCTCACTGACAAACAGGGCGCGAAAACCCGTGGTGTGCGAGAGAGACATGTATGGCCTCAGAGGGAGAGAGAGAGGGAGAGAGGACAGAGGATCAGATTGCATCTCTTTTGTTTAACCAGACTCCTGTTTCAATGAGCTAATGGAGCGGAAGAGATTGGCGCCCCGCGGCTTGAGAAGGCCGACAGAAGCGTCGAATTAAAAAAGGTGTCAATAAATGTGTGAAAGACAATGAGCTAAAATACACACGCTTTACAGGGAGGACAAAGAGGGACAGATGGAAAGTGAGGAGGGGGTTCCGACCAGTGACAGGACCCCTCAGCGTTTCATCAGAGCGCAGAGAGAGTTACAATATTGTCCCGGGATGATTTAAGGCGCTCTGGGACTTGGGTCCCCAAAGTGAATAATTTAGTCCTTTTATTAACTTGAGCAAACATGAGCTGTTTTTAATTAACCAGTTAGATCAGAGTACGACGGCCAAATGCATCCATCAGTGGGTGGTTCAAGAAAAAGCTTCATGTAAAACAAGTTTGACTTTCGATGTAGTATTTGCTTCAAAGAGATTTGGGGAAGATACTTACTCCCACAGCTGCTAATTTTAGTTGTATGACTGTGCTATATCACCGATATCATTATAATCTACTGTAAAGGCCGATCTTAAGTTTATGGAGGACGCGAAGACTCAGATCGCCACTAGGAAGCGCTGTGAGCAGCCTAATTAAGCACATTTAATTAGGCTTGGGTTCCATAAACACAATTATGTATTTAATTGATAGTCTCCTCTAATTATTCTGTCACACAATTTACAGCTCCTTTACTTTGCTTAACTGAGTATAACATCACTGAAAACCATCTTTTGGTACTGGAGAACTGAAAATATGCTTTTGTATGATCGTTTATTTAACCTAGCGAGGCTGATAAACACTAAGAAAAAATATTTTCAGAGTTGTAAATAAAAGAAAGATTATTAAAATAGCCTATGTTTAACAAAAAAAAAGTTTTTCTACTTAAAAGTTTCACATATAATGAAATGTGCTGTTTTTATTTGTGAAGTTTAGGCCTACTGGTGCATTTTTTCCAATGTTTGGAGACAAAATAATAAATCTTATACACTTTTTTTAGGTGGATAGGTCTCATCCATACAAAACAGCTGGTTTTGCTGCTTGAAATTGCAAATGGGTGTGTCTTACCATATTATTTTAATGTATTATCCTAATTATGAGCCCACCGGTTTGTAGTGCAAACAGTTTTGCCGTTTACTGCAGGTTGTTATTCTTCTCCTTATTTCGCGGCTAATCAACCGGAAGTCTCACCCATGTCCGCCTTAAAGATAAAGGTGGATAAGATTTACACATTATTTTGGGTGCCTTTTGGAACAGACACATTAAGTTTAGGTGTTGATGACTAAACAATATAATGACTATATAATAAATGAGAAACCCAAATGTGCAGTTCTGGGGTACTCATGGTCCAGGATTAGAAGCAATGTTCTATATTGTGTTTGGAGGAGGCCGAGACAAGAAGCACTTCTGGAAGACAAGGGGAGGCCAGCGAAGGCAATTTATTAAGCAACAGAGTTAACCTGCCTCGCCTTAATTAAAACATCTTCGCTAGTTTACAGTGTGGATACTGGGGCGTCTCTGGGGTGTTGGGTTTCCTGCGCACAGCAGATGGCCGCGCCGGCCGAAAATAATAGTTGACGCTCCTCCTCCCATGCTTCATTGTACCCGACCCGAACAACCGTGAGCCCGCGAGCCACCGGGGGATTAGAACAGCGTGGATAACAAAGAGATATTAACTATTCAGGGCCCTATCGAAAGAACACGGTCAGTGCACATCAAGAACCTGATTGATATCCAGGCGAATGACACGAGTCACATGACGTGTAGGAGATTTGTTTATTTAGAGAGAGGGGGAGAGATGGGTGATCCCGAGTTGTCCAGCACTTGTCATTAATATGCCTTCTCCGACAGATTAAAAATTATGAGGGAAGTTCATTATTTGACTCTTTAAAACATTTCTTTCTCTTTCTTTTTGTTTCTTTCTATTTATTTACTGACGTACTTAGTTTTTGTAACCAAATTTAAAAAAAAGACATTAAGTTGTCATTTATGTTTTTTTTTAATGAAATTGCACGTTTTGTACAGAAAATGCAACCGAAATATGTTTAAAAAGAAGTATGTCTGTGAAAAGAAGTTTTATATAAAATTTGTTTCTGAAACTTTGAAAATCATTAGGAAAAAAATATTTTACATCACTTGTGATTAAATCAACTTTTTTTGTAATAAATGGTGTAAACGCTTTTGAACAATGTACAAAAACAAATATGGACACAAAGTGTAAAGTTTTATGAACTGGACACATGTTTTAAAATGTATGGTTTATTTTTATATATAATATAAATAATCCGTCTTCTGTTATCTTGGGCATCCTTATGTCACTGACCCTTTATATATATATATATATCTTTAGATATTACAAAAGGATCGACGCCATAGGTGACCCTGTGCCACAAAACCTGTCATAAGAACGGGTATATTTGTGGCAATAGCCAATAATACTTTGTATGTGTCAAAATTATTTTTACATTTTTTTAAGTCAAGACCATGTTCCATAAAGATATTTTGTACATTTCCTACCGTAAATATATCAAAACCTATTTTTTTTTATTTTTCTCACACTCCAATTTTTCTTTTAAATGGTTGTATCTCGGCCAAAAATTGTCCTACAAATACATCACTGCAAAGCTTATATATTCAGCTTTCAGATGATGTATAAGTCTCAATTAAAAAAAAATTGACCCTTATGAATTGTTTTGTGGTCCAGTGTCACATATAGCGTACTTTTTGACACCTTGGCACCTTACAGTACATTAAGTCATTTAAAACGACACGACGCTAGGTGGCGATAAAGGAATGGTTTCTTTTTCCACATGACAGTTGAAGTTTTTGACAGCTGTGATACCTGCTTGATCATCAATGAAGTCGTGTCACAGGTCTTTTCTGCTCATTTTCCTCACTTTTCATGGAGACGGATAGAGTCAATATGCTTTTAGCACAAAGACACGGGAGCGCGCACTCCCACGTGCAAGTGCTACTACATTAATGTGTCCTTCAGTTTCAAAGTGATTAAAGGAAAAAAATAGTGGACTGTAAAAATATGTAAATTACTCCCACAAAGGCTCAGAAAAAAATGGCGTCATCGCCATTGCTCGAATGATATCATTACTATATTTTGAAAATGTTAATCTGTTCGGTGGATTTCCCTGGGGAGGCAAGTAAATTAGTTCTATTTCCGTGCATACCAGTGCGAGGCAACGGGAAGCGACAAGCACCTTCGATTCGCTGATTACAATTAGACAATCCCTGCTCGGGGTCCGTCAAGCATTGATAATTTTTTGGCATATTAAGCACGTTTTAGCAAAAGGTGATAAGTCAGTTTTAATTGAAATGAAATTATTACTCTAATAGAAGTTTGAGTTATTGTTATTAAAAGGATTCCATTTTGCCCTACCTCATAAATGCAGACCAAGGTAAGATTTCTGAAGGGCATTGTAGGTTGTCAAGGCTGAATAAGGTAATTTGAAGGAGAATTACGTTCTTTTTTTTCACTCTCTCTTTCTCAATCAGAAATGAAGTGAATTAAAACTCGGAATCAATCGCTTTTACTTTCTGCTTTCTCTGCAGTCAGCCCAACAATTGCAGATAATTAGTGCGCGGGAAAGTTTTAATTGCATGATTAGCTGAGCGGGATTAGAAGGAAATTTGCCTGGTGGGATAGCCTAGTTTCCTACTAAAACACCAAACTCTGCGCCTGAGTGAAACACAAACACAGAAAGGAAAATCGTTTTACACTTTAATTGGTTCCGTTTGTGGATCAAATGACTTTCAACAATTAATTTACGTTTCACACTCTAATTATCTGTACATCGACTAATGTGCAGCTCAGTTTTGATAGCTACAAATGAATTCACATTAAGTTAATTTAGTAATTAAGACCTTCAAAAGTAGTAGAGTGATTTTTAATTAAAATGTTTTATTCGAGCCTAATGGTTATTTATGATTATCGTTTAAAAATACCTTGTTTCAGGCTTCAGGGTGAGGAGAGTTTATGAAGAGCACAAACCGTTTCCTCTTTCTGGCTCAACTTTGTATGGAAGTTAATAGCTGTATAAACGCGTCAGACCCCTTTAACTTATTTAAATTGGTTTGATTCATACGTGTAAATATGTTTTTTTACTCGGTTCATGTGTGTTTCCATAACGGATTCAAACGTAATAAATTGATTTTGTGATGCGTTGAATTTTGACACATGTTGATTCTCTATACAGTTTTTTTTAATACAATATCGCCTTCAGATACAGACTGAAAATAGCAAAAGTGTGATAAAAGTGGAAACGCACTGAACCCTAGCCCTTATGAGGCTTGCGTCCGTATTATTATCAAGTTAATTAAAGCCCGCACATCTGACACACTCACTCTGCCGGATTAAAAACAACGGGCGCCTTGCAACGCTTCGCAGGGGCCGCATGTCAAGGGTTGTCTACCCAGGAGCCGCATGCGTCTAGCGGATACCGCTTGCTCAGAACTGGAGGGGTGCCCTTTCAAGAAGGGGTTTTCAAAAAGCAAACGACAAGAAGCCAATTATTGAACTTAGATGTCGGGGGAGGGGCAGAATGAAACGATTTCCATAATTCCTGTATGCCAAGTGATGAAATGTTTGGGGATAAAGAGTGGAGGAGAGAGATACAAACCAAGTAGCATCAATCGCGCGCTCACGCGGGGAATGTGTGCTTTGAAAGCGACTATAGCGCTAGTAGAGAGGCCTTTTTTTTTTGGAAGTGCTGGTTTGAAATGAACACATTGAAATGCAGAGAGGCGGCCAGCCAACAGACTGCGGGGTCAAGTGACGAACGGATTATATGCTTCTTCTTAATAATATTAATTAAACAATTTGCATGCTAATAAGGTAACAATTATCGTGCCTCTCTGTTGAAAGATTTAGGTTATTACTACACGCCATCCGGGTGCTGCCGAGGGTCAGTGCAGGCGAGCGAGTGGTGAGAAATTTCAACTCAAATTAACATTCTGGCAGCTGGAGAAATTGGATAAATAAAGTGGAATTAATTCTCGGTAATGGAGGAGGAGAGCAGGGAGAGGGAAAGACCCGTGTACTTACTTTATACATGAACAGGATTGATTACCATCCTGTATTCAGAACCATCTCTCTCCTCTCTCTCTCTCTCTCGCTCACACCACACACTTTTCCAAAAAAAAAAAAAAAAACCTGGAGAAGTGCTGGGCAGCTATTACATTTAACATTTGTAGAGGCGAGGGGCCTTCATTCTACATGAAAACTTAAATATTTACAATCATTACAAATCAGTCGGATAAAAAGAAGATACTTCTTTTAGTTTACATTTTTTATATTGTTCTGTACACAAACCTGTGTGCGCAATAATTCACATACATTCTTTCTTACATGAAATATGTGACCATGGACCATAAAACCAGTCTTAAGTAGCAAGGGTATGTTTGTAGTAACAGCCAACAATACATTGTATGGGTCAAATTATCGATTTTTCTTTTATAATAAAAATCATTATTAAGGAAAGATCATGAAGATCTTTGTTAAATTTCTTACCGTAAATATAAACTTATTGAATTGTAAAATGCATTGCTAAGAGCTTCATTTGAAAAACTTTAAATGCGATTTTCTCAATATTTAGATTTTTTTTTGTTTGTTTTTCACCCTCAGATTTTCAAAAAGTTTTATCTTGGCCAAATATTGTCCTACAAACCATCAATGGAAAGCTTATTTATACATCAGCTACATTATGACTGGTTTTGTATTTCAGATCAGTGGAATACAAGCATAATTAATTATTTTGCACGAAATGGCTTAAACTTTTTCACTCAGTGGGCCAATAATCTAAAATAACCTATACTGAAATATGAAAACACGTTTGTTGTTATATAGCTTCCCTCTCACATATTCTGTCAGACTCACTTTTGTTTCCACCTTCAGATATTTTTTATAACACCTGCCAAGATCATGGCCACAGTAATCAGAACTGTGGAAATGAGTTGAAACGAAGCGAAGCGCGCTGGCGTGTGGATATTAGAAAGGCTGAGGTGCTTGTAGTTTTAAATTCATCTTGACAGCTCGCAACAGGGTGGGTGATGCTTGGTCCGTTCAAGGATCACTCTATTCAGGGCACGATGTCTCCGCGTAATAGGAGAACATCATTTTACGCATTCAGAGAGCGCCAGACGTTCCTTGAGAAGTATCAGCTAAGGGGTACTTGACGTTTTCGGTTGTTAGTATGTGCTATTTTGTTTTTATAGAACAAATGTGCCGTTCAGAGCAGAACAATTAGCTATTGGAACAGAAGCATTGTGTTTATGTAGCGGCTGTTTAGAATTTAGTCGGGAATCAATCAATTTGCCGGTTTCGCCTCCTCCCCTTTCTCCTCCCTCTCGCCTAGTTGTGATGTCTCATGTCGTGTTGTGACAGCGCTGGTATTGTTTATTGAGGTGGATGTCAGGTATAATTAGCAATCGATATGGAAAACGTTTGTGTCGTGGCTCTGACGTCACCGGCGATTAGCGTTCCTTATTGGTCGCGAATTCCCCAGCGCGAGAGCTAGTTATTTGGACAAGGGGAGAGTTGATGTTGACAAAGTAGAAGAGAGCGAAAACCCCGCACGCCTGCCTCGGTCTCTTTATTCCTAATTCGGGAGCGCAAAGCATGTCAACGCTGCACGTCCCTTCACGACTGCTGCTGCTGCATGCGCTCTGACGGAAGAGTTGGAGCTTGTTTTGCCCAGACGAACGCTTCCCTGATTCCGGAGATGCAATGATGGATAGCCGGATCCTCGAGCATCCTCATGCCCAGTTTGGAGGCTCTTTGGGAGGCATGGTTGGAATGGGTTTCCCCTACCACCTCGGTCACCATCATGTTTACGATATCTCCGGACACCAGCTACAGTCGGCGGCCGCTGTACCTTTTTCTATAGACGGATTACTAAACGGATCATGCTCGGCGTCTGTTGCAAACTCCAACCCATTGCTCGGATCTGGCTGCGGTGTAAACGGAGATAGTCAGTATAAACTCAGCGGTAAGTGAATGGTTATCCGCTTCGTCTGGTATGTGCAGAACATGGTATATTGTCAATAGTATTACAAATATTTACACGAAGACAAGAATTTGAAATAGGCTACTTCGTTCCCCCCCCCCCCCCTAAATCGCATAGTTTAGAAATAGAAGTTAATGTGAAAAAGTAGGCCGGAGTGATAATACACTGATAATAATCTAATGTCATATTATTCTT
The DNA here is from genome assembly GCA_033026305.1 of Cirrhinus molitorella. Taxonomy (NCBI): domain Eukaryota; kingdom Metazoa; phylum Chordata; class Actinopteri; order Cypriniformes; family Cyprinidae; genus Cirrhinus; species Cirrhinus molitorella. Next base: position 8,712,468 of record CM065120.1, read on the forward strand.
CTTATGATAACCACATATTATTTTTCGTGTGTTTAAATTTCGTTTACTTTATGTAAAAATGTAGACTTTACAAATAAGCACATAAGCTTTATAAAATACAATATAAACGTGTTCAATACTGTGAAATAATAAAATACATCAGTCAAGATTTTATTTGTGTAGACAGTATTTTAAGAATATTTTTTATTAGCAATCACAAGAATATTGTGACCTATATTTTTAAAAGTGCATTTCATGGGTTAATTAGTTATGCCTGTACATCAGGCATTCCACATGTGAAATATTTTATTGTAGTATTTTATTTGACAGCCACTGGGTTGTTGTAATTTTTTAATGTTTTAAATAATTTGTCAATAAAATATTAAATAGTTCCAAGTGGAACTGCTGGAGTGTTCATGTGTGCATGTGAGTGTTCTGACAGACTCTGTGGTCCTAGATGCCGGAGACCCCGACAAGGAAAGCCCTGGTTGTAAACGGAGGCGAACGCGTACAAATTTTACGGGCTGGCAGCTGGAGGAACTAGAAAAAGCGTTCAACGAAAGCCATTATCCGGACGTGTTCATGCGCGAGGCTCTCGCTCTACGTCTAGACCTTGTTGAGTCACGTGTTCAGGTAAATGATGGTTTGTTTTTCTGTCATAACAAAATCTTTCATTGACCTTTATTCTAATGGCCTGTTTATTATTAATCAGACACAGTATTAGCTATAGCCACGCTTTATGTCTGTGTGTGCATTTGTTTTTACAGTGCTAGCTTTATGCATTTGAAAATGTAAGCTTTTAAATGCTAAAAATGTTTTTTTTTTTTTTTTTTTTTTTCAAATTCATGACAACAGATTAGACATTTTAAAATAATAGTAACATTTTAATGTTCAACCAATATAATCGATCAAATAACATTTGCATAACAATTTATTCATGTTGACTGATTACTGGTTGAGCAGTAAATGCATGCAATTCTAAAACAGATTATAATAATTTAATAATCTTAGATTTTTTAAAACGATACAAATGTCCCGTTTTATTGACTGATATATTAAAACACCATTATTCACATTTGAGTTCAATTGAATGTGATTGCTTTTACTAAATCTTTACTAAATTAAATATAGGTCAATGGGTTGTAAATGATGCCCTAACTAAAGTAAGCGTTGGACGAGCAGCCTTTGTTTGCATTTTCTCTTTTCGATGCTGGATGAGAAGCAGTCTTGTTTGGGGAGTTAAAAGCTTAGCTTTGTATTATTCTTATTTCTTAAGGAAGATTAGCCTGCGTTATCGTTCGGCTTGTGTGCTCACAGATTTTAACGACATTAACATTTCATGTGTATACACAGCTATTGTCATGTATAGCCTCGATGTCTCTATGTTAGTATGCGTCTTAGCCTGCTGGTGGATGCTAACTCTCGTGTTATCAGCGCTGAACAGACGGCAGTCGCCATGTGAGGGGCCTGGGTGTGAGGTGCGAGCCTGCTGCTCTCTGCCTCTTCTGGGCCAAATCTGTCCTAGCGCTTATACGCGCCTAAATGAACTTTAGGGGAACAGGCCCAAATTAGCCACGCAAGAACCAGGCTTAATTGAAAGACTGAGAGTGAGCCATTACATTGAATCAACGGACAATTAAGACAAGCGCATCTGTGGCTGTGGGCTTTATGCTAGAAAATATGCTTGGATGAAAACATTTTCCCTGTCCAAGTCGTGGCATATTACTGATGAACCTTGGATGTGTATCAAATTGAAACACAAGACGTTTCAGAAACCTATATATATATATATATATATATATATATATATATATATATATATATATATTATATATATATATTTTTTAAATGAGAAATGGGCTATTGCTGTTTTATTTAATTGAATAAATGTATACAATTAAATAATAATAATAAAAAAAACATACATGATAATATTGTGATAAAGAATGTAAATTTAAATTTGTCATTGAGTCTGAAATAGGTCTACCTGCTTATTAAACAATATTTTCCTTTTTAGGTGTGGTTTCAAAACCGGCGAGCTAAATGGCGCAAAAAGGAGAACACGAAGAAAGGGCCTGGTCGACCAGCTCACAACTCTCACCCCACTACTTGCAGCGGCGAACCAATGGACCCCGAGGAGATCGCACGACGGGAGTTGGAGCGCATGGAAAAGAAGAAACGAAAACAGGAACGCAAGCTGCTGAAATCTCAGAACAAGCTCTTAGCAGGTGAGCTCTTCCACACACCGGGATCCGACAGCGACAGTGGAGTATCGCAGAGCACCGATGGCGAGTCCACTCCGCACACTGGGCCTCAGCCTAGCGCGCACCGACATTCAACAGAACATTTATGTGACCAACATCCACGCCACCAAAGAGCAATCAACGAGGCAGCGGAGCCCATGGACCCCGCGAACGGCATCACACGCGCCTCCACGCTCCAGAAACTCAACCCGTTTAGTGTGGAGAGTTTACTAGCCGACTCAAGTCCCAGGAGAAAAACTATCCTGGATTTCTCTCAGTTACCGCCGCAGCGACCACTGGTCGGTAAAGGCCATTTCCTTTTGTATCCCATTACCCAGCCGCTGGGTTTCATTGTGCCACAGACAGCGATGAAACAGGATTCAGGAAACTCGGGGCACAACTGTTCGACAGACACCTCAAACCAGAAAAATATCAATCACTTGTGCACCGGTGCAAACGCGGTCACAAACGACGAGCTGCAAAGAAAAAGCAAGAACTCTTCCTTACAAACTTCAAACACAAGCTCAGAGAAATGTTATGCAGAATCTAATTCGACACAAAAGGAGTTTGAAAACGACTCTGAGTCCACAAACTCTAGTCAGAAAGCAAGCGTCTCTCCTAACCTGTCTGAATATTCGGACACGAAAACCCGCAGCTCTGCTGACACAAATACAGATGGAGAGGATGTTGACATGGACTGAAATATAAATGGGCCAGAAGCAGTGGCGCCAAGTGACTTGTCACAATCCCAAAGCTGATAACCATACGTTTTTTTGTATACAAGACTGTTTGAATTATTTTTTTTTTTTATACTTTTCGAAAACGGATAGGCCTATTCTTTATTCAGGTGAACTATCGGGTTCTGGCTTAAAATGTCTGTTCCAATTCAGCTTGTTCCAGTTCAACTTGAAGGAACAAGTTAGCTTATGAACAGCAACATCCTCAAACGTTGTATAAATGATAAAGTATCGAGAATATTTATATATGTAACATTTTGATAAGTAATAATAAGAATAATAATAAAATATTGTGAAAGAAAAGACCTTGCATTGCCACCTCAGTGCTTACAGTTAGCATGTCTATTTTGTTTATCGTTTTGAGAGGCTGCTGTACAGCAGGCTCGTGTTTATTGCTTTAACAAATTCATTCATTCAAAACCTCCAGTTAAAATGAGGTCTCACGCCGCGGGCGGTAGGACCCGGTCAGCTCCTGTGGAGTTTTGATATGAAAGTAATTATTTTCCCGGTGGCGGCTGGGAGGATACGTTTTTTTTTTTCTCTGTTAGCCTGAAGGGTTATTATACATTACCGATTCCTGCGATATGAAATCACATAAACTTCCAACAATAATAGAATTAGCATGAAAGGCTGGCGAGTCAGATTGAAATGGGGAAATAATAGCCCAGGCAGCTGCGAGCGTACGTGTGAGGATGTGTGTGTGTGTGTGTGTGTGTGTGTGAGCGCGCCTGGGTGATTCGCGGGGTGGAATTTTCATGAGACGCGCGGGCCTGTCAGGGCACGCGTAGGCGGCAATATTAAGATAGATGTTCGATGATATCCCTCATTGTTCTGTCGCGTACATTGATGTTCCTGCCTTATCGGCCTATTGATCATTTGTCGCTCTATAAAAGAACAGCCCCCTCTCTCTTTCTATCTCTCTCTCTCCCTCACACACACATATACCAATTTAGTCTAATAATGTTACATACACGGTCAAAAACTCGTGGCACACTGAAAATGCGCTGGAAAATATTAGCGGGCCATGAGTGAATTAATAAATGAAGGAGGGATGCCTGTGTCAAGATGGAAGGACGGTCCCTGCATGGATTTTAACTGCAAAACCTTTAATTATCACATTTCCTAAAAGATTTTCTTAACGCACTCTGTACAAGTGGGCAGTATTATACAAATTTAAAACCGCCACCCTCCGGTCATCTTCATTGAGCCCCTGTATTTGCAAATAAATGAAAAGTAAACGGAGGGACTCGAGCTTTACCCTATGAATGACATCTTCCAGCCTTAATAACATTTACATAATTTCTTATTTCGGGTTACTGCTATTTGCACTGCATGAGACCTAGCTTATAGAAAAAATAATGAGAGAAGGGATCATCTCTGGGGGGGATGTGCTACTTCAGCGAGAAGAAACATAAATGTTTTAGTGTAGTTATGAATGTAGGACGAAATGCTAGCTATATTTTTACAGTGGCATAGCTTATTTTATATTTTGACTTGATTGTGAAAGACAATCCCTCATTACAATGCACAGCCACTCACTGGAAATCCAGCAGGCCCCTAGTAGGGATAATTTATTAAGACAAACAATGAATTGATTTCTACTAAATGAATTGATGGTACCACGGGCTCTCTTCAGGTCTGGTCCGGCCCCCAGTGCTGTAATCTGGTCTTGTACACGTTATGAACTCGGTTTATGGATTCAGGCTGTAAAAAGTTTTCACTTTGAGCCCTGAGACTCATTATAAACGGAGAAGGGAGGAGTGTAAATTGTTTTTACGCTATTATCTGTCCGTAAGCCGCAATTTCTCTTGCTAATTACGAAGGTGTTGCTTCTCATCGACAGCCGGCTGCTGATTTTCAATTTAACTGATCATCATACATTCATTTCTCCGCATGATAAATCTACAAGACCGCCATGCCCCGGGTACCGAGTGGAGAAACAGCAGCGAGAGGGGGGTGGTGGAGAGAAGTGTGGCTGTCAGGGCGAGTTAATGGGGGAAGTGTATGCGCCAATGAGTGCGGATCAGGCAGCTAATTTACCACCTCCCGTAGCCTTCTATCTCCGTATCTCATTTCCTCTTTTCTCCCGGGAGGGATTGCCACCCTAGAGCCGGCTGTACAGACAACGGACAACGGGGTTGTCTTTTTTCAAATCCACCCATTAAAACCTTAACGTGGATGATGGCCCGAAACCTTGTGTTTTGAAACGAGGACATCAAGTTTCATTAATGCTGGTTGAGTTTCTCATTTCATTGCATGTCACAATTTTATAAGCTTTGCTAAAACCTTTGCAGTTATTTGTCAACGACAATTCTCGCTCTCCCTTTTTTTTTGGAGGCAGACTATGCAATGTTTACATCGCAAAGGCGGCAAAGAAGCTGTATTTTATTAATTTTGTTAATATTTATGTTTTTGTTTTTGTTTAAAACAAACATTTTAGAGAGTGTGTATATATGCCTGGTCAGTTTTTCATAGGATATTTACCTTCAAGAGTTCATTCTAGTCCTGCAGTGTCAAATTTGTATTATTATTATTTTGTTTAAGCACATAAAATACAAATATTTCACAGAATGTAAACCTCCCAGAATTAATATAAAAAGTGCATTACAACTGTTTAATGACGCACAGAGGCAGAATGTTTTGAAAAGTTACATGAAATCATGAAAATAGAAACGATGAAAATATGAAATGATAGAAATATGAAACTAATTATATGAACAGCAACTGCAAACTTTAAGAATTAATTTTGCATCCCGGCTATACAAAAGCTAAGCCACAACAGACTCGACTTAAAAATAGGCTGGCAAATGTATCATTTGTAATAAATTGTGACCATGGACCACAAAAACAGTCATAATGGACAATTCCTTAAAAATGAGATGCATACATCATCTGAAAGTTGAATAAATAAGCTTTCCATTGATGTATGGTTTATAGGACAATATTTGTCCAAGATACACCTGAAATCTGAGGGATTTTGAAAAAAATCGCCTTTAAAGTTGTCCAAATGAAGTTCTTAACAATGCATATTACTAAACAAAAATAAGTTCTGAAATATTTACGGTAGGAAATTTACTAAATATCTTAATGGAACATGATCTTTACATAATATCCCAATGATTTGGGGCATAAAAGGAAAACGGATCATTTTGACCCATGCAATGTATTTTTGGCTAAATATACTTGTGCTACCTGCTCAAGAAGGTTTTATGGTCCAGGGTCACAACTGATAAATAATGTCAGTACTTATCGACCCACCTTTCGATACTGATACTAAAAGTGCTCAAGCGATGTATTGTTGCTATGGTTACAAACGCAGTTTCACTTCGGTCTGTTTAGAAGCAGGTCAAAATTCAAAGTTTTTAGTAACTTCCAAAACATTGTTAGTATGAATCTGAAATTTTCTTAATGCAACATTAAGTTATCTGTTTAATGTACTTTGTAAGACACCCTTGTTTTGAGGTCCTTTGAGTGGGGTGGGCCTGTGATGCTACACTGCTTGAGGGAGTAGCGCACAATTTCCTCGGTCGTGTCTTTAGGCCTCGGTAATTTGGTAGATAAATCAAGCACGTTTTGGTCTCAGGTTTAGCCGTTCAAGCTCCGTGATTGATTCGGGACCCGCGGTACTACAGGGTCACTGACAGTCTGGATAAATCAGACCAGTTCGTGGTCGACTAATGAGACCAGATTATTTCAACAGCTGAAACGAGCGTGAAAAATAAGATCTACTTCATCCCGAGGTGTCAAATCGATTCAACATCACTGTGCAAATACGCAGGCTTACACACATACATTTGCGCACGGATGGCTCCTCATTGTTTAATTGGACCTAAAGCACAGGTAGGCTATCATATTAAATTGTCACAATTCATCTATAGCCTGCCGCTCAATGCGGCAACAGAAGAATGTTTCACTTAATATTTTGAGGTAGCCTAAAGGCTAGGCTTTGAACGTGCCCTATGAATTAACATTAAGTGTAGCTAGAAGAGGTGCGTCAGAGAAGCTAAGGTTTGTCTGTTCAAGATATCGCTACGGTTTTGAAATTATTCCTTCGAAGCGCTTCATGCATCTGCCAAGTAAAAAAAAAATAGTAATAAAAATAAACAAATAATACAAACAAATAAAGCTATGGTTATTTTACAAAAAAATAAAATGTAGAACTATATCTTAAGTTTAACATTATGCCACTCCACGTCATATATTACACTGATTAAAAATTAACAATATTTTCTGTAACTACAAGGAGTATCAGTTTTTAACTTTGCGAACAGAAATCGCGTTCAATGCTTTGGCATTCCAACGAATAGTGGTAACTATAGCAACAGAACACCGCACTTCCAGTATGGAACGCTACATCGGCACACGTTACATAGGCCTACTACATTTTCACACATATAAAACAAAACCCTGACAGTGATAAGAAAAGGGTGGCAAAAAACAGTAGTCTCCATTGTAAGCAAGAAGAACCTCGACAGATCGATTTAGGAGGACAACAGAAATAACTCTGAGTAGAAACAGAATAGAAATGTCTTAGATACATGATATTCCCATGTAGTATGCCTGTTCAGTATTTCAATATTATGTTCGTTTATTTATTCGATGGACGCCAAGGAAGAAATACTTTTTGTGAATCGAACATGAGGCAAATGGAAAAGCCATAACTGTTAAATCGTAAAAAATGAATTACGGCACAGAATGTGATGCATGGCAAACACTATTACAGGTTTGCATAAATTGAAATCTGGCAGTTCGGCTCATGTGGTCTGGTTTTGTTTGAAATCAATTCCATGTGTCTCGTTACGATATTAGCCTATCCTATAAATTCTACGACATACTCTTTTCGCAGCACAAGTTAATCAATTCAATATCTTGAATCAAACCAGTATTATATTTAAAATGTTTAAAACGCAAGTCGTTATTTAGACTTGAGAGTTGTACTTCTTTAAATGGACCCCCCTGCCTTTGTGTAGGGCATGTTGGTGTTGGTAACGATCTCACACCCGCGATTCTGATTCTCCAGCCTTATTCCGTTATTATCACCTGACCAAATGTGTTTCATTAAAGCTTCTCCAATTTTAAGAATTACTCCCTGAGAGATGGTCACATACGGTTAACCCTGTGTGTACCACTCTCTCTCTCTCTGTCTTAAATAAATGTAATCTATATGTGAAGTGACCAATGGAATCCAAAACATTGATGTAACATGTCAAGGAAGATAGTGAACCAGTCATCTGTAAACTTGAGGTGTTGGCACAGAAGGCATGGGGAGAAGTAGCAGATTGGCACACACTGAGGCTTGGGCTATCTTTATTTTGTGCCAGGGGAGTGCCAGGGCAGGGCAGAGCAGAGCAGTTGGGCCCAGTCTTACACACACATGCCCACTATACCCCTGGCCTGGCATCTATCACCAGGAAACCATGATCTACTGACCCAGGGATGAAGCTGGGGAAATCAATGCAAGGAAGGGGGTCAAGAGAGAAAATGAAAACAGAAAAGGACAAAGGAGGGGAAGAATGATCCCCTGATAAAAAAAAATATGGGTACATAAAAATGAATAGCCTGATTATAATATACACCACCAGTCAAAAGTTTTGAATGTTAGGATTTTTAAGTCTCTTCTGCTCACCAAGCCTGCATTTATTTGATTCAAAATACAGCAAAAGCAGTACTATTGTGTAATATTTTTACTATTTAAAATAACTGCTTTCTATTTGAAAATATTTTAAATTGTAATTTATTCCTGTGATTAAAGCTAAATTTTCAGCATCATTTCTCTAGTCTTCAGTGTCGCATGATCCTTCAGAAATCATTCACTGTTCAAGAAATATTTATAATAATAATAATAATAATAATATAGAAATTAATACTTCTATTTAGCAAGGATGTTTTAAATTGATTAAAAGTGATGATAAAAACATTTATAATGGTACAAAAGATTTCTATTTCAGATAAATGCAGTTCTGAAGACTCATGTGACTACTACAGTACTGATGCAACAATTTCAGCTTTGAAATCACAGGAATGAATTACATTGCAAAATAAAATAAAACAAATATAAAATACAATAAAAATTATGAATGATTCCAAATATTTGACTATATACATATAAATATATTAATAATATAAATATGCTGTATAATGCATTTACGCACAGCATTATGCATTTTGTGTGTCTTTATGCCTGTTCCAGTTCTCATAAGCATCACCAATTTAAGTACCATTAAAAGCAATACATCAGTGAATACTCTCTTAAACTAGAAACATAAAAAAAATGGCTTCCTAACAAAGTAAGAGTTGTTATGGAACTGCATTTGATCCTACAACGTTACCATCAAAAGATATTTCATTGTCACTTTGAATTGTAAGAAATAAGGTGAAATTAAACACCTCATATCACAGGAACGGACTTCAGGAAGATAGTCAAAAGTAGTAAAAAAAAGGGTTGACATATATCACAGTGCATAACATATAAAGGTGTTATCAATTTGATTATAGGTTTTTATTTAATTAGCACTGGCAGGTCTGCTTGTTAAATGGGCATTCCCAATCCAGCAAAAACAACAATGATTAAAAAAAAAAAATCACATTAGACCCAATTAATTAGTTTTAATTTCATTCTAAATGCACTGAAGTGCTTGTTAAATGGAGGATGAGGCGTATTAAAAACGCCAACCTCCGCTCACACACACACACATACACTCGCAAGGAATGGTAAATAAACAGCTTAAGCCTGCTTTCCGGTGGAATGGGCAACAGACTCCCTTGGTGGCACCCGGCAACCATAATCTGGCGTAAATAATGACATCTCTCTTCACGGCCGCAAGCTTTAGCCAAATTAAGACACACACGCTCACACATACACACACATGCACAGAGACAAAGAGCTCCAGCCAGTATCACTAATTATTTACTTTGGGTTGGAGTACACTGACCCCCTGGCCACACCAAAGCCTGCCAGGACCAGCAGGGAGAGACGAGTCAAGCATCTGCTGAGAGAAAGAGAGAAAGAGGGAGATTCAGTCTGCCGTTCGTTTTACCGAGTGAGATTATCAGACCCACAGGTGTGTGTGATTGGATGAGGACAAAGAAGTCAGAGAGTAATGGAAATAAACTCAGGGATGCGCTTTAAACTTCCAAGAGAATTACTGGCCAACAAGTTTTAGACTTTTAAAATGTTCAAGTCTGCAATGCCGTAGAAGAACCATTTTGGGTTCTCCAAAGAACCTTTCAGTGAACTGTCCTTTTATTTGTTATTGTGAACAACATTTCAGAACATGTTCTGAAAATGGTTTCCATGGATGTTCTTATTAAAATCATTAATGCAAAAAAAGAACCTTTGTTTTTATTTTTAAGCGCATATTATTCATTTGTAGAACTTTGTGTTTAAATGCAACAATGGATTTATTCTGACAGCATCGGAAAGACTGGTTTATTGCTCAAACATTCAGATTTTTACGTGCAATATACAGAAAACCTGTATGTTGAGAGAAATGTAGAAACGTTCCCAAAGTAATGACTGAGATCCCATTAATATAAAATTCTTTTGAAGGGGAAAATGAAGCAAACATTCAGTGGTATTGCATTTGTAAACAATTATATTTCTTGTAATCCATTTAAGCAAAAAATATGAAAAGAACGGATACACACACACACACACACACACACACACACACACACACACACACACACACACTTTGGCTCAAGTCCATGAGATATAATGGGTTTTAAGCTGGCATAACTCATATGCTAAATTAAATAGTGTCCATTGTTTCCAATGTTTCATTTGACAAATCTTATTTCAGTTTCCATTTGCTTTGGTGCGGGCCAGTGGGCATAGTCTTCCTGCAATTAAAAAGGGTTTGATGTGAGCTCTCTCTCTCTCATTCCATCCTACCCCTTATTCCCTCTCTCTTAAACTTAGAAGAGCCAGAAAAGAAAAACAGTTGAGCTCGATTTCAATAATGCTGTTTACAAGCAGTGATTGTTTGGAGTTATGATGAACTGTGATACACAGATTCATTTGTTGCATCTGCTAAAAATGGCATCGCTCTGAGTAAATGACAATTACCTCCCAAATGCATGAGGGGAAAAAATATCCTTTTTCTGTATTCTGTAAGCAAATGCTTCAAAAAAAAGACATAAGTTGAGTTCACTGGTGTTTAAATCATACTAACTAGATTAAAAATAATGATCTGCTGTATTAAAGACAGACAACTATTATAATTAAGTCACTGCTATTAATAAGCTAAGCAAAAATAAGTAACCTATATGATTAATATAGAATATGTAAATGATTCACTATACGCACACACATTCAGCTGAAGTCAAAGGTCTACATACACCTTGCAGAATCTGCAAAATGTTAATTATTTTACCAAAATAAGAGGGATCATACAAAATGCATGTTATTTTCCAATTAGTACTGACCTGAATAAGATATTGACCCCATCCTTAATACTGTGTTGTTACCTGAATGATCCACAGTGTTTTTGTTTAGTGATAGTTCTTCATGAGTTCCTTGTTTTTTCTGAAAAGTTAAACTGCCCACTGTTCTTCAGAAAAATCCTTCAGGTTCCACAAATTCTTTGGTTTTTCAGCATTTTTGTGTATTTGAACCCTTTCCAACAATGACTGTATGATTTTGAGAATCATCTTTTCACACTGAGGGACTCATATGCAACTATTACAGAAGGTTCAAACACTCACTGATGCTTCAGAAGGAAAAACAAATGCAACCTGGTCTTTTTTAAATTAAAGACCAGGATAAAGTTATTTTGTCTGCTGGGGAATATGTAAGCATCTTCTGTAGCTTCTGAAGGGCACTAAATGAAAAAGTGATATTTTGGCAAAATAAAAATGTACACAGAAGAATGTACTCATTCTGTTCAAAAGTTTTCACCCCTGGTTCTTAATGCATCATGTTCCCTTCTGGAGCATCAGTGAGCATTTGAACCTTCTGTAACAGTTGCATATGAGTCCCTCAGCTGTCCTCAGTGTGAAAACATAGATCTCAAAATCATACAGTAATTGTTGGAAAGGGTTCAAATACGCATAAGCACTGAAAAACCAAAGAATTTGTGGAAACTGAAGGATTTTTCTGAAGAACAGCGGGCAGTTTAACTGTTTAGGACAAACAAGGAACCCATGAACAACTATCACTAAACAAAAACAACAAAAAAGCAAACAGCAGTGGATTGTTCAGGTAATAACACAGTATTAAGAATCAAGTGTATGTAAACTTTTTGTAGATTCTGCAAGGTGTATGTAAACTTTTGACTTCAACTGTATATATTCAAAACATTCCTGATGAAACTATTTTGTGCACTTGATTTTTGTGTGGATTTATTGAGTGGATGTGAGTTTTTAAAACACAATACAGCAGTTGAGATAATAATGTTGTATTACTGACACCATAATTGGTCATCTGCTGTGATGGACACACTGATCAACCAATAGATTTTGCGCCTTAATTTGAGTAGCTACAAAAAAAAAAAAAAAAAAAAAAAACTCGGCAGACTAGGCACCTAATGACGCCTCCTTGTCATTTTAACAGCTAACTAAACAATGTTTACATGGTTATTGTCTTGGAACGTTTCATTTTTTACCTTTAATTATCACCCATCCTGTATGCTAATAGCTATATAACAGCAGCAGTACTTTTGGACTTCTAGGCAAAGCACTCCAGCGGTTCGCAGTATTAGGCGTGACTAATGTCAGGTTGAACTCTGCTCAGGCCGCTAGGGTGAGCAGACACAGTAATAACAGCCATAGCTCATTTAGTGTGCAACCTACCAAGGACATCGAGCTAGCACACACAGTTACACTTTTTCACATACACAGACACGTGCACTCACACATTTTATATGCGTTATCTTTGCCAGTTGTGTTTAGTCCCTAAAGGTTTCCAGGTTTCGGATGGTATTTCCCTAAACACCCGAGTGCTAAATGGGAGCTGATGCATCTTCCAGGGACTGTGAACGAGCTGCGTGAATATTTAACACTAAACAACAGAGAGAGTGAGAGAAGGAGAGACAAAGAGAGTGAGGAGCCTCATTTAAAATCAGTTTTGTCCACAGATTCTGTCTGGAAAGTCAAGAATCAAATGTCACCGATCCAACACACACACACACACACACACACACACACACACACACACTCCAACACAAACAGATATTGAGGGTAAAACGCCTGTGATTCCATTTCCTCTTACCGCACTATTTCTCCTACCTGTTAAAATCAAAATGATCCTGAGTTAGGTCACACACACACACATGCGCAAGCACGCACACACTCAAAACCAACACAATAATTGAAATATTTTCAACCTGATTAAACCTAGCACCTCGGGCTATGCCAGTTGCTATGGCTCTGCGCCTTGGTTGCTAGGGGGAGTAAATCATGGTGCATTATTTGATTTTTGTAATAGATATGAAAGCTCGATTCGGCCGATTAAATGTCTCCCCGTCTAGCACCTATAAGACCTGAGGCGCAGCGTGAGAGAGCGAAAAAATGGAAAGAAATGGAGATTTGATATGGCTTCAAAATTGCAATAAAATGTTAATGGTTAATGAGAAAAAATGTATCAAACATATTTATGAAAATATATAGAAAAGTGTTTTAGTAACGCAGTCACATACATTCATTTAGTAATACTTTTTTTTTTACATATAGGGTAGACCTAGGCTAGTTGTTAGACTTTTTTTCTAGTGAATATGGTGGGTTTATTTTTGAAAGTCATTTTTTACATAAATGAATATAAATGGAAATGTTTACATATAGATTCTAAACATATAAAACAACTTATAAAAAACTTAAAATGACAATAAAAACAATTTACACACACAAAAATCACAAAATGTCCCTAATTCAAGAAAGTTTTGAAACCAAGAGCAAACCAGTGCTGGGAAAAAATTGCCCCAAAATTACTGAAATATGTGACCCTGGACCACAAAACCAGTCATAAGTGTCAATTTGTTTGAATAAATAAGCTTTCCATTGACGTATGGTTTGTTAGGACAGGACAATATCTGGCAGAGATACAACAAAAAATCTGAAATCTGAGGTTGCAAAAAAATCTAAATATTGTTAAAATATAAATATTGTTTAAATGAAGTTCTTAGCAATGCACTAATTACTAATCAAAAAATTACGTTTTGATATATTTAGGGTAGGAAACAAAATATCTTCATGGAACATGATCTTTACTTAATATCCTAATGATTTTTGGCATAAAAGAAAAATGGATTATTTTGACCTATACCATGTATTTGTGGCTATTGCTACCATAAAGACAGGTTCTGTGGTCCAGGGTCACATATTTTGATTAACTGGCATCCAAATCCTTACGAGTTACTGAAATATAAGCTTTGTGAAAAACTACTATCCCCGGTCTCCTCTACCATTCAGTTTTTACACCCTCGGATTACAATGTCGCTTTATTGAACATGTTACATCATCAAATTTAGCATTATGTCTCCCTGAGCAGCTTGTACATTATCCGTATATTGGATCAAACTCTTTATTTGGTTAAAATGCTCTACACACTGAGTTACATTTTCTTCTCCCCAGTTTTATTAGCTACATTATCTTTTATTGTCTGAGTGTTGCATTATAATAGTGGAACTTCGTCATCTCCTAATAGACCAATATATCTGTCAAACATTTTTAATTGGCCGATATTCTATTAACAAACTTATATACAAACCACAGCTTGAAAGTCTATGGTCAGGAAGATTCTATTGTTTGAAACAAATTAATATTTTATTCAGCAAAGTGACAGTAATGACATTTATAATGTTACAAAAGATTTCTATTCCAAATAAATGCTGTCCTTTTGAACTTTGCATTCATCAAAGAATCCTAAAAATGCATCATGGTTTACATAAATTCAATTGTGATAATAATAATTAACAATATACTGTATCAGCATATTAGAACAATTTCTGAAGGATCATGTGACATTAAAGACTGGAGTAATGATGCTGAAAATTCAGCTTTGCATCACAGGAATACATTAAATTTTAAAATATATTTAAAAAGAAAACAGTTACTTATAATCAGAATAATAATTCACAATATTACTGTTTTTACTGTATTTTTTATCAAATAAATGCAGTCTTGGTGAATAAAAAAGGCTTTCAAAAACGTTTAAGAACTTTTGAATGGTCCATCCCTTACAAAGCACCATCTGCATTAAAATAAAAACATTTACGTTACTTTCTGACATAACGTAAACCCTATATTTGGCTTACATTCGTCACTGTTTCTTCATGATGCATGTCCTACACTGTCCACACCTATCAATGTCCTTTTAATCTCATTTGTCTTTCCTTGGATCTTATTTAATTTTTCCCAGAACTATCTGTGAGAGGATGTGCCTTAGGGAACGTTCTGGGCTCACAGAGTCTGTGATGTCCAGTCAGACGCCATGAACGTTCAGCAGAAGGAAGGGGCAGGAACGGCTATTACAGTGTCACCAGAGCAGCTGTTGCAGACGGTGACGACAGCGAGGTGTGATTGGCAGAAGTATAATTGCATTTTAAGTGTTGATGTGCATAAAGTGTTTGCGAATACCTGCCTAGAGAGCGTGTGCGCTGAAATATACGTTTGTGCGTGTACTAATTAAAGCCTGACATCCAGCTTTGTTCATCCTCTATGATTCTAATTAGCAATGAGCTGTGCTCTCAAAAGACAGTTCTGAAATACACTACACAAATCACTATAATACTGCTGTTGACATGAGAGGCAGAGAAAAAGAAGCGAGGGAAGAGTGTGGGAGAGAGAAAGAGGGAGAGGATGGTGTGAAAGCGGGCTTTGAGAGATTAGAAATTTACATATCTTAATAGACAACCACATACTCACATTCTTTCATCAGGAAAGTCCCAGTGCAGCACTGGAATTGTGGGTAGTGGACTGGCAAGGCAGAGAAACTGATTGTCTAATAAGACACACACACACACACACACACACACACAAAATACCACAACATACAAGAAAAGACCAACTCTGGCCTGATGGAACAATTAGCATTTTGGAGCTGAGCAAAATAAGCATTATGCGTAAAATGAAAAGAGTTTCATGAAAACTGTAAAAAAGTTATTTTGTATATTTTTTAGTTAATAAAAATACACTTTAAAAAATGGCAAATAGTAATAGAGAAAAATTATAAACCTACACGATTAAGCTAACTATATGAAGATGCAAAGATATACTGATTATATGTAGGTATATTTATTCTGGAATGATTTATTTGCATTGGTCACTCAGAGCAAATATTTGCATTCAAATATATATTTTTATAACACCATCTTTTTTTCATTATACCATTTTTTTGTTTCTAGTTTCACTCCACAGTCTTTCTCTTCTCACATAATTAAAATAAACTCAAATACTTCATGTTCATATTTACAGTACGTATTTATTGCAAGTAGTCTAATGTGCAAGTAGATGATCAACTGGCTGTAAATTACTATCATACACATCAACAGAGAAGTTTAATATAATATAATATAATATAATATAGGCCAATTATCAGGGTAGGTAGCTGATTATATTATATAATATTTTATTATTCTATATTATATTATAATGATGCATGCTAAAATAGTCTGTAAACACCACAATATATGCTGTGTTGTTACAGTAAATAGAGTATAGAGCAGCATAAAACATATTTATAAAATATATTTAATTTGCGAAAATTATCAACTGACTGGACATTATCAACTGTACATTATCATATAAGCATTGCCTTATTGTAAGGCTACAAATATAGGCTGTAAATGTCAATATGAAATATGAATTTAAGTTTTATATTATGTGAGAAGAGCTGTAACTGAGGAATATAAAAGCAACTAACAATTTCATATAGACTTATATGATATAGATCTCATATAGACATATAGAATTTCATATATATGTGCCTGTACATATATTAAGTGCATATTTGGTTTTGTAGTACATTTATTTATTACCTTCCTAGACATTTTTAGACACTTTCTTACCTGAACAACATATATAATATAATATAATATAATATAATATAATATAATAGTTATTACCAGGGGATATTATATAATATTACATACACTACCAGTCAAAAGTGTTTTGATTGGATTTTGAATGTTTTTCAAAGAATTCTTTTCTGCTCACCAAGTCTGCATTTATTTGATAAAACAACAGCAACAACAACAACAACAACAACAACTAAAACAAAACAAACAAACAAACAAACAAAAAAAGTAAAAAAAGTATTTTTAATATTTAAAACAACTGCTTTCTATTTAAAAATATTTTAAAATGTAATTTATTCCTGTTACCAAAACTAAATTTTCAGCATCATTACACCGGTCTTCAGTGTCACATGATCCTTCAGAAATCATTCTAATATGCTGATTTGTTGTTCATTAAATTTTTATAAATCGATAAAATATTATTACCAATATTTAAAACAGTTGAGTAATTTTTTATTTTTAAATCTTATTCGTCTTACTCATATCTTTGATGAATACAAAAACCCAAAGATCAGCATTTTTCTGAAATAAAAAGCTATATAATTCAAAAACTTGAAGTCAGTATAATAGTTTTTTTTTTTTTTGGAGGGGAAAGAAATTATAGAAATTAATACGTTTATTTAGCAAGGATACTAACTGATCAAAAGTGATGATAAAGACATTTATAATGTTACAAAATATTTATATTTAAGATAAATGCTGTTCTTCTGAACTTTCTATTCATCAAAGAAACCTGGAAATTTGAATCAACCATTTTCAACATAATAATAATAATAATAAAATGTTTTTTTAGCAGCAAATCACTGCTGAACGATCTGAACGATCATGTCACTGGAGTAATGATGAAAAGTCAGCTTTAATATCACAGGAATAAATTACATATTAAAATACATTCAAATAGAAAACAGTTGTTTTAAATAGTACAAATATTTTAAAATTTGACTGTTTTTGCTGTTCTTTGGATCAAATACATGCAGGCTTAGTGAGCAGAAGAGACTTCTTTAAAAACAATATAAATCTGTTCAAAAACGTTTGACTGTTAGTGTATGTTTTATGGTACTCTATACTCTATTTACTGTAACAACACAACAAATACTGTGGTGTTTTTACAGTCTATTTTAGTATGTATCGTCACAATATAATATACCCTGGTAACTACCTTTGCATTATATTATATTGCCAACTCTGGAATTTGCTATTAACATTATTTATGGACCTTACTGTAAGTTCTTCAGGTAGGAAAGTATCTAAAATGTAACAAATATGCTACAAAAACAAAAATGCACTTAATATATGTACTAAGTCTATTAGTTGTCTTTCTTGTGTGTGTGTGTGTGTGTGAGTGCATATAAGTCTGGCGGTGTCTGACACTTCCCTCTCCTCTGGAGAATATGACCTCTTCCCCAGTCTCACTCAGTAATTGGCTAACTAATGTGTAAAGAGGGAGGAGGGGATGAAACCAAGATGAGCATAATGTAGGACAGCATGTTTCAGTAGTGCAACCAGTGGTAATGCAGTATTCAATTTCAATTGGCGCTTGAGCTTCATTTCTGAATGTACATACTTCCTCGTTAACCCTGATTAGCTCATTGAGCGCTTATTGATGTGGAAAGGAACTGATGGGGGCGTTTACGTATAGGTGTGTGCTCTCGTGAGCGTTCTCAGAAGAGCTCTAAACTGTCTTGGCAGGTGTTGATTGGAGGTCATTGGTCTTGCTGTAGTCTGGACGCTCAGATCAATAAAACACTCCAATCTCTTTATCTACCACCTAACAGCTATCAGAGAGTGAAAAAAGAAAAGAAGGTGAGATGGACACAAAACATAGAGAGAGAGGGGCTGAAAAGAAGTGCTCTCTGTGTCTTGTCGTTGGTCACTTTCAGAAACTAGATTACATTAAAACTACAGTTGAATGTGTGGTGATACTTGACTCACCTTTGAATAACCAAGACATACAGAAGTTTTTTTGCATGCTGTTCTCCCTAAAGTAGTAAAGACTGGCACGGAAGAAAATAAATTGTTGAATAAAGTTGCTTTTTTTGTTTTCTTTGTGCACAAAAAGTATTCTTGTAGCAATAAAATTAAGGTTGAACCACTGATGCCATTAGACTATTTTAACAATGTCCTTACTAACTTTGTGGGTCTATGCAGGGTCAGAAAGCTCTCTGATTTCATCAAAAATATCTTAATTTGTGTTCCAAAGATGAACAAAGGTCTTACAGGTTTGGAACGACATGAGGGTGAGTAATCTGTAACAGAATTCTCATTTTTTCACCATCATAAATCATTCTTTTGTGCTAGGTGCTGTGAGAAGAAGTAGCCCTAAGTGCATGCTTGGATACACACTTTGAAAATCCATCAGAAATTGTAGGTCATGCAATCTATGCACTTTCATAGGCATGCTTTTTAAACACGCATTTGATTTTCATATGATTTGGGATGCGCTAATTCTCATCTTGCACATAGCTGGATAGTATGTAAATTGGGACGCAACTAGTCTCTCAAAAGACAGCCGTCGTGTAGATACGGTTCCTGGCTAGCGCAAAGGAAATCGGCTTGGCGTAAAATTAAAAGAAGACTTACAATGTCAATCATGTACGCACACGTGTGTGTGCTCAAATGCATGAATGAGTTGATCCGGATGGTTACACTCATGCATTTCCTCCATTAAGCGGTGGCCCCATGAGTAGATCAGGTAGAATCCAATGAGCAGTAAATGATTGAGACATTAGAGGTGCCTTTCTTTCGCTCTCACTTGTTAGTGTCCATTGAAACAGACTGCCAGATTAGATTACTCTAAATCTGCTCTTAACTCCACATGAGTGTAAGAGGAGAAAAGAAAAGAAAGACTGAAAGAGAGGAAGAATCAAAGCGGGAGCTGAAAGAGAATAGAGCTATAAGGAACTGCTGGTTTGCAAGTTTCATGTTCATTTACTGTATCAAAGACTAACTGCTAAAAGGCTGCAGAATGTTTGAAAATTAAAAGAAGATGAACTTAAAAGTTGCATTGAATTTCTTTTGAAATGTTTTTGAAAGAAGTGACTAATGCTGCATTTATTTGATCATTTGATCATGATTTATTGGGGGTACAATGGTGTTTCGTGTATTCAGACATGTTTACAGTGTTAAAGAGTTGGATTCTCATGCTAAACCTGTCCAAAGTTTAAAAAAATAATTTGGACGTATGACAGAATTTCTGTGCCGAATATCTTACTTCCCGTTTGGTACAAGTTTCAGCTGTTTTTTTTTCGATTGTGGCTTTAATGACATAATCGGTGGTGGAACTCCTTATATGAGCATGTCTCCCGGAAAAGCGTGCCCGCGCACGCGTCAACTACAGCGCAAGAAAACGCGCACTTCATTCGGCTGCACTGCTCCAAGGGATTCACTCTGGAAGAATGTCTCTAAAGAAGTGTGGTTTTGGTTGTAAGGCAAAGATAACTTTCAGCTTCCCAAAGAACCCAGGGTTATGTGAACAGTGGATGCAGTTCCTCTTTCCAGGGCAACAATGGAGTTTTGCAAGTGTGTTTGTTGACGAACGTTTCATATACAAGGCCCAGTTCGACGCTGGATTTGCACATTGTTTGATACTGAAAGATGGAGCAGTCCCAGCTATAAAATCGCGGTCAAGATTCAGAACTGCAGATGGTAAGTGAAACGGCATCAAATGTCTGTGTTTTATTGGCATATTCTAGCGTGAGTGCTCGTCGAACGTAGCTCCGCCCGCGGCGCTCCTCCAGAAGCTCTGCTTTTTTCGGAGAAAATTGGAAAGGTGTATTTTTCTTTTATAAATATGATAAAACTAAAGATTTTTGGAGATATTAAGGATACAGTACTACTCTATAGGTACTCAAGATTAACATGAGATTAGGTGAAACTGTGTATATTATGTACCATTTAAAGCATTGTGTTTCCTTCTGGAGCATCGGTGAGCATTTGAACCTTCTGTAATAGTTGCAAATGAGTCCCTCAGTTGTCCTCAGTGTGAAAAGATTGTTAGAAAGGGTTCAAATACACAAAAATGATGAAAAACCACATAATTTGTGTGACCTGAAGGATTTTTTTGAAGAACAGTGGGCAGTTTAACTGTTCAGGACAAATTACTACTAATTATGAACAACTATCACTAAACAAAACAAAACAGAAAAAAAAAAAAACAACACAAAGCTGAAGATCATTCAGGTAACAACACGGTATTAAGAATCAAGTGTAAATAAACTTTTTTTTATAAATGCAACTATTATTGTCTCTTGTGGACTATAAACGTCTTTTATGTAAAATATTTTACTCAGGTCAGTACTTAATAAAAAATAACATGTTTTTTGTTTGATCTCTCTTATTTTGGTCAAATAATTCACATTTTGCACATTTTGCAAGGTGTATGTAAACTTTTGACTTCAACTGTATGTTGCCAAAGTTAAATATCACATACCACTTTAGTATTAACAGTGTATACCAGCTTTGTTCACGTTAGGATTTGACACTTTTTCCTAAAAACAACTATTTGATAGATATCCCACAAGGTATTTTTGAACTTCGAGTGATAGCCATGAGAGAGAGAGAGACAGCATTGTTGAGTGAAGCACAGGCACTTAAGTTGTTTGATGCGCTGTAAGTGTGTAAGTGAAGCACTGGGGGCTAAAGCTGTTTTTTGATGTGTATAAATTGCACCTCTTTGATGTAGCTGCTGGTTTTTGAATCCCGTTTGATAAGCTTGTCAGTCGCCTCATCTGCAGTAATTACTGTCAGTTCTCGCATCCCTGTAGATGAATAGACTATACGCAGACTCCGCCACAGAGATGTCGCTGGTGAAAAGAACGTCATTACGTTTATCAATGAATCAATTAATCCGCCGTTTAATTTATGAAACACATTTGGTAATGTTAATTCCCTCAGAATCAAAGTAGGTACTTGGCTTTCCAACAAGCTTCAATTTGACTGCCGTGTATCTGAAATCCAAATGCAAACTCTTGCTAAATTGGCATTGGTCAGAAATGAAGAGATAAGCACTGCAGCCTTCATTTAGTCTAATTCAAGTTGGATTGTTTCAGTCACTAGTTTCCTCTATATTGTGAGATAAATGATGTTGCCATAGCAATGATTTAAAAGTGCATTCAAAACTGTTTTGGCATAGTCTACTCACCATTGGCTGGATGCTGCCTCGATTTGTTTTAAAATCCTTCGATGTGCCCACTGCTGATAAATTAAACATCCCTGAAACACATATTAGGTCAATTACATACAGTAATCATACTAAATGGTATATCCATTAAAATAACAGACCTCCTATCTCTTTCAAGAACAAATTGACTACATAATGGTGTTTAAAATGCAAATGCCTCAAATTTACTGCTATTTGAGGTATCGCAATTATCATTTGGCATCTTGATGCATGACGTATATTAGAGTTGTCGGGATGGCTTAATGCCATTAAAATATGCATCTTTGTTAATCATTGCTTTTAACAATGAAAACAGTCATTTTTGCAGCCGAAATGTAGAAAGTAACTAAGACATTTTAGAAATGTCATTAATGTAATTTAATGCATGCAAGATCTGAGGATAGAATCATCTAAAACAGATTTCATTTTTTTTTTACATTTTTATACACAACTATTTAAAGTGTTGGGTTCAGCAAGATTTTTGAAATAAGCCTCTTATGCTAAAATGCTTCAGTATGTTTAAAAATTAAAACAAGACTAACTTAAAAGTTCAGTCAAGGGTTTGGAAATCTATGCTCTCCAAGGCTGCATTTATTTGATCAAAAATACAGTAAAAACAATAATGTATTACCTTCAGAAATCATTTTAAAATGCTGATTTGGTGTGTGAGAAACAGTTCTTATTTTGATCAATTTTGAAAACAGATTTACTGACTTTTTTGGAAACTGTCAAAAAATTTTGGGTTAAGTAACCTACAGTTTTTACTAAAATAAATCAAATGCATTAATTGGATCAAAAGTGACAGTAAAGAGATTTATAATTTTACAAAGATATTCTATTTAAAAAAAAGGTTGTTTAATGAACTTTCTATTCATCAAATAATCCAAAACAAAACAAAAACTGTTTTCAACACTAATAATAATAAAATCCATTGTTAATAACTGAGCACCAATAATGACCAAGCAACAAATCAGCATATTACAATAGTTTATGAAGAAACATGTGACACTGAAAACTGGAAATGTAGACACTTTATTAATGTAATATAATGCATGCATGACCTGAGCATGGAATCATCAAAATATATTAAAATTGTTTAAAGAAGTCTTTTATGTTCACCAAAGTTGCATTTAGTACATTAAAAATAAAGAAGAAAGTCATATTGATAAAATTAATGTAATGTAAAAGAATTTTATTGCAAAAGGGGTTCCATAAAAATGTAGAAGTCTTTACTTTTACTTTTAATTATCTAATGCACCCTTGCTAAATTAAAGTATTAATTTCTTTAAAAAATGAAATGAAATAATGGTAGTGCACCATATTATATTACATTATATTAGTCTGTGGATTTTATGACAATTACATATTATTTTGAAACTTAAAAATATGCATTAATGTGTGCATACATAAACTAATCATCCTTGAATTCAATAAATATTGTAATTTTGCTCTGTTAAATCTGCAATGACATTACATATGATTTAATGTGGTTGTGTGTGTGGCTTTGAGTAGCTCATATATCTTGTACTGATAGACAGTGGCAGCTATTGATTTCAGAGCTCAGAAGGTGAACTCATTGTGATCTCAATCATAAAACACATTTAAGAATAGATATAACAATACTGCAGATATTACTGTAGATATTGCAACCTGTTTAGGAGGCTTCCTAATTTTATATAAAGATACACTATTGGATTAAATCATATTTATTAACGTATAAACATAAAGATATCAACTTTTATTTTACTTCATACTCTATTAACATGAACTCACTATTGCTTTTTGAAATTTTTTTGGATCTTGTCTAAAGTCTGATACAATGAAACAATTTACACTCAGAAACTGCTAGTAAATTTACAATTAATTACTAAGAAATGTGACATTTTTGAATGTCTGCTTATAATGTCTAAAGCAATTTCCTTTGTATTGATTTATGCATAAACATGCACTTATAAACACACAACTGAGAGGCTTCCGATCAAATGAGCTCTAGTGATCCATCATACTTGCCCCTGCCAATCAATCATGATGAGTGACAGCTGTGAGCTTTCCCTGTTCCCGCGTTATCCGCCGTCCCCGGGTTTAAAGTCTAGTGTCAGACTGAATGTGAGTCACTGTAATGGAAAGAGAACAGAAAGATATAGTGAATCTAACAGCATCTCCTTCCAATCTCCCTTTCCATCTGACTTTACATTCAGCTGACCTTGACAGTGCTCTCTCTCTGTAAAGTGGAAAGAGATTGCCAGGGCCCCTGGTATCCAGGTCAATCAGCAGGGGGCTAAACACCCCTGCGCCCTCGGAAAAATTCCTGTTTAGCTTCCGATTACAGCGATTCTTGCGTTTTATTCGCAAAGACTCGGCACGCTGGCAAGCCGAAACGGCGGCCTGGATAACTACCCATTATCCTACAGTCCCGCTCCAGCGGCTCGGCCAATAAAACCCCAATCTCCCCCTAAACAGTGGATATGTTAGCGCGAGTGTGTGTCGCTCCTGCTATAGGCTTTGCATTACAATTCTCAGTTTGTCTGTGAATGTCTTTGGGTATAATAACGTAATTGATGTTAGAGAATTGTGTGTGTAATCTAAATGATTGTGGATGGGCGATATAATAGCAATATGATAGCCGCCTTTCCCTGACTGCTGAGCCAAATAATACTGTCACAGTGTCATGTTAGCCCTGGGTAAAATGGGACTCATAAGAGACAGCAATTTCCTTCCACTCTCCTCCAATGTCGCTATAAAATCAATTAACCATCACGACTGACCTTTCTCTCTCTATAAGCTTTTAGATCATCACTCGCACAATGTACAACTGACATTTATATAAAAAAGAGAGGGTGAGTAAATAAAGAGATAAAAAAGGAATGGTAAGACATAAAGCAGGGAGTTCAGTGAACGGTTGCATGCTTTATTTCAACGCCAAAACCTTTGTCTTATTTGCTAACCACCCGCAATCTAGTTTAACCAGGCGCTAAATGTGAAAACACGCCCTTCTTTTTATGCAAATTGGGCTCATTATAGATTGCAATTAACGTTATGGTTTTACCACCTGCTTTACGCAGAATGGAAGCGCTCAGAACTGATATGCACGATCAGGAATTGCGCTGTCTAAACTGCAGTTTTGAGGCCACATTTGCATCACTGTTTAATTCTGGTTTTAAAACAGGGCAGACAGTATATGCAAATAAGCAATTAATGAGCAATGCAATTAATTCATCAAACTTCTTGGATAGATTCTGCCTGGTCCTCTTAACCTTGAACAACTTCGCTAGTTTTTCATTCTGAAGGTAAAACATCATACAATCAGAGTTAATACACTCAAAAAATTATTTTTATTTTTTTAATTTATGCAGTTTAATTAATAATAAAATTCTATTAAATTGAATTGAATAATTTTTATGTATTTTAGTTGAATAAATTATTAAGGATTGTTCAATTATTTAATTAAAATACTAAAATACTAAGATGATATTTTTTTTGAGTGTACACAGTCATTGCCAATATGCAGAATATCCAAATTCCCATTAAAAAAAAGAAAAGAAATAAAGAACACTAATTAAACTTATTAAATTCCTGTTTCATAATTTGTGAAAATATGAGAAAAAATAAATAAATTACTTAAATCTTGTCATTTTGACCCCTGAGATTTTCTTTTTCCCAAAAATGCTAGTTAATGTTATTGCATTTGACTAAAACTTACAAACCGACTTTGCTCACAGAGTATAACAACTTCCCCAAAAACATCTGATAATTTTTGTACATTGCTTTCCCCCCCTACTTACATATGGTATTCTCAGGTCAAAAATGACCAGCCTTTTAAACTTGCTTAGAATTTTTTTGGCAATATTCACTCAAAAACGCAACTCAAGTTCCAAAAAGAAATACAAAACCTGTGTGAAAACAAGTTGATTAAAAGATTGAATCTTGAATCTAAGATGAGAGTTTTACAAGCAATTTTTAACATGAGTCATTTTTGACCAGGAACACCAAATTAGATAAAGGATTTTCAGCACCACACAATGAATAAGGCAGGATGGTACAAAATGCCTACTTTCACAACCAAAAAGGGATCTGACAGAGTAAAAAACCCAAACAAAAATACACTGGACCAAAGAGGAAGAGAAAAACCTTCAGATATTCAGTAATCGTTATAGCTGCTAAATGACTTTGAGCTGTTTTCTTTGTCATATTTAATTATAAAGGATAATGCAAAAGAAATGAGACTCTCTAATGATAACTTCCCATCTGTTGCATCACAGTATGTTGGAAATAGGTGTGAGGTGAGAGCATGCTGTGAAGCCAGCCAACCTAATCATGTGTTTACTCTATGTCAAGTCATCTTTATTTATATAGCGCTTTATACAATACAGGTTGTCTTAAAACAGATTTACAGAAATAAAAATAAAAAACAGCAGTAGTAGTTGTAAAATTTCAACAATTATAAAATAAGTTCAAATTTCAGCTAGAAAAAAATCAATACTTAGGTCAAGTCAGTGGTCGATTCGATTCAGTTCAATGGGAGTGTCATTAATTACAAAACAAAATGTATTCAGCTATAAAGCAGCGCTAAAGATAATTCAATTTCACTCAATAAGTGTCAATGGCTACGTTTACATGCACCAATTTTCGTCAATCCGAATGAATTGAATCCGATTGCAGATCTGTTTACATGTACTCTTAACATTCTAATCTGATTCATATATCAGTTTATATGTGTTTTATATACATTCCGATTAAAACTTTTGTGCACGCACTCTGCCTGTGATGTCATATCAATCACACTTGTGGAGACAACCATGGACGTGACAGAGCTCATCATTATTTTTGCCATGTTGGCATACACATTCATAAATCAGCAAAAAAAAAAAATTGTGATCCAAAGAAGACGTGAACTTGAACTTGCGCACTGCGTTATGCGTGTCAACATTGCACTGCGCATGTGCCCCAGAGACTTCTGAATACGATTGAGAAAGTAGTCGGATTCAAGCGTTTACATGGTCATTTTTTGCTGTTGGATCGGATTAGAAAAGGAATAAACCACCCCTTTCAATCCGATCGAAATTTCGTTCCGATCAAGCTCAATCGGATCGATTAAGGTGTTTACATGAACGTTTTTCAATCCGATTGAGCCATCAATCCGATTACAAATGGATTATTTGGGTGCATGTAAACGTAGCCAATGTTGCCAAAGTTCCTGAATAATCAAACAACTACCGAAGACAATATAGGATTTATAATGCATATGTAATTCAGTACATTCTCTTTAAAGGATTAGTTCACTTCCAGAATAAAATTTTCCTGATAATTTACTCACCCACATGTCATCCAAGATGTTCAAATCTTTCTTACTTCAGTCGAAAGGAAATTATGGTTTTTGAGGAAAACATTCAGTATAGTAGACTTTAATAGTGGCCAATGGGTTGAAGGTCCAGTTTCAGTGCAGCTTTAAAGGGTTCTAGACCCAGCTGATCCCAGATGAGGAATAAAGGTATAAACTTTTTCACACAAATGTTCATCTTCCACTAGCCCTGCAATTTTCTCCTCCTAGTTCAAAATAGTCCGACATTGTTGTTTTATCTTTTTTTGGGTCGCTACTTCCAACTGTCACACGTGACCTTTCCAACGTGATTACGTAATGTGTGAAGTTGAGCTAGTGCAAGCATTTGTGGTTAAAAAGTATATAAATTAGTAATTGTTTTAGAAAATGATTGTTTCGCTAGATAAGACCCTTATTCCTTGTCTGGGATCGTGTAGAGCCCTTTCAAGCAGCATTGAAACTTAATTTCTTCTCGACTAAAGAAAGAAAGACATAAACATCTTGGATGACACTGGGGTGAGAAAATTATCAGGATTTTTTTTATTCTGGAAGTGAACTAATTCTTTAATAACGTTTGGTCTCTAAACATTCAGACATTTGAAGCAATGTACTATTAACGATCTTTATAACCTGAGCTGTGCGACAACAAATACATTTCCAATTTAAGTCTGAAATCCTGATATATTCATTCATTGGATTCACACACTTCTGAACATTAAATCACTGTGACAGACACCATCTGAAAGACATATGTCTGAGTCCACACATACACAGCAGTTTCACATGCTGGACGTGGGACACAGAGATTTGTATGGTCACAAAGAAAACAGGTGAGAGTCTCCAAAAGTGATAATTCCCATGTACCTTCTTGACCCGGGAGAAATGGTCACCCTGCTGAGTGTTTGGTGTGGAATATGAGAAATTCATCTCAAAATACTGACAATTCACTCGACTTAAACTAAATCTCAGCTGCCAAACTGACACATAGTGTTTTCAGTAACATAATTTATTAAAGATCGCGTTCTCAGTATTTCTTTCTGCTCTCAACATATATGAGTGTAGTACTCAGATATAATATCTCTCTGAAGGCATGGTATTGCATCATATACCATGATTACAATGGTAATACCATTTTTTTTTTGGATATGTGCAATTGATAACAGTGGTAATAACATGGTATTCTATGATGTACCTTAGAAGACTATGATAGCCATTAATGGTATAAACCAAAGCACCATGGTATTAGCATCCCTACACCATAGTATGATCTTTTATACATCCACCCATCATTTTGTCCAATTTATGAGCCTTTCAATATCTTCAATATAATCAATACTAAGATATAGACATTATTAGAAATGCACTTCATTCTTGAAGTGCTGCATGTATTCTTCAAAATTAATGAATTTGGCTTCAGCAAATTGAGTGTTCAGCTTGAAATTGAGTTGAACCAAAGGTAATTATAGGAGAAGAAAAGACAAAATGAACAAGTCTGGGCATGTTCTACAGGTTAAAATGCATGACATCATAACTTCCATTAACGTCTCCGTATTGGTACAACATCTTTGAATGAGGAGCACACATCCCACATAATTGTCTCTTTATAAAGCTAAAAAGAGAATAAATTAGTTATTTTATCAGAAAATGTGGTTTGTAGCAATGGGTCAAATTAATAGAGATATTAGGAATAGAGATAAAAAAGTAGGACAAGGACAAGACAAGGAGTTCCTGACCTGTGAAGACTGTAAATACATCATATAAACTTCTTTATAGGTTTAGACAACTATAGACCCATGTATACACAAACACAAACACAGTTCTGTCATGACTGTGATTCGTGATTTGCATGGGATTGGACATGACAATGTTAATGTATGTGGTATTGGCGGAATAGATCTGCTCCGCTGCTGCGGCAGAGCAAGTACTGAGACTTGCTACTGCCAATACATCCACAACATGCTGCTGTAAGCATGTAAGAAATACTGCTGCTGCACATATAACATATATAATTAACCCCCATAACATATATGAATCTATACAGGTGGACCTGGGGAAGGTGGAGGGTTTCTAAAACATGCTGCAAAGCACTATTCATATATTTGAATGTTAAGCAGTGGGCTACCGATACAGGAGAGAACCAGTCGGCTGTGTCATGTGATTATGATGTCATGCTGTCAGATTGAGTTAGACCCATTGAACTGCATTCTAGAGTTTCATGCCAGAACTCTGTCTATCAATGGTGATAAAAACTAGTTTTGCAATAAAACCATTAGAAATTATGTTTCCGGGCAGCACAGTGCAGAATATGTAAACAGTGGCAGAAGCATATGTATTTAACATACATACGTACGCATATTCACAATTTGTCAAAATGCATACGCACACAACCAGACGAAGGTTTGGGGTCAGTAAGATTTTTTCTCGTAGAAAGTAACAGTTTTGTTAATTGAGGAAGGATACATTAACATTGTAACACTGTTCCAAAAATCAATTTCAAATAAATGTTCTTTTCTACGTTCTATTAATTTAAGAATTTGGAAAAAAGGTCACAATTTCCTCATTAATATTAACATTAATAACATTAATAATAATAATAAGTAATGTTTCTCAAGCACCAAATGATCATATTCCAATGAAGGTTTACAACTAATAATAATATTTCAATAATAATATTTAATAAACGGAGCAATTCCAAAAGGGTCCTCACACCTTCGGTGCTCGGGCCTTAACTATACTAATGTTTTTACAGTATTTTTGAGCATAAGAGATTTCTTTATAATTATATTATATTATATTATATTATATATTTTAAGTTTTCTGCTTTTTTATTAGAGACTTTATGGGGAAATGATGGGGAAAATAGTGTGTGCTGTTCTTCATAGTTCCTGTATAGACTACTGGGGCACAAACAAACACACTTTTGGCCAATGCTAATCACAAACAATATAATTCACTTGATAGAGTGACTATTAAGTGCAGGCTATATGCATTTCATCTGTTCAACTGGAGAAGCACAATTGTAACAAGCCCACTCATCCAATTCGACTTTCCCACGCTCTACACTGAGGGAAGATAGGGGGTATCTGTGACCAATTGATCTTCGGCCCTGTCCAACAAATCTAGACCTGATCACCTGAAAACAGGAAACAGGTGGTATCAAGGGTTATGTCTCCACTCCTGTTCACACCCTCCTAGTGAGGATCACTTTTACACACACACACACACACACACACACACACACACACACACACACACTCTCTCTCTCTCTCTCTCTCTCTCTCTCTCCCATGCCTCATGTCGAGATTTACGAGTGGGCCTGTAGTTTGAGGTAAACACATGGTGACGAAAGTAAACACATGCGCTTTCTAACAAAAACAATAAAAAAACAACCAGTCAGTGCAGGACAGCACAGCAAATCAGCATAGCCACTGCTTTTAGAAACACAAAAAATGATACACATAACACTATGACAAGACGAATATCCTTCAACATTTCTCACGTTATCACAGTTTATTCACTACAGTTTAGAAAATGGTACTAAAATATGACAGATCCCAGAGTTAAACTGTGTCAGAACAAATTAATCTTGATAATGTCAGATAACTTTGATAGAAAGGTATGTAATGGATAACAATCAACCAAAAACTCTGTTAGACAACTGTTAGTATGACAATATTTAGACAACTATCAACTACTTTGTGGTCCAATTACCAAGCAATGCCTAATTTAGTTCAGTGTGCGGTGTAAAAAGGTTGCATTAGCAATTCAAGAAAAAACACTTACACTAAGCAAAACATGGTAAAGTCAAAGTGTCTGAATCATTTTTGGTCCCAAATGTTTTATCAGTTTTACTGGTAGTCCACTGTATGAAAAAGTTTTAGGTACAATACGTCACAGTTCACTTTATTTTGCTATCCTCACTTACATAAATGAACTATAGTGTCCTGCAACCACTAGTAAAATAAATATCAAAAACTGTATCTGGTGTCTGAATAATTTTTTGCTTTTACTGTACATTTAAACCTTGTAGTAGGCCCTGTATTAAACAAATATTAAAGGAATAGTCCGACCATAATGAAAACGTGCTGAAAATGTACTCACCTTCAGGTCACCCAAGATGTAGATCAGTTTGTTTCTTCACAAGATGTTAATTGATGGACTGGAGTCGTGTGGGTTACTTCTGGATTATTGTAATGTTTTTATCAGCTGTTTGGACTCTCATTCTGATGGCACCCATTCACAGCAGAGGGTTCATTGTTGAGCAAGTGATGTAATGCTAAATTTCTCCAAATCTGTTCTGAAAAACAAACAAACTAATTTAAATCTTGGATGGCCTGAGGGTGAATACATTTTCTGCAAATTTCCATTTTTAGGTGAACTATTCCTTTTAGTGCATCCAAAACTTCACACATTGAATTTTTAGGTGAACTATTCCTTTTAGTGCATCCAAAACTTCACACATTGAATTAAAGTGCCTGCCAAATGCAAAAAAAAAAAAACAAAAACAAAAAGTTAATCAAAGTCAATTAAATGCATTTTTAATCTACAGCAGAAATTCTGATCTCATATCGGCTATAAGTTGGACTGCGAATCTACAAACATACAGATCAGCTTTGTGCTGTGCTTTCATACATGTGCTGTTATCTTTATGGGACCCTTTCATTACACACATGAAAAGCAGCTGCTGTCTCAAAAGAATACATTCAGAGATAGCAACGGATAAAGTAACACCAGTAATGTCATCTAGTAAGCATTCAGACCATGAGGAGAGAAAGCATGCCAAACCAATTACGCTGCCCCTGAAGAAAATGTGACAGACAATGCATTGAGGCATGACATAATCAATTATTGTTAGCATAGAAATAGCAGATATAAAAAAGATCACGAGGGAAGATACTTGTCATGCATGACACATTTGCAGTGATTCTTTAGTCACGCTATGCAACTTACATAAGCAGTTCATGACAGCAGCAAACGGGTATGTACATATCACATAGGTTTTGGAATCTGACAGATGAAACAAACTGAAATGAAAGTGTCATTTTCAAGAGATAAATCATGTTGATTGTGCATTGTTGAAATATAAATGAAAACACTCATATGGACCACAATAACCTCATAAAAATTAAACCTGAATTTTGTATAAAAACAGCAGTTTTAAGTATAAAGCAGATTACAGATGCCCAGATGTGACAGCTCTTTGAATTGAATTTCCGTGTGTATAAAAAAAAGTGTATAAAAACATACTTAATTGTTTTTCCATCTCAAAACTTGACTCACTCCCACTCGTGCCTGGCATGCAGGTAAATATAATGTGAATTTAAAGAAGTACAATTAACCTTTAAATGCTTTTAAAACATCTGAGGAGCTGTGGCTGAGAGAATTATTGAAAAGTTATATATGAAATAATATATAAGTTGTTATTGATCAGGTCTGATTGGTGATTTTGCTGATGAATCAGAAGCTTAACCCCTTCTGAATGTGGTCCAGTGGGTTTGGGGTGTGTGAGGTCTGGGGGGTTTAGGGGGTGTTCAGGCTTGGCTGGTAAAACACAGTAGCAGGTGAGCTGGGACGATGTGGCAAGGTGGCCCCTGGGCTGAGTGATATCCCAGAGTGCACTGTAAATCTCTGCCTGCCGTTTTACTGCTGCACCGGGGCGGCTCGCCGCTAAATCACCGGCTATGGAGCGATGACGGGAAGAATGACTGTTTTCATAACCTCGCTCGGCTGTCAGTGATACGAACACACACACCATATATACATTCCCCCTGTCTTTTCCTGGTGTAAACACACTTTTCCTTTCAAGACTTTCATAAAAACAGCTGACGACAAGTAGAAAAGTATATAAAGCTTTAAAGAAAAGCTTGCAATATCACACAATTTTAAATTTTGTGTATATTTCTTTTTATGCCACATGTCATAGATGTCTTTCTGTGATTAATATCATATTACCATTTTTTTGTTTTGTTTTACATGGTACCATATAATTTGATTGTCTTTGGATATTTACCATAACAATACCACAATACTGTTTAAAAATACCTTGAAGCAATATAAACAGCATATGTCACCCTGGACCACAAAACCAGTCATATATGTCAATTTTTGACATATATCTCAAAATTGAGATTTCGTTTGAAAGCTGAATAAATAAGCTTTCCATTGATGTGTAATTTGTTAGGATAGGAGATACAACTATTTGAATATCTGGAATCGCCTTTAAAGTTGTCCAAAAGAAGCTCTTAGCAATGCATATTACTAATGGTACATATGGAGCGATATAACAGCACAGTGCAACGGTATTAATACCATCACTAATACCATGGTAATCCTAAAGTACTTTTTGTAAGGCCATCTCTCTGTTCTCACACTTTAAATCTGTCAGGTGGTGCAGAAGGTGGTCTGCTGGAGAGACTGAAGCTATATTTTGTATATCACCCAAGGGTACATGATACCACTCTCTTTTTGTGGGAACATGAAAATATAGTCTAATTCAAAAGATTAAAATTTATCACCGTTGAAACAGTTCCTCAACCTTGTCCATGTCAGTATTTTAAAGGCAACGTCCTCATTTTTAAAGGATTTCAGTACATACTGACAATATATTTAATAAGTAAACAGATACAGCTGTAAATGTTCAGAAGTTGGATTTCGCAGGATATAAAAACTGGTGGTATCTACATTTTTAGAGACCCTTGAATTCTTTGAATGCTGTGCAAACAGCTGGTGGCTGAAAATGATTCTCCAGACGTAATCAGACAAACTCAGTCATCATGAAACAGAAGCTGCACTTGCAAACAATTATTTTCTTACTTAGAATTTTAAAGTAAAATTTATTGTCTTGTTTTCCGAAAAAAAAAAAAAAAAAAAAAAAACACAAGTAAAAGCTTGAAATAATCTGACAATGGGTAAGCAATGCCTTTGAGTGGCCTTTTATTGTGGCCAGCCTAAGGCACACCTGTGCAATAATAATGGTGTCTAATCAGCATCTTGATACGACACACCTGTGAGGTGGATGGATTATCTCGGCATAGGAGAAGTGCTTATTAACAGATTTAGACAGATTTGTGAACAATATTTGAGAGAAATAGGCCTTTTGTGTACACAGAAAAAGTCTTAGATCTTTGAGCTCAGCTCACGAAAACTTGGGGCAAAAACAAGTGTTGCGCTTATAATTTTGTTCAGTGTAAAACAACTTTTTTTCCACAATTGTGAGATATAAGGGTCACAATTACCTTTTTTATTCTATGGTGGAAAAAAAATAATTGAGAGATGTAAACTTAAAATTGCAAGAAAAAAGTTTTGAATGAAAGTTTAGATGAATTCATTCATCTACAGAACACAAATTAAGATATTCTGATGAAATCTGAGAACTTTCTGAATGACAGACATTAACACACCTACCATGTTCAAGGCCCAGAAAAGTAGTAAGTGCATTGTTAAAACAGTCCATGTGACATTTGTGGTTCATCCTTATTTTATGAGTAACACGACGCATGTGTGTGGTGATGCTGACGCAGGAGCCGGCGTTCTGACGTATAATGTCCATCTCTCTTAATTCATAGTTTGTATATTCTGGTTCAAATAAGTAAGGCTCTCTGTCGAAATCTTCAGACATGTTTGCAAAAACTATTTTATGTACAACGTGTGTCTTCTTCTGCTAAGGTCAAAGTCCCTTTCAAGGAAAGTCCGTTCACTCGGCATCCTTATTTGCAACGCCTCCGTTACATATTTCAAATCAACAACAAAATCTGAAATGAACTGCCCCATGTTGTTTCTTATGCTCAAGTAGAGTTCAAAAAGCTTATTTTTTAAGATCAGCCAATGCGCAGCCACAACGCGCTTATGATTGCGCATGTGCACTGGCCGATACAGCCTCAGATTTCTATGGGAACCAACCAATTTTTTTCTTTGCACACAAAAAGTATTCTCGTAGCTTCATAACATTACGGCTGAACCATTGATGTCACATGGACTATTTTAACAATGCCCTTACTACCTTTCTAGGCCGTGTGGTCTATGCAGGGTCAGAAAGCTCTCAGATTTCAACAAAAATATCTTAATTTGTGTTCCAAAGTTGAACAAAGGTCTTACGGGGTTTGGAATGTCATGAGGGTGAGTAATGACAGAATTTCCATTTCTGAGTGAACTATCCCTTTTAAATAATAATTAGTTATTGATCAGCACAAAAAATACAGAATTTCTTATGTTTAACATGGTATTGTCCTGAGAGCACTGAATAAAGTAAACGTTTACAAAGTATTTCCATATTTCACCACAGCGACCTCTCTCCCTCCCTTGCTCTCGCCCGTGGTCTCTTTCTGGTCACCTGGAAATGCTCTCCTGATCCACTGTTTGCTAGAGCAGCAGGAATGACCATTATCCACCACGGATCACAAAGAAAGGCCTGCAAACTCCGGATACCGAGTGAGAGTGAGAAAAAGGGAAAGAGGAGAAAGAAAGAGAGAGGGTCACACTTCTCTGACATGCATTCATCCGATGGGTCGTTTCATCCCTGAAAAACAAAAACACCACAGAAGAAAAGCAAAACTGGAAACCTGCAGGAAGGAAAAAAGAAATGCAACCGGGGGGGATAGAGCAGCAATTTAACCTCACACACACACACACACACACACACACACACACACACACACACACACACACACACACACAAAAACAGATGTACACACACACATACTTGATGTCGCATGAAAGCCATCATAAACTCAAGCTCTCTCTCCCCCTCTCGCTCTGAACTGTGTGATAAATGTTTAATTAGGAGACTAATTGTGTGTATAATTAACAGTCATCAATCTCATAACATCGGAGAGTAATCATCAGCTAATGCTATCTGATGTGTACTTACACACACACACACACACACACACACTCAAGCACCCCTGCACATGAACTCACACCAAAATATGCCATGCATATTTAATGTTATTTAAATATCCATTAACACTCTATTATTTAACTTTATAAGGAATAAAACATGCATAAATTATATATTTACATTTCTGAAGAAAATTATGAGTGGTAGTTGTATTGCAAATCTTGTTTCCACTATGCTAATGTGTTGATGGTGGCTGCCTACTAGCTCAAGACCCTACTTTATACCTTTTTTATTTTTTATTTCATTGTCTATAAAGCAATAAAAAAGTCTGATCACTTAGAAAAGCTTTGGTAAACACCATTAATGAATTATAATTGTATGACTGTATCTTGCCCTCTGAGTAAATCTGACTGTTTACTGCATTTCCAATAAGGTCAAGCTTTTCTCCACTAGAGAAAACATAAAACAAATTGTACTTGTAATGCAAGTTTAGCATCAAGACTTATCACCATATGCGGTGAGCTTAAAAAAAAACGGAAAGCATTTTTATTTAGCATAATTGCTTTTAAGGTAGATGTTTTACAACTTTTTAATAGCTTTGTCACATAAGGTGGTAAATAATGTAAGCGTTTGAGATGTTTTCTTAACGATGCTATTTTTTTTTTGCTAAGTGAGGATCACACGGACTGAATTTTGCATGTAAATCTCACCACAGATGTCAAAAATTTACACATCTTATACTGTCAAATATGACAGAAGAGTGACATCCTTAAATTATACCCT
The DNA here is from genome assembly GCA_033026305.1 of Cirrhinus molitorella. Classification (NCBI taxonomy): domain Eukaryota; kingdom Metazoa; phylum Chordata; class Actinopteri; order Cypriniformes; family Cyprinidae; genus Cirrhinus; species Cirrhinus molitorella. The sequence goes on from CM065120.1 coordinate 8,749,533, forward strand.
AGAAACAGTCGCAACACACAAGCACGCATATCTGCGGATGGTAAAAGCAAAAAACCTGCTAACAGTGTGATGGCGGTTACAGATTACGAGTAGTCAGATTATGTCAATGTTAGAACGCTGGATATACTGAACTGCTTTTAATACAGCCATATCTGTTTAGTCCATTATAAGTCTCTACACACACAAACATGCACACACATGGACAAAGACATACATAGTTTTACTACGATACCAGATACTCCTGAATGTCAGATAGGATCCTTGTGAATTTCCCCTCAGGGATCTATAAAACACCTTTATCTGTGTATCTGTGAGTGATATGTGGCCGCTGTGGGTCATGTTGTGTTTACATATATGTAGAAATGACTACTACTTGTCAACAAAGCAAATATATTTAAAGAAATATTGTGGTGTACAAAATTAGATGCACAAAGAAATTGTGGCTGTGAGGAAAATTGCAGAATGTGACTTAGTTTCTGACTTTCTGTTCAACCATTGCATGACATTTCCCTACTTCAAACAAATAATTTGATGTTTCCAGTCTATCAACCTTTTTAAATCTTTATGGTTCAAACAGATATATTTCTTTAGCTGTCTTTATCAGTAGGCAATATTTAATTTCATTCTATAGTAATTAATGTTAACACTTACATTTGCCTTGTCAAGAACAGTTGTTTAACTCTGGTATGGTGAAAATGTTGTTTATGACACTATCAAAAATTCTAACTGTAAATTTGTGGGGGGGGGCAATGATTTTTGCTAATTAAAGTTAATATTAGCAACTTGAGCTCTGACATTCAACCTTGTAATATTTGTAACATCTTAAACTGTGACTTATCACAAAGGATGTTTTGATATTAAAATGTTGTGGGCTGTTATTTTATTTTTCAGTTATAATGTATAATTAATTTTAAAGTAGAAATACAGAAAAACAGTATTATACAGTCAAACCAAAAATTCTTCATACAGTTAAACCTAGCAGTGAAGCATCCTAGTAAAATGTATAAAAAACTGTGACCAAAAATTTGATTTGACACTTTGACCTGATCATGTTTTGTTTTTTTTACATACCTTTCTGTCAAAGTTATCTGACATTTTGTGCTGACACCGTTTAACTCTTGAGTTCCTGTCCTATTTTACATTACATTTAGACATTTAGCAGACGCTTTTATCCAAAGCGACTTACAAAGGAGAACAGTGGAAGCAATCGAAATCAACAAAAGAGCAACAAAAACATGCGAGTGCTATGACATGTCTCAGATTGCCTAACGCAGTACATATAGCAAGGATTTTTAAAGTACATAATAAATAAAAGAAAATAGCACTATTTTATTTTATTCTATTCACTATAGTTTAGAAAATGGTAATAAAATAGTGCTTTTTAACTATTAATAAAATGGTAAAATCTGAAACTTTTCAGGCATTAATGGCATAATTCTTAAATATTTCTTAAATATCTTTAATATTGCAGTTGTTTATCTTAGAAAGAAATGTGATTAAATAGAGATCAAATGAAGATTTTAACTTTTCTCATTGCTCAGCAGAGCTACAGTCATGTTTTGCTATTCATGTGCTTATTGTTTTTGTTTGCACTGGAACAACACACACACACACACACACACACACACACACATAAAACAGAGAAGAAAAGTCAAACTTGACAAAATTTCACAGAGAACTCAAAAATGGCCTGGACAAAAATTATTGGCACCTTGTCAAAATTGTAAGAAATAATTGCTTTTCAAGCATGTGATACTCCTGTAATTTGTATTTAGACACACCTGTGGCAAGTAACAGGTGTGGGCAATATAGTAATCACACTTGCAACCAGTTAAAATGGAGAAAAGTTGACTCAACCTTTGTGTTTAGTGTGACACTGAGCATGGAGAAAAGAAAGAAGTGGAAAGAGTGGAAAAAATTGTGGAAAAACAAGTCCATCTCCAGAGATCGTCATGTTCCTGTGTCCACTGTGCGCAATATCATCAAGAGGTTTACAGCCCATGGCACTGTAGCTAACCTCCTATGGAATTGTTCTTGTGTCAAAAAATATGCCATTACAAAAGAAAAAAAACGCAATGAAAATGAAAAAAATTAACTCAGTCCCACAAATTTAACATGCGGTTCAAATATGTTTCATTCTTTGTTAATGATTTTCAAAGATTAGTTTTCGCAAATCGTGGATTTGAATGCCTTGCCACAGATTTCCCTTATGCTTTGCAAATTTTCGTTTGCTGTTTTGACACAAACCTCTCGCGGGGGCGGGCTTAACAGTGGTTCGCTCCTATTGGCTCGTGAGCTTTTGATCGACAGCTCACTGAACCGGAAGCACTGTTTCAGTGGCGCGGGCGCATGTCTGGATTGTGGAGCTGTAAGTAGTTTACACTAATGGTAATAAAAGTGTATGAAGGAATATTAATGATAAAACAGGGATATTTTCCTTATCAGAAGAATAAGAATACTGTTATTTGACATGAGCAATCGGGAGGCTCACGGAGCGTCGGCAACATCCTTCCCATCCTCCTCGGCAGGACATTCGTTTTTCATTACTAGGATAATAAATAAAAAAATTGAGATACCAGTTTTATTCCTGTGCAGAATGCAACAGTTGGGTGTTTATTTAGATCGTTAAGTGTTTATGCAGAGTGCAGTTATGTAGTTTGATTCGTTACGTTACCTTGATTGCTCTTTGTACCCCAACATTTTGCCCCTTGAAATTATAATTTTCTGAGCAGTTTTGAGATATTGAGCTTTTACATACCATACTCCTTTGTAGATATAACCTAAAAATCACATAATGTAAGTAGTCAGAAAATACTAACGTGAATAATGTTAGCTAGATTTAAAAAAAAAAAAAAATAGTGAGAAAAAACCTATATGTAATGTAAGTACTTGCTATGATTCTAAGTGGTTTAACCTCATTTTATAAAACCATCATGGTGCTGTGTTACAATTTACACATTTATTTACAGAATGTTGTTATTCAAAACACATTCAAGCAACAACATCTGCTTTGTGTCAACACATGTAATTTTACTGGTGCTTAACGCACCTTAAAGAAAAATATTTTTCACACATAAATTCATAAATTGAGGTCAAACCACTGGAGTCAAATTGATTACTTTGTGTTTACTCTGTTACTCTGGATCCTGAATCTGGTAGTTGTGTAGGCTGTCAATTAAGGGACAGAAATCTCTTCTATTTAACTAAACCTAATTGTTTCTTTTTCTTTTTCAGATGGTGGAGCAACTTTTTCAAGAGAAAATTGTTGACAATGACTCAGAGATGATGGTGTGGTGGTACCAGAGATCTTTTGTCCTTTATCAGACCAAAAACTCGCTATTCTGCGTGGATTGATTAATCCTTTGACATAGAGGTTTGAAAGATGGCAAAAGCTGGTTCACAGCTGAACTCATTCTTTGAAACAATGTCCTACCTGAAATCCTAATGGAGACATTTCTGACTGTTGGGCTTCCCTTCTCATTGTGTTTAGATTCATCCGCTGGGTTTTTCATGCCAACGCCTGTTTACCTATCTGAGGAGTCAGCGCTGCTTAATGTTTAGGACAAATGCAATGCAAGACATTGCGTATGTTATTTATCGTTGTATGGTTGATTAGATTTGAAAGCATTTTCTGTTTGTTTAAACATCTATAGCTTTTTTTTTTTTTTTACCAAGGAGGCACATGATCTAGAAATTGTACTGTCTTCCATTGTCTGTTGTATAATAATTCACTAGAAAATCACATTAAATTTCCATTCATTTATTCTGAACTTTTTTTGTAAAATTCTGTAACAAAAACACTGAATCCTTTAACCATTCAAAATTAACAGGAATATTCTGTCAAGACATTTTTTAAATTTGTTAATTTCAATCTGCACACTTCAAACTGCATTTCAGCATATTTAATATTTGTAAAATAATGTAAACAAAAACATTTAAGACTTTGTAACCATTCAGAAGCATCTAAAATCATTAACAAGCTTTGAACAGTATCTATGCATTTCAAGAAAGAAATTAAAACTATTGGGAGGAACATTCTGTCTAGACATTTGAGTTCATTTCAAAATCTACACTCTGTAAAAACAAGTACCATGTTGCACTGCTGTTTTCATGATATCTCTAAACTTATTCAAATCTGACAGATGTGCAGTTGTGATCAAACTCAACAGTTATTTTAAAGGCTTGTGTCTCCGACAGAAGCAGGTGCATATGTGCTTGACCAGTCAGCCACTGCATCACCTGTGGCACAGAGAGTGCCTCCTCATCCTGGGTATAGCCATCTAGGGCAATAAAATAATACAATATGTACATTTAATGACATCACTTCATAGAGTACAATAATCATTCAAAACATGTAATTTGAAAATGTACAATTTGTCTGTAACTAACTGCTGCTTTAGAAAACTGCAAGTTTAACATTAGAACAAACTTAACAAGAACACTTATGCTCACCAAGTGTGCACTTATTTAAAAGTATAGTAAAAACTAATTTTGTGGCACACATTAATTTTAAATATTTTTTGTTCTATTGTAATCATTTTAAGATGTATTTTTTCCGGTGATAGTAGAGCTGAATTTTCAGCATCATTACTCCAGTCTTCAGTATCACATGATCCTCATCCTAATACGCTGATTTGACATTTAAATATTTATTCTTCATTATTATTATTATCATGATCAATAAAATCAGTTTTTGCTGCTTAAAATATTTGTGAAACTGAAAAAAGAGGAATTAATGCTTTTATTCATCACATTTAATGAAAAAAGTTAAAAATGTTACAAAAGATTATGTAATAAAGGCTTTAATGAATTTAATATAAAATAGTAAGAATAATTTAAGAATAATTTATCTTAGTAATGGAAAACTTACCTCAGGCTGCCTCGAATGTCCTGCCGAGGAGGATGGGAAGGATGTTGCCGACGCTCCGTGAGCCTCCCGATTGCTCATGTCAAATAACAGTATTCTTATTCTTCTGATAAGGAAAATATCCCTGTTTTATCATTAATATTCCTTCATATACTTTTATTGATTTGACTTTTCTGTTTTTTTGTGTGTTGTTCCAATGTAAACAAACAAACAAAAAATTAAAAATGTGTGTACCAAAACATTTGCAACTGCCAGAATATTCAGAGAGAAGGGTTGCATTTTCTGACAGAATTGCATGACTATACAAGATAAATAGGATAAATTGAGAATCACAACTTTTTTTTTTTCACACAGGGATCATGATTGTGAACTCAGCAAAATAATGTAGGCTACTAGAGTCTGTGACAAAATATTAATTGCTGCAAAAATTATTTATTCTAATTCATTTGAATTGATTATTTTTTGAATGAATAATTCAGTGACTCACTCATAAATACTTTGCTTGTTCCATTACTGAATGAATCAGCTTTTTAGAATTAATCTCTTGAATGAATAATTCAATAACAATACATTTTTAACAGTCACTTTATAATCAACACTGTAATCAACAAACATTATTTGAAGCACCAAACTAAAGCGAAAATTACTTTCAAAAGATGCTTTGCTCCATTTTGATCACCACTATAGACACCTGTGTTTATATCCGAACTATAAACTATTATCCCAGTATTTTTTGGATAATATGAATCATTGTAAGACATAAATAATAATGTGTGGTTGAACAGACTATGAAGCTGTTTCATACCTAAAAATGATAACTGCTCTCTCTGTGTCATCAGAAGTGCGAAAACAAATTCTAATTTCTATCCACCTTGTTCTTCAATGCAGAATTAAGCCTATGGCCGCTATAGAAGAATAACAAGGTGCAATACAAGGTAAAACTGTCTGCACTACACTACAGTACGATAATACAATCTGGTAAGATACACTAATTTGCAGTATCAGGCAGCAAAACAGGATGTTTTGTATAGCTAAAAATAGCTGGACACAGATAAGAGCAGAAGCCAGACCCGTAAAATTTACATATGGCCCACTCTTATAGAAATATAAGGTGGATATGAATTTGCATAGGGGATTAAATCTAGATCGCGATCTTTAAATGATTAATCATGTAGCTCTATTTTTCAGATTATTGTCCTGAGCGTAAAAGCTCAGTAAATGCCAAGATGAAGTCTGCATTCAGAAATCAGATGTGAATATTTTCCCAAAACTAAATGCCCTGCACTGTACTTTAATGTTTTTATACCTCTAAGCTTTTGGTATATACCAACAAATCACAATTGTTTAAAAGGCAAAGCAGATATCTTGAAATTGCCAAAAATAGTGATAATATCTTCAGGAAAGATATTTTTCTTCTTTTTATTCCGAAATCACATATAATGAGCCTGTAAGAGTGGCAAAATGAGATTCTTCCGAACCTATTAAGATGAACATTACTGAACACAATGCTATTTAGACTTCTTCTCAGACTCCTCTAGAATCTACCTGCCAAAACAGTGCAGACTTCACGTGGAACCCGTTTGAAAACATACTTCCACTTTGTGGAAAGATTAAATGATATTTGCGAGGTGTTTATGTGGATCATGTAAACAACAACACCTTGTGATATTCCAGCAGCACAGTCGTCTTCTCATTCTCCTCTCCTCTCTCAGGCTCCCTCACTGCCTCTGTCAGATTGACATATTGGGTTAATAAGTGCCTCTCCCTAGCCTGAGCAAACTAATTAAATATTAATCCTGAAGTGGAGGTCAGAGAAAACTAACAAACAGCCGCTTGGATGCACACACGCTCAGACGTGAACACACACAGGGCCGCATATCTGCATTATCAGAAGTGTTTAAGCTGTCTAATTAATTTTTCTGCTCATATGGTGGAACTTGGCTGGGCTTTAAAGTGCACTGGCATGTTCATGAACACATACACCGATAATCTTGTCATATAGACAAACACACAAATACTCATGAGATCATGCTAAAGCATGCTCAAAACAATTACCCTAACAAAGACATCCAGTGCAGTTCGTGATCGCAAAAGACGTAAATAATTCTGACAAGAGTCAATTAACATTCATTTAATTTATATATATATATATATAAATCAACAGGATTATTTTGAAGCAAAATTAGTCTATTGAGCAGCGAATCAGCATATTAAAAAGATTTCTGGAGGATTATGTGACTGAAGACTGAAGTAATGATGCTGAAAATTCAGCTTTGCATCACAGGAATTAATGCAGTTAGAATTATTTCACAATAATCCTGTTTTTACTGTATTTTTTATCGGATACAAATGCAATGTTGAGCATAATATATTGTTTCATCCCTGTCAAAGTGAACAACCTATGTATTTTACAACCTATGAAGGTCTTATATGTCACTGAGGGTCTAACTCGAGCAATTAAAACAAGTGAATGAGTAACTAAGGCTGAGAAAAAGGAGAGGGTGTTGGAGGTTCAAACATCGGAAGCGTTATTCCCGGTGGACTAGGAATTATGGCATAATGATAAGTTTCCCCTCTCCCCAACCATCCGATTGGATTTATAGCTTCACTTGGTCATGTCTTCATGGAGTCATCTGCTCACACTTACTGTATATCATGAGCTGGGTGTTGGAGAGTTTTCTCATATGGTATTATAATTATCTATTTAACAGGATCTATTATGACGGCAGTACAAAGGGGAATCGTTTTTTTACAACCTGCCATCTGTGTGTGAGTGAGCAACAACTACTGGATCATTTGCTGAAGTCTGCATAAGATGTTGTGAAAAATGAATTAGCATTTAATGCATGCTGTTAAATCATATGCATTAGCCAGCCATGTCAACTACTGGTCGTTTCCTGTCAGTATACTACCAAATCAGAAGACTGTAGATTGTTTAACACCAAACACACCAAGCACAGATGCTTGTGAACACCTTTCTACAGCCTAATTTTACTGCCTAATCTTTGAGCGTTTTTATTGTGCTGGTACTTTGGTGCTATGGAGCTTTTGATATTCTTCATGTAGACACATAATTAATCGGCCATATTGGCTGCACTGAATGTAAACAATGCCACTGAACCAAATGCAAACTCCAAATTTAGCTGATTATTGCTGTACAATTTTTGTCATGTTAGGCTGTACTAATCGTTTGGACCGTTAAAAACATTTAGAGTACTATAGCCGGCCAAAAGTTATAACAAATTAAGGAGGAGAAGTGTGCAAAAAACTTTCTGAGGAACAAAAGGTGTTTGTGGTTGGCCAAACTGAATCAGAATTTCCAGGACAAGAATTTTGACAACATTCGTGTTTGTTCTTATCATTTCTGGTCAGTTGGGTGAAGTGTTGTATTAGAATGAACTTTTCCAATAAGTTTAAATGTTCTTGAATTTAATCAATAAATTCAAATAGCATGGCAATATAGGGCTGTTGCCAGTCAAATGAATCCAGAATCAACAAAATCTGTGTTTACAATGCAGAGATGGCACAAAATCTGGCATTTAGCATTTTTACACTGACTTCAGGACTTGAATGCAGTTAACCTGGGGTTGCAAATGCATAATTAATGTTTTGATGTTTTAAAAAAAAATGTTGAATAGTGAAATTTAAAATGATTTGGGAGGAAAAATGGAATATAAACTTTAAATGTGATGCAATCTGGGAAAACCTGTCGGATGTTGCGCTGGGACGTTTTCAAGAAATTCAAAAAATAGGTTGAATGCCAATTTTTTGTCAAAATTAGGTTTTCATTAAATTATTATTCTATAACATCTTATCTATCATCTCTGAAAATATCTTGGCAAAATTGACAAAATTCAGTCTGATGACAGTCTGTTATATAAACAGTGTGCAAACAGTTGCGGTGCGCTCGCGTTTCTACATAAACTCAACTACAAGGTACACTATTTGTGCTATTTAAACATACAAGGGGTGATTAAAAGTTCGGAGACTATACCCACGATAAACAACTGAAAACAGACGGTAGTCTGTTTGTGTAATAATGCAGTATAGTGCTCCTGACATCTCTCCTTAAACCTGTAAAGTTAAAGTAAAACACGTCTCACTTTAAACCCATTTTTCCAAAATTCCATTCCTGAAAATCATAGCTATGAGCCAACTTCAGTAACTTTTGTTACGTTCAAGCTATGGACAAAATAAAAACTGTTTTGGAAAGGGTCTGAACCCAGCTTTCATAGTATCAAAACCTAAAAAAGGTAAAATTTCACTGTGTGTTGGGACTTCCCAGATCGCATCACAAATATAAACCTAAAATCCCCAGTAGGTGGCAGCAAATCACTGCATGAGTGAGTCGATGAGTCATTTATTCAACCAATTAGTTCAATGGCTGACTTATTCAGTAAGGAAACACTGTCGTATTTTGCTCAGAGATAAAAAACATTTCTGCTGTGGCTTTGTTTGAAACTATTTTTGTTGACGAAACACAGCTAAAACAGGAGCTTGTGTCTAAGAATTTAAGTAAGTTAATATTAACTTCTTGTTTATTAAGCTGTTTATCAAATCAATATCATGTTTGCGATTGTGCTGTTATTTGGAGAAAAACGTCATTTTGGGGAAATTCAAATGTATTTTAATAGACTTAATCATGCAGTGAAATCTTTTCTGATGAAGAAACAAACTCATCCATGTCTTGGATAGCCTGAGGGTCAGCAAATTTTCATTTTTGGGTGAACTATTTCTTTGAAGGACAGAATTTCCTGATAATTTACTTACCCCCATGTCATCCAAGATGTTTGGACGGCAATGGTGGCCAATGGGTTGAAGGTTCAATGCAGCTTCACAGGGCTCCACACAATCCCAGCCAAGGAATAAGGGTCTTGCCTAGTAAAATAATAGGTCATTTAAATATATATATATATATATATATATATTTATATACTTTTTAACCACAAATGCTTATGTCTAGCACTAACTCTGCGATGCACATGCATCTTTAGATTCCTCGGCTGGGATCATGTAGAGCCCTTTGAAGCTGCACTGAAATGGCAATTTGGACCTTCAACCCGTTGGTCACCATTGAAATCCATTAAAGGGAAAAAAAATCCTGGAATGTTTTCCTCAAATACCTTCATTTCTTTTCGACTGAAGAAAGAAAGAAAGAAAGATTCAATAAAACAAACCCGTTCAAAGGAGTCATTTATTTATGATTCAGACACAGGTTCGTGCCATGTTAGTTGTAACAACATGCTATCTGATGAAATGGCATAAGTTTTCCTTACTATCACCAACAGTGGGCACATTTTCAATTACGGTCACATTTTGGTGACCACTTTAGTGGCAGTCTGGAGCCCTGCACTGATATTACACACCTTTAACTTAATAACAATAACTTAATTAATCTCCAAAGAACCATAAGCCATGATCTCAAAAGCCCAACAAAGAGGTTTCCTTGTAGAATTAGAGCTGTAGAATTAGAAAACGAAAGTTCAGCTGAAAATGTCACTTTCTCACTTGCTTTATGCCCTGTCTCTCCGTCTCTTCCGGTTTTCACCTAAAGTACTAATGAACCTCTGTGAATGTGTTTAACTTCCATCTCCCTCATGCATTCTCGCACCGTCTTTCACACACACTCTCTTCTTCTCACAGTTGATAAGGCTCATGGGAACCTTTCCTTTTCAATCAAGAAAGAGCAACTATTTATATGACCTATGAACTCTGACAGAGCACTGGACCCTGGACTAAACAAGAATATCAGAGGCGTGCGGCTGTGAGCTTTTGCTGGATGGAACAAAAGATAATCAGCCTTTCAGCAGAAAATAAACACTCACGCTTATCTTTTCTGAGTGTATCGCTCTCTTTTAGTCTCTATAAATGTTTAATGTCAGGCAAATGAGCTTCTGAGGAGAAGACGACCATCTTTTCAGAGATAACAGTAACTGATGTTACCATGTTCAAGTAATCTGGGCAAATATAAGTAGGTGCACAGAAAAAGGTGAAAATTAAATCACACACTCACACACTTTTAACATCTGCACATTGTAAGCCACCAAGCATAATCAAAATCTACTGTTAATTAAGTTTGTAAAGAAAAACAGGCGATGAGGGTTGTTGTCTGGAACCCACACACGAAAACTCAATCTCGCAGATGCGCGTGCAGAAAATATGGCTTTCCTCACCCTATACGTTGCGTCGAGAAGACGAGTTAACTCCCACGGTGAGCGTGTCAGATAAATTTTCAAACTGCTGCCGTTGAAAAAACACCCTCTCAAATAATTAAAACCAATTCATGTCAATTAGTTCCACATGGAATGCAAATTAAAAGAGCATAATTAATCAGAGCTCTTCGTTAAAGGGGGGAGGAGTAATTAGCAGGGTTTAATTCCGTCATTTTAATTGCATTTTTCTAATTGAAATTTCGTACACTTGTCTCACGTTCTGAGATGGCATTATCTCAGCGAGGTGGAGGATTGCGCTCGCAGCATGTGTGATTGTGTGTCTTTAGGTGAGGCATTCATTTGGACTGCTGATGTGTGTACTTAATTTGATGATTGCTTAATATACATTACAATCAAGTCGATGTCAAAGTGACATTGGGTGGAATATCTACTCAAAAGCCGGAGATTTGTGGTATAGTGGGGATTTAATTCTACATAAAAGGAATGAAAATTCATGACTATATGTGTTGCATACATACATACATATATATATATATATATATATTTTGGGCCTAAACACAAAGCCTGGCGTTCTTAAGTAATAATGCAACACATGCAAAATGTAAAAAAATTAAAAGCCGTAAGAAAAAAGTAAACACAAGAATAAGATGCCATGCTGATTATAATGTGTGTGAGCTGTGAGAATTGCAACATAGTGATTTTATGATAAAAAATCGTGATATCCTGTACTTGACCTGACCTTTGGCTACAAAACAGTACAGCATCAGATGGTAATACTTTGGTACTTTGATATATACTATAGTACTTGGTATTTACATGAGTTATCATTAACTAAAACCAATATTTTTATTATTTAATATAAACTAAAATAAAATGAATTATGATAAAAAAAATCCTAATATTCTGTTATTATCATGACCTAAAACCATTTAATGTTTTTATTATTTAAAATAAAATATATATATATCCCGTACTTCATCTTACCTTTAGCTACAAAACAGTGCAGCATTGGTTTCAGATGTCAATACTGTGAAACTTTGATACATCCTATAGTATTTTTTTTATTAACATGTAATGTTATGGTATTTACATGAGTTATTATAATTAACTAAATTAAATATCTGGATTATTTTAAAAAATAATAATAACAATAAATTATGATTAAAAGTCCTGATATCTTGTACTTGTTCTGACCTTTGCCAACAAAACAGTACAGCACTGATATCAGATGTAAAACTGTGGTACTTTGATACATACTATAGAATGTTTTGATTATCATGTAATGTTATGGTAAGTTATTATAATTACCTAAAACCATTTAATATTTGTATTATTTTAAAATAAAATAAAATAATAAATTGTGATAAAAAAAAAATCCTGATTTCCTGTACTTTTTCTGACCTCTTTCTGGCTACAAAACAGAACAGCACTGATATCAGATGGTAATAATGTGTAATTTTGATATAACTATAGTACTTTTTTGATAAACATATAATGTTATGGTATTTACATGAGTTATTATTGTTAACTAAAACCTTTAAAATAATTGTGTTATTTGAAAAAATAAATAAATAAATAAATAAATATATATATATATCCTGACATCCTGTACTTGATCTGACCTTGGCTACAAAACAGTACATTATCAGATAATAATGTGTAATTTTAATATATATTATAGTACTTTTTTGATAAACATGCAGTGTTATGGTATTTATTATCGTTAACTAAAACCATTAAAATAATTTTGTTATTTGAAAAATAATTTTTTTTTTATATATTTCAGTCTATTGTCAAGTAAACATTTAAGTTGAAGACCTAAACCTGCTAACTGGGAATAAAATAAATAAGTTCTTAAATAGAAATAAAAGAAATGTAACTTAAACAGTAATATTAATGTTAAATTGAATACCAAATTCCACGTACAGTACCATTGTATTTAAATGTTACTCCAAAGAATATCTAGGTAATACCACAGTAAATGTCCAAAAACCGTTATATTTTTATTGCCTTTTCCAAAATAGGTTTTTTAACACACATTTAACAAAAAGTACCAAAAACATGTTTTTTGGACATGGTACCTTGGCACTATCATGGTAGTATTTTTGGAAATACCATGTAAAAACTATGCCACATGAATTTCATAAGTATTACCATCTGATACCATCACTGTACCATAGTAGGGATGGAATGATAAATCATGATAAAATTCCCCACGGTCAGTATTACCCTTTCATTATTTTAATTTAATTTCAATTTCAATTATGCTTTTAGAACATTTCAAGCACATTTTTAACAAAACTGTGATAATTTAGGTCACTATAATCATGATAAGACATTTTCATACCGTTACATCCCAATTATAGTATCATCGGCATATGTAAGGGGGATAAAACCATGTTACTTTGGTGTATATTATGGTATTTAAATTAACATGCCATGGTATTTTTATGATACGCCAAGCTTTTTCCAAGAACACTAACAAAACATTGTCCAAAAACTATTTGTAAGTGTACCATACTAATATAGTATGAGTTCTTTGTGAATGCACAAATACAGGACAAGACTAAGAACAAAGGACAAATCCAGATGTTAGATCTTCAAGTACACCAATACAGACAAATGTCTTGGCGGCCGGATATTTTTCAAGACTTTTTGACTCCTCACCCTGTGATGCCATTGAAAGGTCAAAGGGTCAGATCTCTGGACGGAAGCGACCCGGGTGGGAATGAAGACTGTAGCGTCTCTCATCCCGTCATCCGTGCACACAAACTCACACAACCGCAAAGACCTAAAGCTGTAACCCCCTCTGCTTGAAACACTAATTGTTTTTGGACAGGGTAACATGAGCGAGGGATGAACCTGAGAGAGGGATCGGTCGGAAGAGGAAAAGAGGAGGACGGGACCGTGGGGGCCAAAGACGTCTAATAAATTATACCTCCACTGGATAATACATTTTCACCTATGCGGAAGAGTGAGAGAGAACAGAAAGATACTTCAGGTGGTCCTCTGAAAACTCAAAGCCTCTTTTGTCATGCATGAAACTACTAAGAAAAACAAAACAAACAAACACATGCAGAAGAAGTTTCCTTTAACCCAAAGCTGTCTTGACCATTATCATCATTATCATCAAACAACAAACTAGGGCAAGTTTAACTGGTAACAGTTTGCAATAAGGTTCATTAGTTAAAATTAGTTAACTACATTAGATAACATGAACTAAGAATGAACAATACGTTTTTGTTAACATTAGTTAATGCAACTTTAACTAACATGAACAAACTGAAAGACTGTATTATTAACTAACATTAACAAAGACTAATAAATAGTGCAATAAATGTATTGTTCATTGTTCGTTCATGTTAATTAATACATTAACTAATGTTAACAAATGACACATTATAAAGTGTTACCATTTAATTTGTTAACAAAAACAATGAACAATACCTCTACAAGATTTATTAATATTAGTTAACATTTACTAATACATTTTTAAAACACATTTTTAAAAAGTTGTATCTGTTAACATTAGTTTATGTACTGTGAACTAGCATAAACAAACAAAAACAAACGAAAAAATAAATAATAAAATGGCTAAGACTTTGAGATCCCATTAGTTAATGTTAGTATATTTATTAACAATGAGTAATATATTATTATGATTTTTTTACTAGAATTTTTTTTACTAAATACTGAAATTAAATTTTACATATGGAAAATGCACATTACTTGTTTTTTTATCATTTATATGGCACGTAATTTAAAGCAAGGTTGTTATTACTAAGTAAAAGTAAATCTAAACTAAAACGACAACTGTCAATATTTCTAATATGTGTTTCTAATAAGTTTTTTTTTTTTTAACTATTTAAAACATGACAAAAGTACATAAAATGACTAAAATACACATATCGCTCATATGTATACAAATATATATATTCATTAATTCCTCCAGACCTAGGGGTCGACCGATATGTGTTTTTTAGGGCTGATGGCGATATTGATTATTGCAGATCACTGTAGGCCGATAACCGATATTTTAAACTAATATATACACTACCAGTCAAAAGTTTGGACACACCCTCTCATTTAACATTTTTTAAAGAAGTCTCTTATGCTCATCAAGGCTGAATTTATTTGATCAAAAATATAGAATAAAAAATGTAATATTGCGAAATATTATTACAATATAAAATAATGTTTTTTTATTTTAATATACTTTACAATATAATTTATTCCTGTGATGCAAAGCTGAATTTTCATAAATTGTTACTCCAGTCTTAAGTGTCACGTGATCCTTCAGAAATCATTCTAATACAGGTCCTTCTCAAAAAATTAGCATATTGTGATAAAGTTCATTATTTTCTGTAATGTACTGATAAACATTAGACTTTCATATATTTTAGATTCATTACACACAACTCGAAGTAGTTCAAGCCTTTTATTGTTTTAATATTGATGATTTTGGCATACAGCTCATGAAAACCCCAAATTCCTATCTCAAAAAATTAGCATATTTCATCCGACCAATAAAAGAAAAGTGTTTTTAATACAAAAAAAGTCAACCTTCAAATAATTATGTTCAGTTATGCACTCAATACTTGGTCGGGAATCCTTTTGCAGAAATGACTGCTTCAATGCGGCGTGGCATGGAGGCAATCAGTCTGTGGCACTGCTGAGGTGTTATGGAGGCCCAGGATGCTTCGATAGCGGCCTTAAGCTCATCCAGAGTGTTGGGTCTTGCGTCTCTCAACTTTCTCTTCACAATATCCCACAGATTCTCTATGGGGTTCAGGTCAGGAGAGTTGGCAGGCCAATTGAGCACAGTAATACCATGGTCAGTAAACCATTTACCAGTGGTTTTGGCACTGTGAGCAGGTGCCAGGTCGTGCTGAAAAATGAAATCTTCATCTCCATAAAGCTTTTCAGCAGATGAAAGCATGAAGTGCTCCAAAATCTCCTGATAGCTAGCTGCATTGACCCTGCCCTTGATAAAACACAGTGGACCAACACCAGCAGCTGACATGGCACCCCAGACCATCACTGACTGTGGGTACTTGACACTGGACTTCAGGCATTTTGGCATTTCCCTCTCCCCAGTCTTCCTCCAGACTCTGGCACCTTGATTTCCGAATGACATGCAAAATTTGCTTTCATCCGAAAAAAGTACTTTGGACCACTGAGCAACAGTCCAGTGCTGCTTCTCTGTAGCCCAGGTCAGGCGCTTCTGCCGCTGTTTCTGGTTCAAAAGTGGCTTGACCTGGGGAATGCGGCACCTGTAGCCCATTTCCTGCACACGCCTGTACACGGTGGCTCTGATGTTTCTACTCCAGACTCAGTCCACTGCTTCCGCAGGTCCCCCAAGGTCTGGAATCGGTCCTTCTCCACAATCTTCCTCAGGGTCCGGTCACCTCTTCTCGTTGTGCAGCGTTTTCTGCCACACTTTTTCCTTCCCACAGACCTCTTGCTTGAGGGTGTCAATGATGGCCTTCTGGACAGCAGTCAGGTCGGCAGTCTTACCCATGATTGCGGTTTTGAGTAATGAACCAGGCTGGGAGTTTTTAAAAGCCTCAGGAATCTTTTGCAGGTGTTTAGAGTTAATTAGTTGATTCAGATGATTAGGTTAATAGCTTGTTTAGAGAACCTTTTCATGATATGCTAATTTTTTGAGATAGGAATTTTGGGTTTTCATGAGCTGTATGCCAAAATCATCAATATTAAAACAATAAAAGGCTTGAACTACTTCAAGTTGTGTGTAATGAATCTAAAATATATGAAAGTCTAATGTTTATCAGTACATTACAGAAAATAATGAACTTTATCACAATATGCTAATTTTTTGAGAAGGACCTGTATGCTGATTTATTATAAGAATTATCAATGTTGGAAACAGTTGTGCTGCCAAATATTTTTTTGCAACCTGTGACTGTTTTTTCAGGATTCTTTAATGAATAACAAGTTAAAAAGAACAGCATTTATTCAAAATATAAATATTTTCTAACAATGTAAATCTATGCTATCACTTTTTATTAATTTAACACATCCTTGGTGAATAAAAGTAATAATTTCTTTCAAAAAAAGGAAGAATAAAAATGTACTGACCCCAAACTTTTGAACAGTAGTGTATATTGTTAGAAAACCTTTCTATTTTAAATAAATGTTGTTCCTTTTAACCTTTTATTGATCAAAAAATCCTGAAAAAAGTATCACAGGTTCCAAAAAAAAATATTAAGCAGCGCAACTGTTTCCAACACTGATAATAAATCAGCATATTAGAATGATTTTTGAAGGACCATGTGACACTGAAGACTGGAGTAATGATTGTGGAAATTCAACTTTAATTACAGATATAAATTAAATTGTAATATATATTAATATAGAAAAACATTGATTTACATCACAATAATATTTCACAATATTAATTTTTTTCCTGTATTTTTGATCAAGTGTAAACAGCCTTGATAAGCATAAGAAACTTATTTAAAAAAAACATTAAATGAGAGGGTGTGTCCAAACTTTTGACTGGTAGTGTATGTCTGGAGTAAAAATGAAAATTAATGTCAAAATTAAGAATAACAAGGGCTCTGACAAAAACTTTTAATGCTTTTAAACTATTTTATGGGCAAATCGGTTTTGAAAATGACCGATCCCCATAAAAACACAAACACAAAAGCAGTTAGAATAGCATTAACATTCTTCAAAATATCTCATTTTGTGTTCTGCTAAAAAAAAAAAAAGAAAAAAAATGGGTTTGGAACGACGTGAGGGTGAGTAAGTGAAGAGAGAATTTTAATTTTTGGGTGAACTATCCTTTTAACTAGGGTTCTAGTTGAACACTCTTTCGACAAGGTAAATGAGCTTAATTGAATGCTTTACCACCATTAAAACTGCCCCAGCAGAGAGGACGCCAACCTGTGTGAGTGTATTCCCACTGTAATGGCTTTTCAGTGTGTATATGAATGCAAACGACCCTCTTTTAAAAGCTCCCCCTCCCCACAAAACATCCATTAAGACATTTCATTTCACAGCCACAAAACGAGAGGGACTCCAATAAGTAACATATTAGACCACTTTAGCTGCATGGTCAGCCCTGTTATGATGCAGAGAGTGGATTTCTTTGGATGTACGCACAGGTTAAAGAATCATTTATATGCATAAAAACTCAACCTCTGCCACGAAATAACGCTCTGGTTTAATTAGATTTGAAGGTCAGCGTGTGCTGATTGGAAAGAGCATGTTATATTATCATAAAACCCTTGGAAAAGTGTCAACATATTCCAGTTTGACAGACCCTTATGTTTAATTCAATTGAAAAAGTGTGCATTAGTGCAAGCAAACCTTTCAGCACATTTTTTGCATGGTTTTGTCACGTAGCCTATAAAATGCACTTCATGTGGTAAAATCTAAATTAACTAGTTTTGTTAGAGACAAAAATATTATTTAATATTACTGTAACAACAAGAGTACATTAGGTTAGACCAGGCAGAACCTAACTATGCGTATGGAAATATGAAAGTTTACTTTTTACACTTTAGTTATTTGGTGAAACTGAAAAGTTAGATTTTTAAATATTACAAATATTAATATTAAATTAAATATTAAAAAGTCTGCATTTGATAAATCAAAAATACAGCAAAAACAATAATATTGCCAAATATTATTACAATTTAAAATAACTTTTCCTCAGATGGCTGAATTTCCATTACTCCAGTCTTCAGTGTCACATGATCCTTCAGAAATCATACCAATATACTGATTTGCTGCTCAGTATACATTTCTTATCATTATCAATGCTGAAAACAGTTGTGCTGCTTAATATTTTGTGGAAAGAGATAAAGAGCTATGAAGAGATGTCATTCGGAACTGCAAATTTGAGTTTAGGTCTGTGCATTATTTATAGCACTAATTAAATGAATCAATAAATCAATAGTAGCCTAATTAAAAGTAGTCAAACTGACAGTATAGTTTACTATATATTCATGCTAAAAGTTTTCTTAATGATTTGCTATGTAAATGTGTGGGAGAATGGAGAAAACTGTTTCCACGCAGGAGTGTGTGTGTTTTTCAGGGTGTTTAGGGGTCAGAAGGTGTTTGAAGGGTGACAGCTTGTGCTTTGATCATTAGAGGAAGAGGAAGGGACGATTCTTCATGGATTACACGATCAAACGCAGTGAAATGCACACAGACAAACAAAAAAAAAAAAGTGTACTCACTCTCTCGCACACACAGAGCGACCGGAGATTTGCGAGTTCCACTCGACTGATAGTCTGACAGCTCTGACTAATCAATCACTCTCTCTTTTCCTCTGTTCCCTGAATAAACGAAGGGGAAAAAAAACATGAGTGGAGCTCTCCCTCATTTCCAGTAAGTACATTTTCACATATTAACCATAGCCCTTTTTTCTGCAAACACAAGTAAGAAGTAGTGCTTTATAATGTAAAATTATTATAGGGTGGATAATATTACCACAACTCTACAGACATGAGCTCACCATTATTTTCAGCTGTGTCTAAATTCCTCGTAATCAATGATGTTTAACTGGTTTCAGTATTGAATTAGATTCATTGTGTTTGATCTTAGTTAAAATGAATAAATGAGTGCTTATGTTTAAAAAAAAAAAAATACAGTATTAAGTTTAACTTTTACATTTTATTCTTATGAACAACTGCATGTTTAAAAACGCATTTATCAATGAATCATTCATTCAGGAGATTCCAATGGTAAAATATGTCTTTATTAATTAATTTGATCTAATATATTAAAAAAAAAAAAGACTCAGAATCACTAGAAAATTGTTATTTTGTTTAGATTTCTAATACTTTTTTCTTCAGAATCATGAGAGAATCGTGATTTTTTTTTTTGACCGTTTTTTTTTTAATATTTTTTTTAATTTATCCAGAATCATGTAGCATAAGTTTACGTTTATTACTGCATATAATTCATTAAAATAGAAGTTTAATTTCATAAAGTACAAGTTCATATCAAAATGCACCTATTTTTTGTGTTTTTAAGTTTAAAAATCTTGTCTTGTCTCATTCTCGTTACCTGAATGATCCACGGCTGTTTTTTTTTTAGTGATAGTAGTTCATGAGGCCCTTGTTTGTCCTGATTAGTTAAACTGCCCGCTGTTTAACTGAAAATCCTTCAGGTCCCACAAATTCTTCGGTTTTTCAGCACTTTTGTGTATTTGAACTCTTTCCAACGATGACTGTATGATTTTAAGATCATCCACTGGGGACAACTGAGTCATATGCAACTATTACAGAAGGTTCAAACGCTCACTGATGCTTCAGAAGGAAACACAATGCATTAAGAGCCAGGGGTGTAAACTTTTAAAAACAAACTCATTAACAACTATCACTAAAAAAAAAAAAACAGCTGTGGATCATTCAGGTAACAACACAGAATTAGGAATGAATCAAGTGTATGTATACTTTTGAATGTGGTCATTTTTATAAATTCAACTATTATTTTCTCTTTACTATATGTAAGGTTTGCACAAGTTTAACATATAATAATATAAAATACTATTAAAAATACTCATACATTTTGGCTTTATCTCATGATGACTTTTTTTCCTTAAAACTGAGTTTATCTCTTGCAATTGCAAATTATAAACTCATAATTGCAAGTTTACTTATTTACATAATTGCTTACAATTGTAAGTGTTTCTTCGTAGAATTGTTAGAATTCTGAGATCACATCTCACAATTTTGACTGTTTTTGAGATCATTTCTCATAATTTTGACTTCACAAAAACAAAGAATAGTCAGAAATGAGTCATAAACTACAAAAAGTCTGAGATAAAAAGTCACAATTATCCTTTTTCCCATGACAGAAACAAGTTTTCATTGCAGTTTAGCTACATTCAAAGTCAATCTGCAATCATTTCAACATCACACTAAATACAAACATGCACACATCATTTTATAGAGTAAAATCAGATTTTGACATCCAACATAATCAGAAGCATTAGTGTAAATGCTTGTAAATATGTTGCAAGGCAAGTGTGTGTGTGTTTCCCACTAAAGCATTCAGTGTGTTTTTCTCATTGTGGGCTGTAAACTCTCTCCGCAGGAGTCTAACAACACCTCCCTGCGCCACTCAAAACACACACACACACACACACACACACACAAACACTGTCGCTTGTTCTCTTGAAACCTGTGGTAATTGACCTGAGTCATTTTTATCATGGACTGGACCAGTGTCTGGTAAAACCATTGATTTGGTAAATGAGGTCAAATCTGGTTCACACACAACTGTTGTTTACTTAAGACACAATATTGTCAGCAGACAACCACTGCGTTTTCCCACAAGTGGCTGCTGGCTTGTTAGTGGACATGTCATTTGTAAGTCTAAATGCCTGACAGCTTTAATCCTAATAATAACCACACTATGAAAAGTAAAAATGTTCAGCTAATACCTTAAGAAAATATATTTCTAAACAATGGGGCCTCTTTTGGTGTATATGTTGGTCAGGTTAATAAATTGCTGGACATACCCGTTAAATTGCTACATGTCAAACCTTTTAAGTGTGTAAACAGGTAAAAAAAAAAGAGAACAAAATAAAATTTAATTTGAAATTAGTTTTAATTTATACTGATGTTCATATTAGATTTACATTTTGGCACTGTATTGTGACCCCTGTCAAACTTGCATTTACAATTAAGTGTTTGTACATTGCAAATGGATGTATCATATGACTAAGTGTCCAATGAATCCGTTATTGAGTTCGTGCTAGATGCCCTTTAAATAAAATGTTGCCCTTTACCTCACACTGAGATATTACTTACATTCAAGGTGTAATTTAATATCATCCATTCCTAAACTGGCACAGAGACCTATCTCCATTAAAGTTTTAACACCTCTTATATGAGAGCAGCCAATATTAGTTTTTATCATTTGATTTCCCTGGTTTTCTAAATCTGTGTCCTTCTCTGATCAAATTGCCTTTGGCAAATAGAAAAACAATTTTTCATTTACCTCTGCTTAGCCTTTTTGTTCATTAACTCAAGTGAACTGTACTTTTTTTGGTCTGTTTAGATTTCTCTAAGACTAAACCAGAGTTCATAATTCACAATAGGAATACATTTAAGAAAACAAGATGGAAGAATTTAATTAAGCATACATCTATATTGCTTGTATTCAATTAACATTAATTAGATCATTTGCAACGTCTTATGCAAAGAAAGTAAATTTGCTAGTTGATCTGCTTGGCAGGTCAATCGGTGTCATATGAAAATAAGAGAAAAATATTTTGTGCTTCATGTAGTAAAATATAAATTAATAGATTTACTTAAGGAAAAAAATCTGAAGCCTTTAGGCCACACCAATAAAATGACATGTACAGCAGATATTTAGTTGAACACAGAGGTTATGCAAAGGTTTAAATGTTTCCACCCACTTCATTGCAGCTTCCTAACTAGTTATTATTTATGCAACCATGGTCATATTTACACAGCTGTGGTACATGTTGTTACATTTTAACTTGGCATGTAAATATAAATAATATTTCATTTAAAACATGATCTGTGTTTCTAAATGATTTACTGTATTTATTGACAAAATAATTGCATTTATTAAAATGCACCACATTAGCTGTATGATCTATAAATAATGTAATTTGTAAGATGTAAGAATTATTTAATTGGAAGCAAGATAAATAAGACTAAAAACACAAAACAAGGATTAATCAGACGTAAATAAGTATATGATTTAAATGCATTCTGGAATCTGTTAGGAATCAGTAGACAATGACACTATAATTTCCTCTAGCCTCCCTTTTTATTCCATTCTCTCCAACCATGTTAAAGCGGTGATTAGGTGTTAACTAATCTCTACTGCCCAGGGTGCGAGCACCTCCTCCTCCTCTTTCCCCTCACAAAAAGAAAAAGAAACAGTACAAAATATACATATATATAAATTTGTGATGCAATTTAGTATTTTCATGAAATCATAATGCTTAACATCCTTACTAAATTAATTCTGTACATTAGGTTGATGCAACCTAAATGTGCCAATTGTAAAATTACTCATTATTTTATTAAAGGCTCAGGCTCTCATTATTTTAAATGTAAAACATATCATACATCCTGAAGATAAAGGTGAGAAATAGGATGAGAAAAGAGAGTGGGAAAAAAAGGTTTATTTAAAGAATTTTTATCGCTCTAATAAATGGATTGGTTGTGCTTCTATAACTCAAGACACAAATGAGGTTGGCTTCCAGGGGACCGCTGGAGATCAGGTGTATTTAACCCCCTGTGCCTCCCTTTCTTCCTCGCTCTCCTTTCCTTACATGCTCTCATTAGAAGCAGTCAGATTTTTAGGAAATCCCCTAAAAGCAATAACTCAGAGATATGATGACTTAAGATGTTTTATTTTTGTTAAACAAACACTAAATTTATGGCTATTATGATAACCCCTCCCTCATCTTTTTCTTGCCGTCCTTCAGCCCATCCCCCTTGAGAAAGCTCCGCTAGAAGTCTCGTCCTTTCTTTCTTTTCCTCCCCCTCGCCTCCACCACTTCCCCTTCATTTCAGTAAAATAGATTTTTCAATTATGCGTAGAGTGGAGGGAAACGTCTCACATCTCAGGGCTTGACCCCATTTGGGTGCCGAGTTTTTCTTGGGCAAATTGACACACTTAACTCCTACTCTTACAATAATCGGCCCAGATGAAGGCCTCTCATCATAAAACCAGACGACTTACGCTCAGGCAATCAATGAGCCAACAAATACTGTAATTGAACAAGAACGCATTACACTCGCTCGTGTTTAAATGAAGTTTGCGGTACTTTACTGTAGATTTACCGCAAATCACGTCTAAATCTGATTTCAGCGTCTCTGCTGGGTTTCCTTCCCTGGGCAAGGAATGATATTCTTCCATATGGACTTATATGAAACGATGCATGAGTTATAGAATTTAAAGTCTTAAAAATAAAATAGATTTTTAGATTTTATAAAGGAAATGTGAGCGATGCTGTAATGTTCTGGTTGGTTCCAAAGGTGTTGGTTTACAGCTGTGAGGTTGTTAGAGTGTTCCGGTTTTCATTAATAGAGCTGTTGAATAAAAATTTTACAGTACATGTACTTACAGTGTACCTACCTAAGAAAGTTTTGGTAATATAAGGCAACTACATACGAAGTGCTAACAATAATTCAAATAAATGAGGGTAACCCTTTATTTGACGGTGTTACATGTACTTACTATAGTAATAACAATACATTATGCATTATTACAGGCAACTAACCCTAACCACATAGTAAGCACATGTACTTAATTAATATTACTCAGAACTTACTGTAACAAGGACACCGTAACATAAAGTGTAACCTAAATTAACCTTTTTAATTGCTTTAAATAAAAAAACTGAAATAAGCTAAAATCCATTTTTATGATTCCTAAACTAAACTGAAAAAATAAATAAAATACCACAGATTTATTACTATAGGATGAAAATATGTCATAAACATAATATATATGAAATCTGTCATAAACATAAAAATGTTACTAGATAGAAATAACTTAAAAAAATAATAATTTTTAAACTATAAATAAAGCAATTGTTGGAATATGTGCAAGAAAATACTATTTGTGACATATTCATAGCAATAGCCAAAAATACATTGTTTGGGTCAAAATGATAAATATTTCTGTTAATGCCAAAATGCATTAGGTTCCATGAAGATATTTAGCAAATTTCCTACCATAAATATATCAAAACTTAATTTTTGATTAATAGTATGCATTATAGGTGATTTAGACTTTTTTTGCATCCTCAGATTCCCTCAGTTGTATCTCGGCCAAATATTGTCATATCCTATCAAACCATAAATCAATGGAAAGCTTTTTTATTCAAATTCCATGCTTAATTGTGTTACTTACAGTTTCTTAGTATTTTTTTGTGAAATTTACTAACAATTTCTGAGTGAAAATTGTTTCTACCATACAATAATATATTACAGCAAGGTAAATGCTGCAGAAGTATTGTTCATTTTTAGTTCATACTAACTAATGCAGTTAACTAATGTTAACTAATGAAGCTTATGGTAAAGTCACTAACATAAAAAAATATTTTTCAGAATATGTGCATGAGAACACTTCAATACTTCAGTATTTCTATTTAAAAATGTCATGTTTGTGTTACTTGCAGTTTCTTTGTAATTATTTGTGAAATTTACTGTGAAATTAACCTTATGTTTTTTTGTATATATCTAAAAAAATTATATATATATATAATGAAATCTAAATTAAATATTTATAAAACACAGTAATAACAATAACAATAATAATAGCTCTTTTGCATAAATTTTGCTGCAGCAAACACAATCACTCCTGTTCAGTACAGGAGATATAAATGTATAGTTCGTTGTCTGCAATTCATGATCAGCGATTCAATGCCTAAGGCTATTAAAGGCAGCTTATGGGGATGTGTATCGTCCGTGTGTGTGTGTGTGTGTGTGTGTGTGTGTGTGAGGGCTAAAGGGGAATTGATTGCCTCCGGGCATGTTTAACATGCTCTAGCTGAGAACAGAGATACAGCAAGATGCGAGTCAGATGAACACATAAACTCACACACAAAGGGTGAAGCAGGCCAATGGTCGGACTCTCGTCCTCTGCCCCTCACCCCTCCCTCTCTCTCTCTCTCTCTCTCTCAGAGTGGGAGCAGCTTGAGACTGGGCGGATAGTAATTATGGGGGAGTCACGGTTCACGCGGTCCACACCCCTCCCATTGTCTCCAAGTGCGTGTGTGTGTGTGGAGTACATTGAGAGAAAGTGCGTGGTGGGTAACATGCTGTAAGGGCGTGCTGACAGCAGCATCTGGACACCAGTGGGTGTTGAAAAAGCTCTAGCGTGCGTACACAGCGACACACGCTCACACGGCCCTGCAGAGCAGAGAGGTTCATGCCATCTTGTGGTCAGTGAACACAATGCAAGACGGTCATTCCTGTTATGGAGCACCTTACATTTCTACATTATGCTGTATGTCTTTACATACTGTATGAAACATTAATGACATTTTAAAATAACTATATAAAATTCATGTTTTTCTACATCACAAACTATATGTCTTTACACATACTGTATAAAATATGTATTTTTTTTTTTAAATAATTTTATAAAATGTATAGATTTCTACATCACGTCTTAATATACTGGATAAAATATTAAAGATGCTTTTTAAATAATTGTATTATTATTTGTATATCATTTTTTCAAGATTTTTATCAAATTCATATATTTCCACATGTCTATATATAAAGAATAAAACATTTTTAAACAATTTCACAAAATGTAAAGATTTCTAAATCATGTCTTAATATACTGGATGAAATATTAAAGATCCTAAATAATTTAAATTCAACAATTTTATTTCTCTTAATATAAAATATTAAATGTCACATTCTGTATGTCTTTATATACTGTAAAATATATTAAAGATATAATTAAAATAATAATTTCATAAAATGTATACATTTCTACATTTATGCCATAATATACTGGATAAACAATATAAGGCACATTTTATAAAATGTAAATCATGTTAGTTTTCTACTACACCACAGTTAAAAATAATTTTAGCTTGTAGGTTTAATGAGGTTATATTAATGCATGTTTTTGAAATGCTTTATTAAATTACAACACAAGTATATTCCCTTTTTAAAGTTAAAGAGCAAAAAATCTAGTACGAGTCAAGAAAAACTGGGAGCGTGAATTATAAAAACAGTTGTCCAAATGCAATTCACTTTTAGCCATTTACATCAAGAAATTCATGCAGCTTTCCATGTTTTAAGTTCTACCGCAGAAAAATGACAGAATTAGGGCTTAATTATAGTGGAACATGCTATTTTGGAGACATAATGTCAATATGCTTCATTTGGCTTCGAGTTTAATCCATAAATAATGCAGATTTCCATAATTGTTTCAGGGCCAACACTGTGGGATTAGAGATTCCAGTAAATTCCAGAAAAAACAGAACAGGCCGGAACTGTAAAAAGAAAAAAATATGTACGAAGCAACACAGAACAATCTGACAAACTAAGAGATTATCAACTAGACTTCTGCTTTTTCGTTTTGTCTCACATTTAATGAACATCCAAAGGTGTAAATATTACTGTGGATTGTGTTAGTTTGCAGTGTAGGCTCCGACAAAGTGATCCGGATGAAAAAAAAAACTTGCAAACACACATACAAGTATGAGAGTACAAATTGCTAGAAAGTGCAATTAGTACCATCCAAAACATTGCATACAGTGTGAATCTCATCATGAGAGAAACTTATTTTTTCTCTGTTTCTATAAAAATAATGCAGTCCAGCATGTGAAGCAGTTTGTGCTCAACTGGATTAACAAATGTTTTAAAGCCTAATGCACGCTTGTATTATTAGTAGATCTTCTCTGCATATAAATTAAAGACAAATGGTCAGAGGAAACCAAACTTTAGCTTGAACTGCGTTTATCTGGTCCCTAATTCAATCATTTTTTGATACGTCTTTTCTCCGTGGTTAACTTTTGGAATCTTTTTCAGGTATTACATGCTGTTCTTTTTCCCCATCAACGGTCCAGAGTTTACTTTATTTCTTTTTTCAACCTTTGGAATTTTTACCTCCCATCAGAAACCAAACTAACCAAAACCAGTTTTGTGCTCCAGCTATGTTTGTCCAGCTGGCTTTGGCGTACATATGCTTGGTTGGCTCTTAATGTGACACACTGTTATTTTAATTTATTTAAGCTGTTTTCCAGTCTCATTTCCAATTTATCTTGACAAAACAGCCCCGGTCTTAAATTTATGAGCAATAAAAATTATTTTAGGGCTTTCACCATTTATTTATTTATTTTTTTTAAATATTTGAGCATTTATATTTCTTATTTTTTAATACTATATTTAAACATAACACACACATATATACTGTATATGGAGCATTCTAAAGAAGATGTTTACTAAGTTCCTTCTATTATCCATTGAAACCCACTATAATATTTAAAATAGCTAAAATAGCTAGCTAACCATGTGCTGACTAGCAATTTGGACTAGGTTCAAAATATCTAAAATTTTCACTATCAAAACAGTCATTACCGACACATTTGGCCGAGTTTCGGTAGTGACATAATTGATTTTTTTTTTAGGTGTTATTACATAAATTTGTCACTACCGAAACAGTCACAGCCAAAACATGTCATCACTGTTTCGGTAGTGACAAAAGGGAACACGTAATCCTCATACTTGGGGGAAATAAACAAAATTTTAGTACTGTTATACAATTTGTTTGAATGTTTTAGTATGTGGGTTAAAATTCTGTAATGTGATGTGGTCGCTACCAAAGCATTACTGTCACTACCGAAAATGTGATCACGACCCAAACATGGGATGTTTTGTACAAAATAAAGTATACTGAATTATCATCTAAGATGTTATGATAGTTTTTGGTTGTGTATGTATATTCATACATTCATCAAAACTTAACTTTAAAATCAGTATGATCAAGTTTTTGCCTTTTACAAAGAAAAATTCAAAATACAACAAATCTCATCAATTACACTTGAAATATTGTTAAAAATGTGACCTCTGACAATGTTCTATTAAAATAGTAACAAAAATAAATAAATAAATAACCCTTCTAATTAAATTATATATTACTGTGTTGCGGTAGTGACAAATTTGGGGAAAGGACAAATATTCCAAAACTTGAATTCAAGGATTAGTTCTCATTCAGAACAAATATTTACAGACAATGTACTCATGTCATTCTTTTTTCAGTCGTAAGGAAATTATGTTTTTTGAGGAAAACATTTCAGGATTTCTCTTCATATAATGGACTTCTATGGTGCCCCCAAGTTCGAACTTCCAAAATGCAGTTTAAATGCAGCTTCAAAGGGCTCTAAACGATCCCAGTTGAGGAAGAAGGGTCTTATCTAGTGAAACGATAGATTATTTTCGAAACAGATTATTAACCTCAAATGCTCATCTTGTCTTGTCTCTGCGATGCGCATGTGTAGTCTGTGTGATCTGGGTCAATACAGTTAGGGTATGTCGAAAAACTCCCGTCTTGTTTTCTTCCCCAACTTCAAAATCATCTTACATCGCTGCAGAAGTACCAATTTTCTAAACAGTGTTTACAAAGTGAACATACAAAGAAGATTAAAGCTCTTTACGAAAAATAAATAAATGAAACAGCGTTGTGCAATGATTTTGAAGTTGAAGACGAATGAACATACCCGACACGGACTACGTATGCGCATAACAGAGAAAAGTCGAGCATTTGAGGTTAAAAATATATAAATTGTCAATTTGCTTTGAAAATAACCCCGTTTCACTAGATAAGACCCTTCGTCATTGGCTGGGATCGTTTAGAGCCCTTTGAAGCTAGATTTAAACTGCATTTTGAAAGTTCAAACTCGGGGGCACCATAGAAGTTCATTATATGGAGAGAAATCCTGAAATGTTTTCCTCAAAAAACATAATTTCTTTACGACTGAAGAAAAAAAGACATGAACATCTTGGATGACAAGAGGGTGAGTACATTATCTGTACATTTTTGTTCTGAAAGTGAACTAATCCTTTAACTGCACATTGTGCACAAACACTAGAAATGTGTACCTTGGGTATTCTACAATTTGCATACATTTAAATGTACATGAATAATAAATGTATATAAATTCCATATATTTTTTTAAAATAATAATTAATTTAAAATAATAATAATATTCAAAATGATTATATATAGAGATTATGGATGGAGTTTAGTATATCGCACTGCAGAACAAATTCAATGTTGAAATTAAAAGCCAACCAACCAATTTAAAAATGGAACCATAATGAAAGCATTGCAATGACATTTGTGTAACACAGCCACCCTGAAACGAAGGCTCTACAACCTCTTTGAAGAACTATGACAGCATCAGCGCCATCATCAGTAATATGGCGACAAATGGCATTGTAATGTTAGCATGACAAATGAGTGTGATAGTCTAACACACACTACTGTCAGTGAGAGTTAATATGAGATTGTCTGACAACGCCTGCAGCAGTGAATGAGCATATTAGGAGATGTAATTAACCATGAGACGGTGCGGTGCACAACTGGTGATCTCTAGAAGCACAAGACAGATGGACAGAGATTTCATTTGGAATAAATAAAGACGGCGAGCAGAGCTAAAGACAATGAGATGCGAGGAAAAAAAAAGAGGAAGGAAAGAGAAAGAAACAAATAAGAGAACGAGAAATGAGAGGGAGATATAGGGAGAGGGAGGCACCAGCCAACACTTAATTAGCTGTCATCAGCTCAGCACCACAGAGAAAAGAGAGTGACTAATAATTAATGATAAAAATGAGAAGGGGAAAGGGAGAGAAACACACAAAAGGAGGGGGAGAGGGGTTAAAGAGTAGAGGAGAGATGGGGGGAGGGAGAAAGTGAGAGTAAGAAAGGGAGAACTGATTTGAAACGAGAACTAGCAAAGCCCCGGGGTCATTAAAGTCAATGAGACAAGCGTGCGTGTGAGAAATGAGAGACTGAGCCTTTAAAATCAAACGCTAGGTAATTGCCTGGCTTAACCTAGCCTCAAGCTCCAGGCCACATGATGTCATGAAGAGAAATGAAGGAGAGCCGCACAGGAACCAATCCTGAAGAGGCCCAAATTTGTAAAGTCATCTGCACAAACACAAAATATTAGTCTGCAAAATCATCCTTTTTTTTTTCCATTGTCCATTCTCATGGTTGACAAGAAAATATTTTATGATGAGAATAAATTATTTTCATTAAAAGAAAATAAAACAAATTTTTTCCTGTATATGCATCATATTGGAATACTAATAGTTTTCAAACTATTTAATTCAAATTCCCTGTTTTATTTAACTACTATACATATTTTTATATTATATTTTCATTACATATAGTAAGTACATATATAAGTTTAAATTAAGTGTAGTTTCAATAGTTTTTACAAAGTAATTAGAAGTAATTTCATAGTTAAAAAATAAATAAGTAAATCCTAATAAATAAAGCCTGCATTTATCTGATCTAAATTACAGCAAAAAAGTGACGTTTTGAAATATTTTTACTACTTAAAATAACTGTTTTCTATTTGAATTATTTTTTTTAAATGTAATTTATTCCTGTAATTTTAAAGCTGAATTTTTAGCATCATTACTCCAGTCACATGACCCTTCAGAAATCATTCTAATATTCTGATTTGCTCAAAACATTTATTATTATTATTATTATTATTATGATGATGTTGAAACCATCTAAGTACATTTTTTCAGGTTTCTTTGATGAATAGAAAGTTCAGAAGAACAGCATTTATCTGAAATAGAAATCTTTTCTAACATTATAAATGTCTTTATCATCACTTTTGGTCAATTTAAAGCATCCTTGCTGAATAAAAGTATTAATTTCTATTATTTATCATTAAAAATCTTACTGTTTAAAAACTTTATAATTGTAGTGTATATAGTTACAACAACTATATATATATATTGTGATATAGCTTTATATAGTTGTAATTTAATACAGTTTTAGTTGCTTTTAAAATATGCTTTTACAAAATATTTCCTTGGTTAGAAAAAAAAACGAGCAAATAATCTTATGCTTGTATGTTTTTTTTAATATATCATGCTCAATACTGATGAAAAGCATTATTCACAAATGCAGCGATCGCTTTAAGAGCGACTAGTTAATTGTTTTGCCGTTTAATTCTTTTAATTAGCCACAGTATGTTTGCAGCATGCCAAAGGGTATAATGAGAAAACCATGACACGTTATGCATGAGGAAAAGATACATAGGATTTGACTATCCTACAGAGGAGAGACTGAAAGACCCTCTGTTTGTTTAGCCGTGCGTGTGTATGTGTGTGTGTGTGAAGGAGAATATTGTAAAATCAATGTGTTTGTCTATGGATGCAAGGCTAATTGGAGGTGTGTGGACTGCACTGAAGCACATATGCCACACAGAGCGGTGCTGAGCCAATAACTCAGCAGGAAATGGTACTGACAGATGAGCACAGAGAGAGAGTGACCAAGAGAGAGACAAAAAGAGAATGAAACATCATAACCTTGTATTTGAAATGCCCTACATCTATTTTAGGATATCTACAAGTTTAGTTATGCTACAGCTGTGATCCTAATAACAGCATTGCAGTTTGGCAATTTGTCTAAAGTACAGTCTCCAAGTTATACTTCACAATCTATAAAGATGCTTGGAAGACTCAATGAAATCAGCTTTGTGGACTTAAGGCCATATATATGCTATAGTGTACTGCTAAAAGTTGACAAAATAAACTTTTAGCAGATATAGACAATATAAATGTAGAGTCTTCTCTTCTGGGACAATGGAGCAAAACTAGTAATGATCTTGTAGTGGCTCAAAACTAATTTGCTTTCTAATAAAATGCCCTAGAATGAAAATGTCCCCTTCCACCAAATTAAATATACCACCTGCCAAGGACAACAGCAAACCTGCCTATTATGACAAAAAGGCCTTCACATGTTCAACATCCAATATCTCAATAGGTCTATGTCAAATTATAACAACACCAAACCATATACAGTATTAACCATGCATCCCCTATACAATTTTTATAATTTAGTTTATATTTTATGTAGTTTCATAAAACCACATGGTCTCAGCTACTGCTACAGTTCAGTTTCTCTCACAAAGAAATATGAGACAATACAATAGCAGATTTACTATGGTATCAGATGTCAATACCAAAAAAGCCAAATGGTCAAAAACATTGTGTTACCATGATACATCGGTCAAAAATGTCTTTACCTGTAGTAGGGAGAATTTCCTCGTCGCTAACAGATGTAGGACACGTCTGCAGACTTTTTTTTTTTTTTTTTTTTAGTGAACTGTACGTGTATAACCACTTCGCCCGGAGCTCTTTTGATTTTCTGTGCACTACAATGTCGAGTTACTATTGTTTACTGAGTGAGAAATTGTTCCAAACTATTGATTCATTCACGAGTCTTTAAAATGACTCGGGACGATTCACCGCGCGAATGATTTAGAGTGAATCGCGAGCCGATTCAAACGGTTGATAAACAGTAAGGTAAAAGATCCACTGGGCTGCTTATTACACTAATATTTTGGTAATAAATAAAATTTATAATCCGAAACTGTTTGTCTAAAACGCTTCCATGCTGCATGCTTGCTGTCAAATTCAAACCGTTCCAACTGAACTGTGTGATTCATTCACGAATCTTTAAATGACTCGGAACGCTTCACTGCGCGAAAGGAAAAAGATTCACTGGGTTGATTCTTACACTAATATTTTTGGTAATAAATAAAATGTATAATCAAAAAATGTTTGTTTAAAACGCTGTGTTCATGCTGCATGCTGGCCTTTTACTGTCAAATTCAAACCGTTCCTAACTAGTGATAATTTCCGAATTAATGTTATGACCAGGGACTATTCACTGCGCGAATCATTTAGACTGAATCGTGAACCGATTCAAACGGTTGCAAAACTATGAGGAAAAGTTTCTTTCACTAATAGTTTTGGTAATAATCAAAATAAGTAAAATGTGTTTGTCAAAACACTGTACTCATTCTATATGCTGGCCATTTACTGTCAAAATCAAACTGTTCCAAATTCATTAACAAAGCTGTAATATGACTCAGGAGGGTTCACTGACCGAATGATTCAGACAGAATCAAACCATTGCTAAACTTTAAAGAAAAAGAAACACTGCACGGGCTGATTCTTACACGAATATTTTGGTAAAAAATGTTTAAGAAAAAATTGTTTGTCTAAAACACTGTTCATGCTGCATGCTGACCATTTACTGTCAAATTCAAACTGTTCCATAGCATTACTCGGGACAATTCACTGCGCAAATGATTCAGACTGAATCGCGAACCGATTCAAACGGTTGCTAAACTAAGTAAATGTACGTATTTGTCTAAATCGCTGTGTTTAGGCTGGCAGGCTGGCCATTTACTATTAAAATCAATACACAAAAAAAAAAAATAAATAAATAAATAAAATAAAAATAAGTCCGCATTTGAACCCAAATAACAGTTACCACTAGACTAGCTTGCTTAATCGACTAAATTATTAACTTACTCACTCGTTTTGAACGAATTTTAAATGTGTTATGTTCATCATTCATGCAATAGTTTACTTAATTACATGACTTCAGAATTTATAATCTTGTAGTTTGGATCTCCTGTAAAATAAAAAAATGTAGCCTAAAATAAAATGCATTTTTCTAACAAATATAAATTATTAAAACATTTTACCAACTATTTCTTTAGGTTAAACACTTTTGTGAGTGGAAGACAAAATAATTACTTGACATTTTTTAAAACATCCTTTTAAAATGAAACTTGATTTTTGGTAACAGGACTGAGAAAAATGCATCCTTCCCCTATTTCGAAACCTTGTAAAAATAAAACAAAGGTGCCTGAGATTGCCCAATATAAATTTCAAACAGTTTAATATGTATGTTGTTAGATACAGTGTTGAAAAAAGATATATAAATATATAAATATATATATAAATAATATTGATTTTTTTACAGATTTCAAAAGCAAATGTTACCCATTCGGTGGAATGTCCCATAACGACTGGCGAAACTATGTAACCTCCAGAAAATTCTGCATTTTTACAATGAAATATAGACCCCATATATAGTCCTATTATATTATATTATATTATATTATATTATATTATATTATATTATATTATATTATATGTCTTATCACTATTTACTTCTAGACCATAATGCAACTAGTGCCCTATTAAAAATAGGTGCATAACCTTGGGGTATCAATTATCCTAATTAATGAATATGAATGAACTCTAAAAATTCACACTGCAGTGTCAGGTCCATACCGCTGAGTCCCATCAGTGTGACTGTGAATAAACTTATCTTTGAGCAAATTTACAGAAGATATCCGCACTGCCAGAATAGCTCAGCGTGACATGGTACACTCATCTGTGAGAATGGACGATCTGCTGATTTCAAATCGTGGGTAAAAGCACGTAGAGTAATAGAACAGACATGCTAGAGGATCCCGGTCAGCATTCTGGCATTAGCCATCAGTGGTTCATTTGGGTTGGCATGAATCTGACAGGGATATTTCGGTCTGAGGTTTCCCCACACATCCATCTCTATTTCTCGCTCTCTCTCTTTCTGGCCAGTGTTTATTTTCATTTGGCTTTCCACTATGCAATATGGAAATAAGACAAAATTAGCAACACTGGAAACCCACAACTTGTGATGTATGCGTTTTTTAGCGAAACTTGAGTGATGGGACTTCTTTTATTTAACAAAAAGTTGTCTGTATTTCAGATGTAGCAGATAATACATTTGAAAACTGTAAAAGATCATATATGTAACTCAAAGCCAATGGCACACGCTTCCAAACAGAAGGAGCTCTGAATCTCTGATGTGACTGATGATTTGGTTTTATGGTCACTTTAGGAGTATTTCATAAATTGCTTATGGTTTTAAGGGGTTTGCACTCAGTGTTTCAATTGTGGAGTGTCTGTTCAGCAGTAAAATGGATGAAACTACAAAGAGTGTTTTAGACAAAACACTGATATGGTTTTCCTAATGATCATGCTCCCCATAAGCACACCTCTAGACATCACACTCTGCTGTGACCCCTGTGCCGCTACCATGGAAGCCGTGTGTGGTAACATTATTACCCATGGGCCTTTGAGTCAGAGTTTTGCCGCTGGGATTTAGAACAATCTCACAAAACAGCTCACACACAAATGCAAAACAAAAAACGGCAGTGCTTAGCTTGTCACATGCACACAAGCAAATAAAAAAAATAACATAAAAGGAAAATGTATATATATTAATTTTTTGCTGCACATTATTCACATACATTATTCAAACCAGACAGGGAAAGGTTTAATATTCAGAATATGTGAAAACAAACAATTTTGCAATATATTTTTCAGCACGATTTCATTTAATAATTCTTATATATTATTAAAATAATTTAAAAAGTTTTATAACTTAATTCACCATGTATCATTTATATTTAGTAAATTTAACATGTATAATTGATATTTAGACCTAGATAATGTTCATTTGACATCAAATTAATTAAAATTTACATCACCATGCAAAAAATTCAAATGATAAAACGATAAAATGTTTCTTGGTTACCAAATTATTACATTGATGATTTCTGAAGGATCATGTGACACTGAAGATTGGAGTAATGGTGCTGAA
This sequence comes from Cirrhinus molitorella, assembly GCA_033026305.1. Classification (NCBI taxonomy): domain Eukaryota; kingdom Metazoa; phylum Chordata; class Actinopteri; order Cypriniformes; family Cyprinidae; genus Cirrhinus; species Cirrhinus molitorella. The sequence continues at coordinate 8,785,767 of CM065120.1, forward strand.
AATAAAATGTTACTATCACAGGAATTCTACATAAATCAATTTGCTTCAAGAAACATACCTGCAAAGCTACAATACAAGGTTTTAGGCACTTGTGTAAAAACATGTAAAATGAGGATGCTGTCAAAAATAATGTCATAAGTAGATTTTATTTGTCAATTAACTTCTATTAACTAAATAAAAATCAACATTTGGTGTGACCATCTTTTTCAATTTAAAGTAGCTTTTGCCCTAGGTGCAGTTGCACATAGTTTTTCAGATGGCTTTGCAGGTAGGTTTCTTGAAGCATCTTGGAGACATTGCCACAGTTCTTCTGGATTTAGTCTGTCTCAGTTTGTTCTGTTTCTTCATATCATTCCAGACAGACTGGATGATGATGATGAGATCAGATCTCTGTGTGGAGCACTGGCTGTTGTCAGACTCCTTGTACAAACAAAAATCTCATTGGATTATTACAATTAATGGCAAAATGAATGTTTGGAAATGTAAACTGATGTTTCCTACTGACACACTACAGCAAAAAATAGAAATGGCTGATTTAAAATCATTTTTTGTTGGTGAAAATACTAGTGGCCTATAACTTTTGCACAGTATTGTATATATATATAACACATTAAAATAGAAATAATATTATTCATATACAATATTATTTTAATATTAAAATTCAATAATATTTGACAATATTTCAATATTTTTACTGTATTTTTCATCAAATAAATGCAGCCTTGGAGTGCGTACACTACCAGTCAAAAGTTTTTGGCCAGGAAGATTTGTAATGTTTTTTAAATAACTCTTCTCTTCTGCTCACCAAGCCTGGATTTATTTGATCCGCAGTACAGCAAAAATAGTACAATTTCTAAATATTTTTACTATTTAAAATAACACTTTTATTTGAAAATATTTCAAATGATCACATGATCCTTCAGAAATCCTTCTAATATTCTGATTTGCTCAAAAACACATTTATTATTTTTATGTTGAAAACAGAGTAGATTTTGTTCCAGCATCTTTGATGAATAGAAAGTTCAGAAAAGCAGCATTTATCTAAAACAGAAATTTTTTGTAACATTATAAATGTCTTTATCATCAATTTTAGGCATTAAAAAACTTTTAAATTATACATTTGAATGGTTTACTGTATCATGTTACAAAAGCTTTTTATTTCAGATAAATGCTGATCTTTGGATCTTTCTATTAACCAAAAATTCATCTTTTAAATATTAATAAAAATAATAATAAATGTTTCTTGAACAGCAAATCAGCATATTAGAATAATTTCTGAAAGATCATGCGACGCTACAGACTGGAGTAATGATGCTGAAAATTAAGCTTTGATCACAGCAATTTTAAATAGTAAAAATATTACACAATATTACTGCTTTTGCTGTATTTTGAATCAAATAAATGCAGGCTTGGTGAGCCGAAGGGACTTACCAATGTCCAAAACATTTGATTGGTATAAGACTCCATTCAAAGCATTAAAAAATCGTACTGACCCAAACTTTTAAACTGTATAAACTGTATAAAAAGGTAACTGTATACTGTATAAATTCTTTTTAAAGTGTATATGGTCATGTGACAGAAGTTTGCTAGACTGAAGATTGCTCACCCCTATGTTCCAGTTCACCTATGAAAAATAGCATAAAGGAATATGCATCACAATAAATTATGTACACCTATTATATCTCATTACAGACAGCTGAGAAGTGAACAAAGAAGATTAAACTAAGTAATGTAATAAAGTAAATACGACATATATATTTATGTAATTGCATTCGTTTCAAATCAGTGACTTTATAACTAACTTAAACACCAACATAAAGTTTATAAATAGCTTAAAACAGCCTTCAGAAGTAATCATATACAATAATTACAAAACAATCATTTAATCATTTTGTCAAACATTTTCTTTGCTGTTGCTTTTAATGGCTGCGCACATATGTTATTCAGTTCAATTATTTCCGAAAAAGAATCAAGAAGAGCCATAAAAGTGCGCAGAGGCAGATCAAGACTATTTCCTTGGAGAAATTCTAATCATAAAAACATTTACAGGTACCGCCAGATGCAGGGTTTGTTAGATTTGTTGCTGTTTGTATCCAGGCACCCAAATACACACGTGAAAACAAGCTCATTAGTCTAAAGGGTTTTCTGAGTCTCAGAGCGCCGTTTTGGACCTAAAATCCTCTCTGTGGATCAGCGCTGTATTTTAAACTGCATTTAATTGCTTAATACCTGGGAAAGGAAATTATTCAAATTGCCAATGTTTTCTTTGCACATCATTTGCGCCCCTCTGAGTATTTGTCACCACTCCAAGTTGACTTCTTTTGACAGACTCTATTATATGATTGCTTTTGTGGGATTTGATTGCGGTTACTGCTGTTTTTAGTATGCAAATAAAATCATATCTGTGCATCGACTTACTAGTGCAAAGGTGAAGTTATATTAGCAATATTTTGACAACATTTCACTTATCATCAATAGAGTGTTTTCTGAACGCACTGTTGGGGGTAATGAATTACAAGTAACGTGAGTTACGTAATCAGATTACTTTTTTTCAAGTAACTAGTAAAGTAACACATTACTTTTTAATTTACAAGAAAATTACTTTAATCCCATTTTATTAACCAGTGTCTTTGCTGTTGACCTTCGTAGGTCAAAATCAACCATACTAATAAGTAAAACTTACTTTAGATTAACTATTTGTGCTTCATTTTTTTCATTGCTGAAGATTGTTGAACTCCTACAGTTCTACTGTACAGATGTGAAATTACTTTTCCTTCAGCCTTAGGTTTATTTATTTCACTTTTTGGTGTGAAAGGGCATTGACATTTGTTAAAAATCTAACTTTTTATATTAAAAACAACAAGCAAGCCCTGCCCAGAATTCAAAAGTAATGCAAAAGTAACGCAAAAGTAACGCAAAAGTAGTGTAATGCATTACTTTGCATAAAAAGTAAATAAGTAACGTAATTAGTTACTTTCTAGGGAGTAACGCAATATTATAATGCATTACTTTTAAAAGTAACTTTTCCCAACACTGTCAGGACGCGTCATCAATTTGCCTTATTGGTGGCACAGAACATTAAAAATGCCACAAACTGAATGAAACTTGCATTTGCTTAAAGGTTATTAAATGCAAAAATAGAAAAGTAAAAAAAAAAAAAAAGAAGAAGCTGTATTTGATTGCAGATGCTTCTTGGTTTAATATTGTTATAAAGTGATGTTCCAAATACTGGAATCTTACACTCTTAAAAATAAAGGTTCTTCATCTACATCAATGGTTCTATGCTGGTTTTAAATGCAGAAAAGGTTCTTTATAGTCAAAAAAGGTTCTTTAGAATTTTAAAATGTTCTTCAAAATGTTTTTCTTAGGAACTGTTTACTAAAAATGATTTCTCTATGGAATCACTGCAAAAACACCTTTTTGGAACCTTTATTTTTAAGACTTTACATTTTAACAATTTTTGTTTTTGTTTCATTACCAAGGACTGAAATCCTCTCAGTTTTTGGAATAATTTTGACCCTTTCCTGAGGTAGCCGAAATACTTTTGATCTAATAACAACTGAGATCCCGACATTAATAATGGCCACAAAGTACAGAAATGTGGAATTAGATAATTGGCGTTAAACGTGAAACATTCTTCTTGCATGTCTTGGCTTTTGACATGTGGGGCTAAATATTCATCTCCTCATTATTGATGCTTAAAGGGACATAATCATGACTGGCCTCTAATGAACAGAGGGGGAAAAATATGGAACACAAATCAGATCAATGGGCATCAAAGTGGGAATTTCCCAACCCGTCACGACATTTGCTGGGATAAGGCAGAGAGACAGACAGAGATGTTGATTCAGTGTATGTCTGATTTAATTGCTGCCATATGCAGCTTTAACAGGAGCTTCTTTCCACTAATGAGACCCAAGAGGGAGAGGGGTTAATTACTACAGCTGCAGTGTGTGAGAGCGAACGAGAGAGCGAGAGTGAGTGAAAGAGAGAGAGAGATGTTCCCCGGAGTCTTCATGTCTCTCTGAAGGAGATGTTTAATGAAGTGCTAAACAGGCAGAACAGTCCGAACATACACATATATACACACACACACACCAACGTTCACACCTCCTTTGTTCATTATTTGTTCTTCTTTGCTCATGGCACCACCCAAACCACAGATCAAGGGTCTGTTTTTTGCTGTATGTTTACACTAGCTGATGCCTTACTATACGTTTGTATTTATATTAATACAGCAGATGAAACTAGATAGTCAACACTGGACTTTACTGTTATACAAAGGTTGATAGTTGAGTTTTGTCTACGCTACAAATGTTGGTATAGGAACTATTTTCACTCAAATATTGCTAGTAAATTTTAACATCAATTACAAAGAAACAGCAAGTAACGCATGAACTAAACATCACATTTTGAAGTAGAAAGAATTAAATACTATTTTTGTAAAACATACTACAATAGGTTTTATTAATAACTTTGAAAAAATCTTTTTTAGTGTATAAATGTGGATAGTTCTTGGCCAAAATAAGTCAGCCAAGGCTTTATTATGAATGTCAAAAGTCCAAAAGTCTGGCTATACAAAACTAGGTGCCTATAAATATTCCAAAAATGACCTAAAAGTATAAAATACAAAAACAAATATTTTGAATAAGTGGCAGTGTTGCATTCATATGCAATATACAGCAGATAAAACTAGATGGTCAACGTTGAATTTTCTTTTCATACAAAGGTTGGTTGGCCACTTTACATGTCAACCAGACTGTTCAGTCCTGTCTACGCTACAAAAATTTGGTGTAGAAACTATTTTCACTCAAAAATTGCTAGTAAATTTTAACATTAATTACAAAGAAACAGCAAGTAACGCATGAACTAAACATCACATTTTGAAGTAGAAAGAATTAAATACTATTTTTGTAAAACATACTACAATAGGTTTTATTAATAACTTCGAAAATACCTTTTTTAGTGTACAAATGTGGATGGTTCATGGCTAAAATAAGTCAACCAAGGCTTTATTATGAAAGTCAAAAGTCCAAAAGTCTGGCTATGCAAAACTAGGTGCCTATAAATATTCTAAAAATGACCTAAAAGCATAAAATGCAAAAATATATATATTTTTTTTAATATAAGTGGCAGTGTTGCATTCATATGCAATATACAGCAGATAAAACTAGATGGTCAACACTGAATTTTCTTTTCATACAAAGGTTGGTTGGTCACTTTACATGTCAATCAGACTGTTCAGTCGTGTCTACGCTACAAAAATTTGGTGTAGAAACTATTTTCACTCAAAAATTGCTAGTAAATTTTAACATTAATTACAAAGAAACAGCAAGTAACGCATGAACTAAACATCACATTTTGAAGTAGAAAGAATTAAATACTATTTTTGTAAAACATACTACAATAGGTTTTATTAATAACTTTGAAAATAACTTTTTAGTGTGCAAATGTGGATAGTTCATGGCTAAAATTAGTCAACCAAGGCTTTATTAGACCTAAACATCAGATTTTAAAGGAGGATGACTGAAATAGAATTATTGTAAAAATACTCTAATAAGGTTTATTTATAGCTCTGAAAAAATATTTTTTACTGTGTAAAAGTGGATGGTACTTGGCTAAAATAAGCTAGTCAAGACTTTATTATGAAAGTCAAAAGTCCAAAAGTCTGGCTATGCAAACTAGGTGCGTATAAATATTCCGAAAAAGACTTAAAAAGCATAAAATGCTAAAATAAATATTGCAAATATAAGAGTTGTGTTCATGTGCAGTATGGAAGAAAGTCAAATATTTAACAAAAAGTGATGAAAACGTTTTATGTGGCGTCTAAACATACACTGGCACAATAAGCTTGGGTGGTATTTTGTTAATTTGCACATTTTACCCTGTGTTCAGCATACTCAATTTACATAATTTACACATCTTGGCCCAAATATGTTTAATAAAACATTTGGAAAGTTGATTAGCAGTTTTTTATTGCATGTTTAAAAACAATTTGGCACCTATTAGTCAAAGCTTTGTTTTTCACGAATTCAGACAGATGTTTGAGAAAAGCACCGTGTTGAAAATCCCGTCTTGTGGAAAAAAGCAAACAGCTAAAGCTGGTAAGAGCGAGAGCTGAGAATGAGATGAGGTGAATGTGAGAACACATCCACAAATCGCACAAGACATTAATCAAATCTTTTATCAGGATGATGTCATTATCGTGCTAATATCGAATTATATGATAGATGACACCGAGTCCAATTATGCTGTTCTCACACAAAGCAATTAACGGATGATATTTACAAAATATGCATAAATAAACCAGATAATTACAAAATATCTATCAATTATAGTAAAAGGAAAGAAAACACATACCATATCCAGTGTTTTTCCTAGACAGCAATGAAATAAAATTAGGGCAATCCGAGAAGTTTATTTAAAGGCTAAAAACACTCTAAACAAGCACATAATGCAAATGTTGAGAGCTAGTCAAGAGTTCTGCATTTTCATCTGTGTTTGTATACTCAAGTAAACCTTTTTTAGTGTAAGTGCTACTTCTTTTGTTACTCAAATAGTATATACACACATAGAATATCAGGGTTATTATAGTTAACTAAAATTTAAACTCAAACTTAATTTAAAAACATTAAAAAACAAATAAAAAGTAAAAAAAAAAAAAAAAAAAAAAACAATTTTGTCACTGAAATAAAATAAATGCTAACTGAAATAAAATATGAAAAAACTTTATTTTAGCTAAGGCATATATACAGTTGAAGTCAAAAGTTTACATACACCTTGCAGAGTCTGCAAAATATTAATTATTTTACCAAAATAAGAGGGATCATACAAAATGCATGTTATTTTTTATTTACTACTGACCTGAGTAAGTGAGTCCCATGTTTGTTCTGAACAGTTAAACTGTCAGCTGTACTTCAGAAAAATTCTTCAGGTCCTATAAATTCTTTGGTTTTTCAGCATTTTTGTGTATTTGAACCCTTTCCAACAATGACTGAAAATGCTGAAAAAACAAAGAATTTATAGGACCTGAAGGATTTTTCTGAAGAACAGCGGGCAGTTTAACTGTTCAGAACAAACATGGGACTCATGAACAACTATCACTAAACAAAAAAAGACAGCTGTGGATCATTCAGGTAACAACACAGTATTAAGAATCAAGTGTATGTAAACTTTTGAACAGGGTCATTTTTTATAAATTCAACTATTATTTTCTCTTGTGGACTATATGTAAACATCTTTTATGTGAAATATCTTACTCAGGTCAGTAGTAAACAAAAAATAACATGCATTTTTTCTTATTTTGGTAAAATAATTAACATTTTGCAGATTCTGCAAGGTGTATGTAAACTTTTGACTTTGATATATATATAAAAAATTAAAATAGAAAAAAAACAATTTATTAATTATAATATTTTTTATAATGTAATGTATTCATGAAATGGAAAATTCTCATGATCTTTCAAAAAATCATTCTAATATGTTGATTTACTGCTCCAGAAAAATTTCTTTCTTATTAACAGCAAAGAAAACACTTTTTGGTGAAACAATTTTGGTGAAAACAGTGATAGTTTTTTGGGGGGAATCTTTAATAAATCACTTTTTTCCTCTTAAGAAATATTAGCAGAAACAGAAAGCTGATACACAAATGAAATATATCTCATAACACTGAGTCTCCTGAGCTATGACAGACCCACCTCTGACTTGGACCAATACAATTTTTCCTTCACTCAGTTTCAAACCTGAAAACACTGCTACACCCGTTAAGATTTTGGCACTCGCACACGGGGCAGAACGGTATCACAGTCACACTGAAAAGGGACACGAGTAGCTATAGTGATGTGCACTGATATCGCCATGGTGACATCGCTCCTGCTATCACTATGGCAGATACCCACAGCGACGGAGCACAACACACAGCCGGAGAGCAGCAGATACACACGCACACACACATACACTCGCTTCCTACAGATGCTTCTCTGTGAGTGACACCTGTTCTCAGAGTGTATGAGCTTCCTGCCAGCACAGGAAGTTAATCCAGTTAAACAGTGCTCTCGGCATGTGTTGCGGAGCAAATGTCCACCAACAACAAACTGACGTGTATACAGTAAAAAAAAGATCTAATTACCTCCTAAACAAATAGACATGAAATATTGTTGTTATTATTAGTAAGTGTTTCTACTTCATATTAATGACGGAAAATTAGATCATCAATGACATTTTTTATTTCCTCCTTCGCACTCTCCATATTTTGTCACCTGATCTGTCATCTTAACCTCTTCTGCCAAGCGTCAGACACACACACGCACACACACTCAGTACACAGACGCACACACCAGATGCCAATTTCAAAAGAGACATCTTAATAGTGCTGTCAATGAATTAATTAGACGTGTTAATGAGCTAATGGCAACTCACTCTAAATTAAATTAATGCTGTAATGGGTTCAGACAGAGAGAATTAGCTTCAACTTCTCAAAACGATTCTTGAGTGAGTGTGTGTGTGTGTGTGTGTGTGTGTGTCATCTGCTGTAAATGGATCTAAAATGTACACAAAGCCCAGGCTGTCTCCATCCCCCAAAGCTAATCAAGAGACACTTTGCAATTAAAAGCTTAATTACTGAGAGAGAAAGAGAGAGTGAGAGAGAGAGAGAGAGAGGGAGCATAGATGGTTTAAATGAATTTAAGACATTTCTATAACTGCGTCTATAATATACGTACATACTGCTACTACTCAAAGTATGTACTTTGCTAGTGATGGGACGAATACATACTTGTAGTATGAAAATGGCTGCATCCCAAACAGCGTATTAGCAGTGAATATATATTCGGAAAGGCATGGAAAACAAATACCGTGTTTTACGAAAACACTAATGCGACATGGTTAGCCACTTGCTAGCGGTAGCCTATTACATTACGGTACATAAAATTTCACTTATCACATAAACAGAGTAAGTAAAGATGACTGATAGGATGATGGCACTACTGACAAACATTTAATCTTGTAAAATGTGTGGTAAGTACTGCCACTCCATAGTATAGGCCTACACAGAGTACATGTGATCACAAATCTTGAAAGTGAAAGTAAAAGGTAAGCACGCATTCAAAGATGATTTCAATTACCAAAATAATAGTAGCGGCTTCCTGATGCCTGCAAGTTTTATATGGTAGAATTACCTAACGTTGTCCGACAAACAAACCAGACAGGAGAGTAGATTAACGTCAGTGGACTTGAACTTGAAAAATGGTGTGTACTGACATCTTTCCACGATGCCTTCTGATGTTCAGTCACATTTATTTTGTGCTATAATAACTAGTAAAGAGGAAGAGATGATTGGTTCACATCCTGCTTAAACTGAGGCACTACAGCGATCTGTTACGACACATTAAAGAGCCACAAAATAGTATTTACTGTTTGATTTTTTTTTTTTTTTTTTTTTACAAAAGTTGCAAAATTTGAAAGCTGAGGCTTTGTTTTATACCAGAAGTAACCTGCTCTGTCTTGTCTGTTGTCAGTGTCCTCTTTGCTCCACAATGTATTTTCACTATGTGAAAACACGATGTGTCACGTGAGAGTGCCATGGCACATCATAACGCAGAATCTGACAATTTTTTCCAACAAACAAACCAAACAGGAGTATATTAAGTATTAGAACTTGAAAAATGGAGTGTATTGACTTCTTTCCACGGTTAAAGCAAGATACCTTTTTATGTTCATTCATTTTTATTTTGTGCTATAACAACTAGTAAAGAGGAAGAGATCGGTTAATGTCCTGCTTGAACTGAGGCGTTAGAGTGATCTACTACTACACATTAAAGAGCCACAAAACGGTATTTATTGTTTGAATTTATGACAAAAATAACAAAATTTAAAAGCGGAGACTTAACGAAGAGGGCGAGTCTTTGCAAAGGGTCACTTGGGCCTTCAGTCGACACTTTACTATCCTATAATGTCTTATTAACACGGGGCATCAGTGTTAACGCTTCTCATTTACTTTGAATGGATGACATCACGCGTACCTGTATTGTGGAGCTGTCACGACGTGCCACTGGCGTTGCTTGTGGCAGAAGTTCAGATGTCTCAGACGTCTATGGAAGTCCGTTTCTGCCATGGAATGAAAAAAATAATAAAAAGGTAATTTCAACTTTTTATTTCTCAATTTGTGAGAAGGAAAATCATAATTGCAAGAAAAAAAAAGTAAAACTTCTGAATATATATCTTGCAATTTAGATTTTTTCCTCGCAATACTGATACATTTAATTGCATGAAAAAAAAAAGAATTATTTCATGTTGTAGAATAAGATACAAAGTGTAAATATCTTGAGCTTGTGTTAAGCACAGACTGTGTTTCAGGCATTAAACCAAAAACCCATTAATTTTGGGAAGATGGAACCAGAAGTTCAAAAATGTGAACAGTTTCCAGTATTTAGCACTCATTCCTGATGCACTCTATTATAATCGTGCATAATATTTAATACAAATAGAATGCAAACTGGGATGCAGCCAATGATTTTGAAAATATTACAAAAATGAACTGGACCGACATGCAGAAAAGGAGGTAAGAAAAAGAAACGTCTCTTTGCCGAGATTGCTTTGGGATACAGCCAAATACCACAAACTGAAGAAACACTCTTTTTTATGTTTTCCGTCATTCCAAAGTGTTCTTTCCAGTTGAACTGACTTCATTGTTTTTCCATTTTAATCACAAAATCTGTCAGCCACTTCTGTTGCACATCTCTTTTACCATTTCAATTCATGGAGGGACAAAGTCACAGACTAATTGTGTGTGTATGTGCGTGAGTGTGTGTGTTCCTGGTGTCGCGCTGTTGGGAGCTAGCATTAGTTGCAAACACCATCTGCTTACTACAGGATCACCTGCTAGCAAACATTTAACCAACAAACACACACACAAACAGGTACCTGCCTGTCATTGAGGACCAAAGTCGTTACTGTAAGAACAAAGTGTGTCAGAGTTTAAGTGAAGAAATGTAAACACTTCATAATAACTTCAAGTAATAATGTTAACAAGTAATATTTCATTACATAATGCTTAATTAGGAATGTTATTGATTACTATATTTAAAGCAGGTTAGGAAGAAAATTAAGAAATTAATACTTTTTTCAGCAAATATGTGTTACATTGATCAATAGTGGCAGAAAAGCCAGTTAAAATGTTACTTATACTTATAAAATGTATTTTTCAAATAAATGCTGTTCATTTGAAATCATCAAAGCACCAAAAAAAAAAAAAAAAAAAAAAAAATCTACACTGATAGTAAGAAATGTTTTTTAACAGCAAATCAATATATTAGAATGATTTCTGAAGGATCATGTGACACTTAAGACTAGAGTAATGATGCTGAAAATGAAGCTTTGTCATCCTGGAAATAAATGATGTTTTAAAATATAATAAAATAGTAAACACATAATTTAAACTGTAATACTATTTCACTTTTTTACAGTACTTTTCATAAACACACACTTGAAATTATTCACTTATGAACAGGCATACAGTGCTCTTATATTTTTTTAGGCTCTTATATAATGTGGTATGCTTTTAAATTATATATTATAACCAACTTATTAAAGTCATGAAAGTTGGTATTGAAAAAGGAAGCTGGCATAAGGTATAATGATTGTGTAAAGCTACTTTATATAAACAATTACCTAAATTTGTCTTGAAAACTTAACCTGCTGCTTTTTAAGTTATCAACTACAAACATTAACTTCATCTTCACTAGCATAATTCAACAGCGTTTATTCAACACAAACACTTTACAGCTGTGAAAAGCTTGTACTTAAGCTGGACTGCATGAAAATTAGTTTAAATACAAAAAGCTTTTTGAACGGCTGCTATAAAACTGGAACAAAGTGAAGAAAACGGACAAATTTAACACATGCTCATCTTGCAATATTCATACAGAAAATCCACAAACACCCTACGTACAATAGCAGGCTTACGCTTTTCCCTGGCCAGGAGTTTGTCTCTTATTGCTTGTTAATTACTTCATCCTGTTTTTTGGCCAGGAAAGAAATAAATCATGATAATCTTCTGAAAAAACACTCCCTTGTGGAACCTATAAAAGAACCTTTCAAGGTGCAAAAGAAAGAGCTGCGAGTGACGCGGCCCTCCATTTCCGAGCCGAAGCGAGGATTTCCAAACAATTACGCTTTGTTTCTGTGCAACAAGAGTGATATTAGTCACCCTAATTCTGACGCTTTTGAAACCGAAATGCTTTCAGAGGATGTATTAAACGGATATAATGAGGTTATCACAACACTGAGGTTATTCAACAAGATGTTTCATGTTCGACAAGAGTGTCTTGTACAAACACACACATACACACACTCACCCACGAGTGCAACAGCCAGGAAGCTCATCATTAGCATACAATTGCTATACTGGGAGCATTGTTTCTGAATCTCTTTAAAAGGGGACTTAAATTAAATCAGTCTGATGACGGCTTTTCTTCTCATTCTTCTCGTCTTCAAGCACTCTTTTGTCATCCTGTAATCCCCCCGGCCCAAACTCTAATCCGTTTTGGAAAGATACAAAACTCCGAAAAACTTTCAGATACATTAAATGCCTGCAGGGCCTGAAAATCTCTTATATGGATATAATTTTCTCCATTGAATTTGCTGTACAACGTATGAAAAAAAAGCACCTGCGCATTTCTGTCGCTCGGGTGTAGCACCCTTATCAAATCGAGGATGTCCGAGTCTGATCCGCTTGTAAACACACAGAAAATGTGTTTCACGGAAAGCATGAAATGCTTTGTGTGTGCCAAACCTAGAACGAGTAAAAGTCATTTTCCCCTTGCTTTGAGATCCAGCGTGTGTATGAATACACAAACACACACACGTAGCATAATTGTAAATAAAATCGACACAGTTGTGTTTTAGGATCACAAGAAAACCAGACACACCGAATTTTTTGCACACGCGACAAACACACAAGCAATCGATTCTCTCAGAACATACGCTCAGGATTTTTTTGAGCAGGCCTCACTTATAAAGGATGTTTGAATGGTGTGTTTCACACATTTCCCCTGCATTGAAAGGCATGGAATAGAAAGCACTTGGGATGATTGGCTTACAGGCCCCTCGCCGCGGGGCCCGATTCCACTGCAGGCTGTGACAGACAGAAAAGTAGAGGGTGAAACTCTTTCAGATAGACACGGTGCAGCTTATGATTAGGTCCTGAAGGACTATATATGAGGACTGACTGATAGAAATAGTTAGCAATGGGGTTTTAACAATCAAATTATTTAAAAAATTACAAAGGACTAACTAAAAAGTATGATGTTACCATTATTTTTTAGGGACTTTATCTTTTAGAAAGCATTTATGAAAATACAGTGTTTTTTGGACAATACCATGATTATATACACTACCAGTCAAAAGTTTTGTAATGTTTGTAAGATTTGTAATGTTTTTTAAAGAAGTATCTTCTGCTTACCAAGCCTGCTTTAAGAATGATAATTAAGAAATTAATAGTTACTATATTCAGCAAAAGTGACTTTGTTTAGAAATATATTAATTTTAAATTGTAATAATATTTCACTATGTTACAGTGTTTTTTACTGTATTTTTTATCAAATAATTCCGCCTTAATAAGCATTAGATACTTCTTTTAAAAAACACAAAAAAATCTCAACTTTTACAATCTTAAAAATTAATATAAACATTTGAAATGGTACACTGATAAAAATGATTCTGTGGTGAAGTAAATACTACAGAAAACAAATGTAAAAAAATCAAATAGATCCAAAATACAGCAAAAGCAGTACTATTGTGAAATAATTTTATCATTTAAAATAACTGCTTTCTATTTGAATATATTTTAAAATGTAATTTATTACTGTGATTGAAGCTAAGTCTTTAGTGTCACATGATCCTTCAGAAATCATTCTAATATGCTGACTTGCTGCTCACAAAACATTTATTATTATATTATCATCATCATCATCATCATCAATATTTAAAACAGTTGAGTATTTTTTTCAGTATTCTTTGATGAATAGAAAGATCCAAAGGTCAGCATTTATCTGAAATAAAAAGCTTGTGATAATAATAATGTTACAAAGATTTATGTTTCAGATAAATGCTGTTCTTCTGAACATTCTATTCATCAAAGAAACCTAAAAAAATCGTGACTAAAAAAGGATCATGTGACTAGAGTAATGATACTAAAAATTCAGTTTTGAAATCACAGGAATAAATTAAATTTTAAAATATATGGAAATAGAAAGCAGTTATTTTAAATAGTAAAAATATTACTAGTAATATTTACTGTAATTTCCATCAAACAAATACAGGCTTGGTGAGCAGAAGAGACTTCTTTAAAAACATTAAAAATCTTACATTTGACTGGTAGTGTAATACAATGATATTTGAAGTAATATGGATTATCATGTATCACTAAAAACAAGAAATAACTAGGATTTACTTGATAAAATTTTCATAACAATTTGCACCAACACTGACGATAACATTCTGTGGATTGTTTTTGAGTATAAATGCGTCACTTTCAGCTGAAAATGGACTCTGGATGTAAAAAAAATCTTAAGTTACTAAACATAACAACAAAAGCAATAATAAAACGGTGTACAATACAACTGGAAAACAGCAAAAAAACAAAAACAAAAAAAACAATCTAATTAATTATTCATGCCCCAGTTTTATGTTGTTGATATTTATGCTTTAATTGAATTGAAGTACTAATATAGTTTTTTTTATTATTGCCTGAACTAGCATTTGTTTTTCTGTAGTATATACTTCACCACAGAATAATTTTTTATCAGTGTACCATTTCAAAAGTTTATATTAATTTTTTTAAGATTTTAAAAGTTGAGATTTATTTGTGTTTTTAAAAGAAGTATCTAATGCTCATCACAGTTGAATTTATTTGATCAAAAATACAGTAACAACCATAGTGAAATATAATTACAAAATTAACATATTTCTAAATAAATGTAATGTAAAAAATAATTAAAATGTAATTTATTATATTATTTTTGATCAATTTAATGCATAATTTCTGAATATAGTAACTATTAATTTCTTAAAAATAAATTCTTACTGACCTGAAATCTTTAGCAGTGTAAATACCCCTTGTATACGTAAATTATTTTATTAAAAAGTATTGTGGCAGTACCGTGGTACAGTAATTATAATAACACAGTACTGACATTCATGTACCATTACATTACTCCATTTTACATACTCTAAATTAAAAATACCACAGTACTACCATAGTAATATTTCCAAAAAACATATTTTACTTTGTCCTGTTTTAATATGCAGTATAATATGGTACTAAAATTCATATATTAGGGTATTTACATAGTATTCCATTGACTAAAATTACAGTACCAAGGTACAATACCATGTAGATTTTAGTATTACCATCGGATGCCATGACTGTACTGTAGATTATTGTTGGATAATGCTTTTCATTTATAATTTTTTAATAATACATTTACTGTCTGAAGTGAAATGTTGAAGTGAGACCCTTGAGGTAAAATGCCCCACCTCCCAAGTTTCAGCCGGTCATGTGATCTTATCATGTCTGCCCCATGAGGCAACCATTCCCATGTTTATTTATTAAAAAAAACAACAACACTTCCTTTATCAGTCTACGAACACAGAAAACAACACATTGAAGTAAACTGACTGATAAGCATGCAAACCACAGCCTTTCGTGCAGCAGTGCAAACCCGCGCACGCATGTGCACATGCATACTCAAAATGCTAATTACGGCGGAGAGTGTGAAAGCTCATTCGCCGGCCAGACTAATTAAACAGCATCATCTCATCTATATTCGTAATTAAACACTTGAGCATAATCACACAACGCGCCAGGACTCCAAACGAATCAATTAAAAGCGTCTGATTAATTAATTTATTCTGACTACATTTGTCCCACTTTCTAATAAATGGATACTTTGTAGTCATTTCACTTTAGCCTCATTTATCTTTTTTTTCTAACCTCTTTGTTGTTCTTCATAAAGTTGACCACAGGGCAAATCCATGTCATTTCCATTTTTTGCCGTTGCACTATTTTCTCTTTTAAGTTGCGTTAAATTGAGCCTGCTTGAGGCAAGTGCTTTAAAGAGAACGAGAGAGAGGGTGCAAATACGTACACACCCATGCTTTGATACTATTTAACATGGTTAACATACACATAAACAGTTTAATAAAGAGACAGATCACCCAAAACAAACAAAAATAAATAAATAAAACCTGTCATTATTTACTGTTGTTCCAAACTTGCATGATTTTCTTTCTTTTTTTTTAAAAAAAAGTTATTGGGAAGTAAAGCTTTCATGCTTTATTTACCCGAAATAAATGTATTATTTACCCAAAAAGAGGTAAATAATACATTACTGATGAACTTTCTTTTCAGTGGGCTATTAATTGTTGGAACAGAAAAGTTGAGCTGAACCAGAGAACCGGATTAGTCCATTTCATGAATGAAACATTCAGATTGGTTTTATGAATAACCAGATCAAGATCTGACTCAGAAGATTCATAAATCAAGTATCACTTCTACTTCATTAACTCTGATGAATGCATCAATTTAAATGTAAAATGTTTTGAAATATACAGTTGAGTTTAAATGTTTACATCCCC
Source organism: Cirrhinus molitorella (assembly GCA_033026305.1). Lineage (NCBI taxonomy): Eukaryota > Metazoa > Chordata > Actinopteri > Cypriniformes > Cyprinidae > Cirrhinus > Cirrhinus molitorella. The sequence continues at coordinate 8,802,402 of CM065120.1, forward strand.
CCTTTAGAATCTGCAAAATGTTAATTATTTTACTGAAATAAGAGGGATCATACAAAATGCATGTTATTGTTTATTTAGTTCTCACCTGAATAAGATATTTCACATAAAAGATGTTTACATATAGTCCACAAGAGAAAATGACCCCGTTCAAAAGTTTACACCCCCTTGATTCTTAATACTGTTACCTGAATGATCCACAGCTGTGTTTTTTTTGTTTAGTGATCCTAGTGACCTAAACAGTTAAACTGCCTGCTGTTCTTCAGAAAAATCCTTCAGGTTTCTTTCCAACAATAACTACAGAAGGTTCAAACGCTTACTGTTGCTCCAGAAGGAAAAACATGCATGAAGAGCCTAAAATTTTATTTGAATTTAAAAAAAACAGGGTAATTTTACTTATTTTGCCTTCTGGGAAACATGTAACTATCTTATGTAGCCTCTGAATGGCAGTACTAAATGAAAAAATACGATATTTAGGCAAAATATCCATTCTGTTCAAAAGTTTTCACCCCCGGCTCTTAATGCATGGCTTTTTTTTCCTTCTGGATAATCAGTCAGCTGTTCATGACAAACAAGGGACTCATGAACAACTATCATTAAACAAAAAAACACAGCAGTGGAATATTCAGATAATAACACAGTATTAAAACTCAAGGTAATGTAAACTTTTGAACAGGGTAATTTTTATAAATTCAACTATTATTTTCCCTTGTGGACTATATGTCAAAATCTTTTATGTGAAATATCTTATTCAGGTCAGTACTAAATAAACAGTAACATGCATTTTGTATGATCCCTCTAATTTTGGTAAAATAATTAACATTTTGTAGATTCTGAAAGGGGGGTGTAAACTTTTGACCTCAATTGTAGTCATACAGACTACTTCCATGATGCTTTCCTGTCCTTTCTAAAGCTTGAATGTTTTTAATCCCCAGCATAATTGCATGTAAAAAAGCAACCAGGGCATTCTTCAAAATATCTCCTTTGGTGTTCAACAGAATAATGAAAGCCATACAGATTTAAACCACATGAGAGTGACAGACTTTTCATTTTTTTTGGTGAACTATCACTTTAAAACACAAGCATTGCATTCATAACGTCAGACACGCACAGCACCAACAAAGTCTTTTAAGTTAAGCACCTTTATCGTTTCTATGTACTGTGCAGGGAAAGAATGAAAAATGTATGTTGACAGACGAGCGTGTGTGTGCTCCATCGACTGCTCCCAGCCCCAGCGGTCCCATTTACCTAGTACAGTGTTCAGGTCTGCGATATTAATTAAGATAAATTCGCCTCCATATTCTGCTGCTGTGCTATCACCCCATTTATCAAAATTAGGTTCATTATTTCTGTGCGCCAGCAGAATTATTACCTTTTTCATGTCTGATTTTTATTAATATTCATAATTTAATAACGCAGCATTTGAGGCTGTCCGCAGAGGGAGCATTTATGAGATAAAGAACTGTGACATTCACAGACAGGGCGGGCAGAAACACACACACACACACACACACAGTCTGTTCACACAAGGCCTGTGTTGATAATTTATTTCAAGAATCATGCATTATATTTACATAAAACTGTTGTTTATATTTTAAGGGGCGAAGTATATTCATAAGTATGCATACCCTTATGAAACACATGCGTAAATTAATGATTTACTGCAGAAAGATTATTTAAAGGTGATAATACCATGACGAATACTCACTGATATTTATGTATCATGGTATAGATATTAGTTTAATACCATGGTATATTTTAAAGTAACATAATATTACAATGTGATAGCATCGCTATACAATGGTACTGCCACAGTATATAAGGTTTTGTAAGGATACTATACCATGTTTGTGGAAGTGTACTGTGTAAGTACAGCAGTACAACTGGGAAATCATGTAAATACCATGGTATATATGGTAATCTTTCCATAAGAAAGTACAATGGTGTTCCTGAAAACCAGTTTTTACAAAGTACCATCAATGTTCAATGTTTTTGTAAAGAATGGTACTAAAATTAATATATAACGGGTTTTTGTATGGTACGTCTACATGTAAAATTTTAAAAATATCATGGTAAAATGTAAAAAAAAGACAGTTTATGTTTTTTTAAAGTATAATTATAGCGCAAAGTCTAAAAACAAAAAAAAGAAGAAGCTTATTTATTCAACTATCAGATGATGTATATATTTCACTTGTGACTGGTTTTGTGGTCCAGGGTCACATATACATATATAGTAATAGTAATATATATATATATATATATATATATGTATATATAATAGTATTAAATGAAATATATTTTGAAATTAGTTCCATTTGCCATCTTGAATATTTATTTTTTCACACTGCATTCTAAAGCAATGCTGTCTGAAAATCTGAAAATTAATTTAAAATAAAACAAGCTATTCTGAACCTGAGTGCAACAAGGGAAAAATGTACAACCATGACGAAAACACAATACGGCTTTGACATTTTATTATCATCTGTTCCTGTATTTAAAATGACGTTACCACGCCAACATTTCCTTTCCTCAAAATCACCTCCCCTCTCCTCCCATCCATCTCACGTTCACCCTGCAGGTGAGCTGAGCTGAATTGACATTTTCCTCCCTCGTTTTCTCTCACCCTCCGCCTCTCCGGTGCTGTAATTTGGCATAATTAATGCTAACATTACTGCTGATAATTTAGCTACTTAATTAAACTCAGAGGACTTCATTAAGGCCGGGATGGCACTGCGACTTGTGTGCGTATGTGTGTGTATACATCATCAGTGTCAGCAAATGTGTGTCAGAGACTGGGTGTGTGTGTGTGTGTGTGTGTGTGTGTGTGTGTGTGACATAATTTGCTTGTGAATAGTGACTTGGTGGGTAATTGTTTTTGTCATTAGATCTGTGGCGGCGATAAAGATGGGCACAGATAAGGGCCTAACTATGCATGCATTAATATTGTTATGGTTTTTATGCAGAGAATGTGCTTTTTCAAAGAGCAAAAATAAATAATCTTTGACCCTAAGGTGTAACTATATAAAGTATGAGGGGACATTTTGCATTTTTGAAGAAATAGTTCACTCAAAACTAAAAAATTCTGTCATTAATTACTCACCCTCATGTCGTTCCAAACACTTAAAACCTTTGTTCATCTTTGGAACACAAATTAAGATGTTTATGGTGAAATCCGAGAGCTTTCTAACCCTGCATAGACAGCAACGCAACAGACACATTCAAGGCACAGAAAGCTAGTAAGAACATTGATAAAATAGTAAGTGTGACATCTGTGGTTCAACCTTAATGTTATGAAGCTATGAGAATACAAATATCGACTTTATTCGACAATTTCTTCTCTTCCGTGTCAGTCTCCACTATGTGTTCACGAGAGTACCATGACGCATACGCATGCTTTTTTATTTAAAAAAAAATGTATAATTTTATTTAGCACAGACACATTAAATTGACTAAATGTGACAGGGTTTCAAAAAACACTGTCTGTTTGATCAAATAAATGCAGCCTCGGTGACCATAAAACACTTCTTTTAAAAATATTACTAAATCTTACCAAGCGCATACTGTATGTCAGCATATTTTGCTTACATGCCTTAAAATACTGCCTAGGTAGGCAGTTCACGGCGTTTTGGAACAGAGCTTTAGTCTGTGTTTAATGAAAACTCTTGCAGTGAGAGTGGACTAAAAGATCCATTTAGAAGAGGATCCTGTTTTAGCTAAAGCAGTTAAGTCTATCTGCTATAATAATCACTGTCCAAACGGTGGAATGAATTATGCCTCATTCATTTATTATGTACGCGAATCACTGTGTGTAACTTGGCTGGTGAGTTTGAAAGGTCCTATAATTCACTAGTGTTTTCTTATTCTGCTCTGACCTCTCTCCCACTCACTCTCTACCATCCTGCCACGTCTTATTAAAGTCATCATGAAGACAAAATTGACCCAATGTACTTTCTCACTATTCCTGGTCTTATTGTGCATGATTCATCCATGTATAAAAAAGGTTGCCTTGTAAGCTAACTGAAATGACTTTCTCTGCCTCTAAAAATCAAATATACAGCCAAATAGCTATTCAGGTTTATTTTTAGGCTACAGATGTAGGTTATGCAGGCTTTCTAAATAAAGTCAATGTGAACTGGCACCTGGAATTCATTTTACTCATTAAAACATGCTGTCAGATGCTTTTTTTTTGCTCCTTTTATTCAGCAAAGATGCATTAAATTGATCAAACTTGATTCCATTGATAATTTTTTGTCTTTTTGACAGTAAAGAGAAAAAAAAAAATTTCTTGGTTTTTACAAAAAATTAAGCGACACAACTGTTTTGAATACTGATATTAGTAAGAAATGTTTCTTGAGCAGCAAATCAGCATTTTAGAATGATTTCTGAAGATCATGTTGCACTGAGACTGGAGTAATGATGCTTTGTGTTTTGTGCAGTGTGTGGCGCCTTTTTTGAATTGTTTTCGGTTGGCAGTGAGCGCCCTCTGCCCCGCCTCGCGTTTTAACTGCCTGCTGCGCCTCGCGTTTTTGCCGGAGCACTCCGATTTTTTTTTTTAAATCACCAAAAAAAGGCAGTGCTGTGCACCTCACATTTTCAGACATAAAAAGCGTGTTCGGTATGATCAGGGCCTTAAAAGAATTTCAACTTCTACACACAGCGCTGCTCATCAATGTCAATTCCAAAGCAGTGGACCAATCAGAAGAAGTGTTGCTAAGCTTCTGTTTACATGAGCAAGTTGCATGACAACTGTTTTATTTGACAGCAACATGGCTGAGGAGGCGCTCTTAGTGGCTGTGTCCAAATACCCTGAATTATATAACATTTCTTCAAGCGATCATCGCAACTTGTTCCTTTAAAAAGGAGCTTGGAGAGAAATATCTCTGTCACTGAATATACTGAAAATGCCCATTATTGTTGTTATAGACCAATTATCAGTAGACGCCACAGTGACGTCACTCGGAGCTGCGCGCGCATTGTGGTTGCAGAAAAACGCTGGTAACAAGTGGAGGTAAGCGGATAAAATCCATGGAATAAGAGAAAACATTTTTTTTTGTGCCATTTGATGTCAAAATCGGAATGCAAATAATTTTTATAGAATACTATAGTCAAAGGCGCCATTTGACTCTACTTTTAAAACATAAATTTGATTTAAACAATAGGTCTACATAATATTCACATGCTGTTCATAGGGGACGTATTGTATTAGCCATAGAGTTACAGCATGACATTATTTATACTATTAACATTTTTACATAACATTTATTTATTTTATCTTACAATTCTGACTTTTTTTTTCTCGCAAATGCAAGTTTATATCTCCTAATTCAAACTTTATAACTCGATTTAACAAAACTAGTGAGTTAATTCTGAGGAAATAAAAGCCAAAAGTGTGAGATATAAACTCTGAACCGAGAGGAAAAGAGAGAACGACAAGTTGTTTTTCCTTATTAGAGTTGTGAGATATAATCTCGGAATTGCGAAAATAAAGTCAGAATTTTAAAATATAAAATCAAATTTACCTTTTCATCCATGTCTCCATAGATTGCCATTGAACCGCCCACAAAAAACGTCATCCCTGTTTAAGATCTGTAAGACTATCCCATCTAACGTCAATTTCGCTGAATAACAATGCTTATTAATGGGTGACACGTTCTTGTAATATGCGGAGAACATTTTGAAAATGACATCTAATCAATATAATCTATAATCTTTTTAAATCAATGTATTTTGTGCCGTATCTGTGTAATTCTCTAGCCATAAAGGCTATCTCTCCCGGGTTTTCTGCAACCATGCTGCGCGCGCATCCCGAATGTTTACAAACTGATAATTGGTCTATTGCATCACGTCTCAAAAGCACGTCTCGAGACCCTCGCGTTCTATGCTACGCTTTTTTTTTTTACGCATTCCAGAGCACTGCGTCTGGCGTTTTAGACGCAAAGACTCATTCTGTGTGAATGGCCTCTTAGAGAACATAAAAGACTTCTTTCAAACACATTAAAGGGATAGCTCACCCAAACATTTAAATTCTGTCATTACTTAAAAGTCCAGTATGCTGTACTCAACGCAGTGACAGTGTTCCTAAAAACAATACAATACAACAAAAAGTATCAGTCTATGAATAAGACAATATATTAGATTCGAAATATTTAGACTAGAACTGTTTTTAAAGTCTACATGTGTGTTTAAGGTGTGTACCTGTGTTGTATTAGTGTGCTTGTAGTGGCAGGCTCCAAATCGGTCTGTTCACATGCTGAGTGGGTTTTGGATTATCTGTGTACTAATTAACGCCCGGGCCGAGGCGAGGAGAGAGGGTCTGTCTCAACCCCATGAAATACACACATGCATGCACATGCAGGTACATGCAAAATTCACACCACATTACACACCCCGGTCATTGATGGGTTCATGACCAAACATACACCTTCTGAATGCAATGAACTAGATTTTTTAATTTTCTGAAGAAAAACAGTGCTAATTGCTATTGCTATGCAGTTGCTAGGGTGTTCTAGGTGGTTTCTAGGGGGTTACATACTAACCGAAGTCAAAAAAGCTCCCAAAGGTTTGTCCTTCAATGTATGTCTGTGATTTTTTTTTCTTTCATTTTATCTTCTGTCAGGTAAAGATTATAGAAGCCCATTTCCGCCACTGAATAAAAAAACAAAAAAGTTTATGTCGACCTTTTATCTCACAATTCTGACTTTTTTTCTCAGAATTGTGGGAGATAACTCACAAGAGCAAGTTATAAAGTCACAACTGCATCATATAAACTCCCAATTGCAAAAAATAAAATCTGACTTTTTCTCAAAATTGGGTGATATAAACTCACAGTTGCGAGAAATAGTCAGAACTGCATATTGTATCTCGCAATTTTGACTCTTTTTTTCCCGCAATTCTGACTCATTTCTCAGAAATGCGACTTTATTTTCAGAATTTTGAATTTGTGTTGCAATTCTGACTTTATAGTTTGTAAATGTGTTTATATCTGAGAAAAAAAAAGTATGATTTGTGCATTTATATCTTGCAATTCTGACTTTATAAATCACAATTGCAAGTTTATATCTCAATTCTGAGAAAAGAACTCAGAATTAGATATAAATAGATAAAAAGCCACAAAACCTTTTTTTTTTTCAGTGACAGAAACAGGCTACCATTACAAAATCTGATTGTTTAGAAAGATAATAAAATACCTCTTTTCAATGACTTTGCACCAAAATTTCAACAACCAAAAATATCCAGCCATGTTTCAGTAAACAAAAATACATTTTTCAGTGCTGAAATTTTGGTGCATCGATATTACCCGATATTGTGAGGCTTATTGGGCCTGCTTACACCTGGTCACTTCATGCGCTTCCTATAATCGGATAGCTATCCGATCATGAAAAGATGTGAAAAAAGATTGTGAAAACACTTTGGAGAGGGATTTAAATTCAATCACTCAAACAACTTCAGGAGGTGGTCTGGGATCAGGGTTGCTGCAGGATTGTTAAGCTCAAATTTAAGACTTTTTAAGACCTTTTTTAAGACCTGCACAAATAAATTTAATACCATATGAGCGGGGTAGGGCAATGTCTGTGGTTAAATATTAAACTGTAAAATGACTGTAAACTACTGTAAAAACTGATTTACAGTTCAGATACAACTTTTCACAAAACAAAAAAGGTTTATTTAAATTATATACTTCACATTTCAGCCTTTAAAGTACCCATTTTTAAGAAAATGGATCAAAATCAAAAGTAATTAATCAAATTAATCAATTAATCAAAGTATTACTTATATAAATGTAAACAATTATTATCTATAAATTATATTAATTAAAAACATACAAACACCAAACACATTTTACTTTTTAGATTTTTATAATGTATTACCTTCTTAACGATTCACCATTTCACATTTACATCTCTGCATATTTGCAGAGTAAAAACTTTTTTACGTGATTAAATCTAATAAGTGCGCATTTAGAGTGCATTCTTGCATGCTTCAGTCTATTAAAATGCTGGAATGATCACATAAATACATACATTTTCTGCCCCTATATTTTGTATTCTATCATTTTATGTAGTTAAACAATATCACATGAAGAGTGCTGTCTTTTCCTTCAGAAATCAGCATGACTACAAATGTGATATTGGCTTTATACAACAGTTCAATAAACAAGAAGTGAATATTAAAAGACTTATGTTTTAGACAGAATATTTCCTGTTTTTGCTTAATTTCACCAACAAAAATCATTCCAAACACAGCCACAGCACTGTTATGCATCTCTGAGCAACATGAAGGTGCTTCGTTTCTGAATGAATCAACCGTTGAAATGATTTGGTTCAATCTCAATGACTCACTTATAAACAGCGACTTACTGACACCTACTGGCGGTTTTAATATCACATTCATAGTATCTTTTTATGATTTTAAATATAATTTAATTTTCATGTGTAAATGCATCGAAATGCCACTTTATATGCAACTTCTGCAAAGATGAGTTTTACTGATACTAATTTAATTTGTTTAGTAACAGCCTAAATGTACTATTATTATAATTGACTGATTAAATGTAAGAAGTAGACTCAAAAGATTTTAGAAAAGGCTTTATAAAGGTAAAAATGTCTATAAAAGTTAAAAATCATTTTAAACTTTTAGGGAAAAAAAAAAATCATTTTTTATCACTGCTGTGAACTGACCACACAGAATATGACAAATATCAAAAACTTTAGTCACTGTAGTCCTTACAAGAACACACACAGCAAAATATCGTCTAATTATCGTAATGAATAAAATCCCAGAAAATATTTTTTGTTAGTATCGCACCCACCTTCTACATATTTCCTTAAAAAATATCCTGAATTGAATAGCAAGTGCTATAAATAGTATGAGTTAATACATACAAAAATAAAACTATAATAATAAAATAAAATAAAAAATACTATGGGATCATAGAAATGTGGTCCTGAAATTACAGACTTCCTGTATTGCAGGGATACCCTACTCAAAACAACAGGCTTATTGAAAATGCCCACCAGAGGGCGCATTCGAATCTATGGAAATACGTTTCCCGGGTAACGGCAGTAAACAAGCAGCGCAGCACCAGGCTTTGAACTTGCAGCGCTCATGTCGAATTAAATCATACCCTTTTGAAGTTTAATCAGTAACTAAGCTATAATTGCAAATCTGATCTTCACTTAAACAAAATTTAAGACCCTCTTAATCATAATTAAGACTTTTTAAGACCTTTTAAGGCCTTAAATTTGATAAACTAAATTTAAGACTTTTTAAGACTTTTTAAGGACCCGCGGGAACCCTGTGGGATGCATTTCAGATGAAACTGGACAAGCGTAAATGCATCTGGTTGTTAAAACATATCTAAATGTTTACATTTTGCTGCTCTAAAATGTAAAAAAAAAGAAAAACATGTCAGAGTGTATTATATGACATTTTATATGCAACACGCATCACTGCAGATGAGTAGCTGAGTATCTTTTCAGCAAGCAGACGCACAAACTGACGCAAATGAAAATGAAAGTGAGTAACAGACACATAATCATCTTCATTAAAAAAAAAAAAAAAACTAACTTATCTTTCCAGTGCTGATGTTGCCCTTTCCTATTGAGGTCTTTGATTTTAAAATTGGTTGATGATGAATAAAATGCAGCCCAAATCTCTTGCTTTTGGCGATTTTTGACTTTGTTAAATTTGCATATAGCACAGGAATTGCACATATACATAACACATTTACATGGCCAAATGTAAATGTAACCATTTATAACAAATCAGATAGATATCCAATCACTAAAAACACATTAAAAAGTTTTAACTCTGTCATTATTAATTATGCGCTCTCATGTTGATTTACTTTATGCAACAATTCTTCTCCTCTGCATCAGTTTAACGCCAATTTGGAGAGTATCACAACACATGCCAGTGCGCACTTTCCTCTAAACCAGTGGTCTCAAACTCAATTCCTGGAGGGCCACAGCTCTGCACAGTTTAGGTCCAACCCTAATCAAACACACCTGATCCAGCTAATCAAGGCTAATCAAGCTCTTCAGGTTAACTAGAAACTTCCAAGCAGGTGTGAGTTGGAGCTGGTTGGAGCTAAACTGTGCAGAGCTGCGGCCCTCCAGGAATTGAGTTTGAGACCACTGCTCTAAACGTTGTTCTGCTTCAACAGCATGCATTTATTTAAATGCGAGGAAAGCACATGTATGCATTGTAAAACTCTCCAAAATGGAGGCTGATGCAGAGGAGAAGAATTGTTGAATAAATTTGTTATTTTTGTTTTCTTTGTGCACAAAAAGTATTCTCGTAGCTTCATAAAATCCAATCGAACCCACTGATGTCATATGAACTATTTTGTTGATGTTCTTGGTACTTTTCTGGGCCTTGAACAAGATAGGGCTGGGCGATATGGCCAAAAAATTATCACAATAATTTTTTTCATATCAGCTGATAACGGTCACTTTAAATGTCACATTTTTATTTCTTTCAGTTTAAAGGCAGATTTTTGCCACAACGTAAAAACCAGACAGTTACATGTGGTTTTAAAATATTCTTTATGGCCAGAACATAACAAATACTTCACGTTGTTTGAATTCTTCACACTTTTCCAGTCATTTTTCCTTAACAAAATGAGTATCTTAATAAAAAAAATAATTTCTTAGTTGTGTTTTAATGAGAAATATTGTTTGAAATCAAGAAACAGGTTTGTGTTACCCGATAATATTAATAATAATAATAAAATAAAATAAAACATTTTGTCTCTTAGAAATACATAATTTGGTAGTAGCTTGATTTAGAATGCAGATTTATGTTCATTATCAAAATCAGTAATATCTGCAAGTATCTCATTTTTATATGGTGAAATGTAATTATTATGAGTTTTTTAATTAACCATTGCTCTCCCATAGTATCATGATAATAACAGTTAAAACCACAAATATACCATCTCAATACCATGGTAAAAATGTAATATTGGTTTCATCTTGCTATAAACTCAGTCATTTGTGTTCAGCGAGTGAAAGCATCTGCTCTAGCATTGCTTTGACTAGCGCTCTTCTGTTCCGCCATTGCAGCATAAACATTATATCAAACATATATATCGAATTCTTGTTATCGTTTATCGAGGAAATTCATATCACGCGATAATTAACGTTATCGATTTATCACCGAGCCCTAGTCAGAGAGCTCTTGGATTTCATCAAAAATATCTTAATTTGTGTTCCTAAGATGAACAAAGGTCTTGTGGGTTTGGAACAACATGAGGGTGAGTAATTAATAACAGAATTTAAATTTTTGGGTGAACTAACCCTTTAAGTGACAAGGTGTAAACAGCCCCATTGAGAAAAGGTATTAAAGGTGTTATTATTTTTCTAAACAATCAAACTAAAAATACTTATAGAAGGCCCAAACTATTGACCAAAACGGTGATGTTTTGTTCTGTAAAAAGTTCTTCATTGAACCATTAGCCACTTGTCGAACTGTTCTCATTGCTTAACTGTGAATCCGACCAGTCGGTATGGATATGGTTTTGTTTTTCATTGTGGGACTTGTTGCTGAAGAGCTTTACTATGCTACAGTATGAAGAGTTGTAATACCCAATTAACCCAAATTTTATCTTCAGTTTCAGCAATTAATCCATTTTGGTGCATCATTAATATCAGGTCTTGAAATGTACAAACCATGCAGTACAAGTTATGCACTGACATTAATAATCTTAAATTAGCTTTACCAATGTGTGAAACTCTGAAGTCTTTCTCATTATCTAATTATCAACATGACTATCCGGGTGTTGTTAGAAAGTGGGCCATTTTACGGATGGATCTAAACTAAAGATACTGCATATCTTACAACGCAATCTCTAATCATCCTTTCATAACTATATCCAATTCATAACTCGCAGTTTAGGTAACTCTTCTATAAGAGAGGATATCCACTGCAATCGGAGTCGCTCGTGCAGACCATGAGAAATAGGTCCGAAACACGCCTGGAAGGCATAAAAAAGATGCGAAATTACTTGTGAAGAGAGGGAGAGAGTGCGAGACGTATGGAGAGCAGGCCTATCAAACGACTCCAGGCAAGATGATACGATAAGGGCATAATCAATCAGGAGCGTGCAGAAATCCTTGAGTGGTTGGTGTAGCCTCCCTCAAATTCAATCAGCCAGCCTTAGAGGAAGCTTACATGCCATGAAGACATGCTGGAATGGGAAGCTCAGATATCAGCTAATTCTATCATAGGGGCATGATGAAGTTCTACACGCCCGTTGGAAAGGCAAAACTAAAAGGTCGGGGGCTTTTTTAATATTGAAAACTGAGGAATATTATATCATTCAATTTGTAATAGAGGGAGGGGAGATCTGATTAGGCCGTCTAATGTGCTTTGGCTGAGAGAGGTGTCTCTTCTTCAATGGCAAGCCAACAGAGAGGTTGTAATATACTGTGATTAACTATCTAATCCACTAAACGGAGTAGGATCTGTCTTTATCTGTGCAGACTACATGGGCTGAAATCAGGTTAGCTTAGAAACAAGACGACGGAACGCAAGAGGAGAAAGAGGAGAAGATGTGTAATGAGAGGAGGAAAATAAAGGGGAAGAAATGAGAGAGGAGGTAATGGGGGAAATAGTGTAATGAAGAGGATTGATGGGACATACGAGAAATGAATGGGCAGATGTCGGTATGTGTATGTCTGTAAATCTTTTTTGCCCTACTACTACTTTTATTGATAACAATATCAAAAATATAGCTCAATTAGAATCAATAACTCCTTCAATTCATCATCTTTTACCATACAGACAGGTTCACACAGCATTTTTGCGCTTCTTTTCAATTGTTTATTTACATACACATTTGTTAGACGGACATCTTTGACAGTTACTTAGCGATTCACAATGTTTTGCTCATGAGGTCAACCGCCATTTTTTGTTTTTTAAACGTTTCTCTGTGAAACACCCCAAACACACACATATTAATAAATAAGAAGGCCAGTGTGTTATATCATAAAATGAAATTTAACTTACATATGGTGTATCAAAGGCTTGACCCCTTTCCATTATAAACATTGTTGGACTTGATCGATTTGTATAGCCAGAACAACATGATACAGATCAAATCAGCTTGATCTTAAATTCTCATATGTAGATTTATAAAACAATTCTTTCTGGTCCTCGAATCTGATTGGCTGATAAGAGTGTGAAACAAAGCGTTTCACCGCTTGTATCACTCCATGTGCTAAATTTGCTGTAATTCTTACAGCGAGTGGCATGGTGGACACCCAAATCCACTATATATAATTTTAAACATAATACTGTTTTGTGTGAATTTAGAGTTTTTTAGGCAAGAATGTACTTATTTGGATTTCAAATATGCAGTTTGTTTATATGGGCCCTATCATACACCTGGCACAATGATTTTTGCTAGTTTTAGCCCGACATGGTTATTTTCACGTCCTGCACCATGTTTTCTAAATTACAAATGTGACCCTGGACCACAAAACCAGTCATAAGTATCATTTTTTCAAAGTTGAGATTTATATATCATCTGAAAGTTGAATAAATATGTTTTCCATTGATTCATGGTTTGTTAGGCTTGGACAATATTTGGCTGAGATACACCTATTTGAAATCTGGATTCTGAGGGTGCAAAAAAATAAAAATATTGAGAAAATCGCCTCTAAAGTTGTCCAAACTAAGTTCTTAACAATGAATATTACTTATCAAAAATTACGTTTTGATACAATTGTGGTTCGAAATTTACAAAAAAACTTAATGGAACATGATTTTTACTTAATATCCTAATGATTTTTGGCATACATTTTTTTTTGGATAATTTTGACCCATACAATGTATTTTTGGCTATTGCTACAAATTTACAAAAAATTAAATTTACAAATTTAATTGAAATTTTTTGTGTGTTAGTAATATGCGCCTATAGGCAGGTGCACAGCGTAGCAGCACACAAACATGCCAAATATTAAAAATTAAAGGATTACAATGTAAAATATTATTATTTTGTAGGCTACATAAATACAAAAATGCCTAGGACAAATGTCATAATCAATAGTTAATCATTTTCTGCAAGCGCTACTTTTTTTTCGCTTTTGCTTTCAAAAACGAAAACGACCACGTTCAGAGGGGAGAGGATGGAAAGGGGGTGCACACACAGTAACTTGTTTGGGGGGCACGGCCCGCGAATGCCACCGTTCAGTTTTTGTTCTTGCAAATTCTGCCATGTAAATAGCAAATCCGCCATGGCGCGAGTTCAACTGGCTCTTAAAGGGAACGAGAGATGAGACTCTGATTGGTTTAATGCTGTTACGCCCCAAACACACCCATGACTCATTAAGAAAATAGAGACAACCCTTTTAGACCATGCACCGGACGTGCCGACCATTTTTCCCGTCCTTAAACTAGCAAAAGTGGATTCGGACACGCCATAAGTGCATCTGCGCTGTGCGCTTTAGACCATGCGCTTAGATTGATAAAACAGGACCCAATACCTTTTTGAATTTGCTTCACTGTTTTTAGAGGTGTGAGCTCTGATGTTTGTATAGCAGTTGAACATGAGATATAATTTGTTTTGGGTAAATCTAACGGGCAGTCTTTGGCCTCATTGGTCTCAGTCTTTAGTAAATTCAGTGCTGTATATCAGAGTGTTGCCTTTGTACTTTTGACTGAATTGCCTAGCAATTTTTACATTTTAAATAGTAGTATTTAGTATTAGGAAACTGTGTTTCGGTGTGTGGTGATATTAGTTACATTGTTCCGCCATTAGATAATGACAAGTAAAGACTTTTATATTGAAAAGACTGAAACAAAAGTTATTTTTACTTTTAATAACAGCTTGTAAGCTGTCAATGGAAATCACCTTTAACAGATAAAAGGATAGTACAACAAAGAGCCTATCTCTCTCCTCAGTGGATATTCAAACTAATGTTTTATTGTAAACATGAGACTGATCTAAAGAATGAATGCTGTATCAGATGCAGGTAATCACACTCGCCCAGTCCCTCTCTCTCTCATAATACTCTACTACACATAATACACTGCTTTTACTACAGTAATACTATAAGCCATAGGTCTTCAACCCTGCTCCTGGGGACCCGCTCTCCTGGAAAGTTTATTTCCAACCAGCTTCAGTACACCTGCCTGCAATATTCAAGCAGTCTTGAGGAGCTTGATTGGCCGCTTCAGGTGTGTTTGATTAGGGTTATAGCTAAACTCTTCAGGATAGTGGGTCCCCAGGAACAGGGTTGAAGACCTCTGCTACTTTAAATGGAGCAACTCAACATTCCTTCGTTACTAGTTCTAAAGTGACATTTTCAGATTAGTAAAGGAGGCTTGGGCTCAGCTGTTAAACTGTCAACTTTAGATTTGAATCTGTGGCAGAAGGAAGTAGTTCGGCACAAAAGAGGGCTTTTAAAGAAACTCCATTGTGTTTCCTAATTTTTTTACACACTCGTGCCATCGAACTGTTGTATAAATGCAATATTACACTTGTAGACGTGAGATATGGCTGCATATCGGCACGCCTGTGATTCAGCCGTAGTTAATCACAGCTGTGCCGATATACAGGCATATCTCACATCTATGGCCACGTACACACTGCAGCTAAATTTGATTGTCAGTTCACCTTTTATTCCTTAATTGCGTTCTGTACACACATAATTCACTAAAATATGGGAGTGACAACCGCATTCCACAACCGCATTAACTCCCGAAAAATACAGGTAGTGACAACCGCATTTACAGAAATTCTACGCAGTGTGTACAGAACCGAACTGAACAACTAGTTGTTAATGACGTATCTAAACGCGCATCTGTACGTGAGATGCAAGAAAATAACGGTGAAAGAAGTCTTATCCTTGGCTTGGAGACGGGGCTAGGCTAATTGTATTCAGGAGCCCTGCAGTGAAGTGTCAGTGTTGCCAGATCTTCATAGAAAAAACAACAACAAACAAGGACAAGCACAAAAAAACAGTAAAACACCCAAATGCTTTATGCTTTATAACACCAAAAAAATCATATATCTCATATCCGCAACAGACAACTTTATCAACTCCATAAAGTGCCTAGCTTTATTAGCTAAGCCCAAGTAACATGCCTAAAAGCGCTTGTAAATACAAGGACATGGCAACACTGCAAGACCGCGCTCTCTGCCTCCCGAGCATAAACAAAACACAGCATGTTAATCAGTGGTAGTTTAGTTCAAATCGCTGGACAAAAAGAGTCTTTAGCCAAAAATTTGCAGATACTAAAGGGCCATTCACTCCTGCAAGATGGCAAAATGTTGCTATGGTTACAAATTCCGGAGTGGCTGTTCCGTACACACATGGAACGATAATTTACGGGACTCACTCCCGCATTTAAATGCAGTTGTCACTCCTGAAACTTGCAGTGTGTACGTGGCCTATGAGTGTGATATTGCTCATATGTAGCATTGAAATGTCTGATTTAATAGTAAATCGGTTTGTTTGGATGTTTTTGTAAATTAAGAGGGTACAAAAAGATTTGATTCACTACATAGCATTTAAAGGAGGGAACCGAGACGTAATGCCAGAGATGCCGACTGATAGGGAACGTCTCGGTTACTAAGTAACCCTAGTTCCCGGAAGGAGAGAACGAAGACGTCACATGGGAGACCGACAAATGGACTCCCATTCGTTAGTCTACGACGTGACTTGGAGAGACCAACTGATAGGGAACTATAACTCTGATAAAATTATAAATATCACCCTTAAAGGGATAGTTAACCAAAAATGCTCATTTACTCAACATTTACTCATGTCATTCCAAACCCGTATAACACTCTTTTGTGGAACATAAAACTTTATTATTCATAAAACTAAATAATTATTATTATTAATAACAAAAATAAATGAATCACATGTATTTTTACTTTTTTAAAGGTTGTTTTATCTGCATGTTTTTGTTCATTATACTATGGAAGTCAATGGTCTGTTTGGTTACCAACATTTTTCAAAATATCTTATTTTGTGTTCCGCAGAAGTTAGTCATGCAGGTTTAAAACAAGAGGTTGAGTTTTCATTTTCAGTTGAATGATCTCTTCAGTGTGGCTACTTTTTCTTAGCTTTATTGTAGAGTAAAAACATACACTGTACATACAATATATACTGCTGTGAATGTTAAATCGTCCAACAACAGGACAATGGGCTTCATTTTGCTAAATTAATATGCCTACTGGAAAAACCCTGACGTATTTTCATTTCTTTTCAATATTTAGCAGACTTATGGGACAATACATCATAAACTGGAAAAATACAGGATGGAATAACTCTTGAATATGTTGTCACATTTTGGGCCTGGCCTTGTTGGTGTGGTGACGCCAGTGTGTGTTTTTGGGAGATGTTTAGTCATAAAGTAATAAACGTCACCAGAGAATGATAGTCACGATGATGGACAGGGACAAAATCAGACCTGGCTTCACATGTCAGCAGCGTTCGGGTCACAGTCGCCTGCGTTCAGACAGACAGACTGCAAAGTGCTGGACGAAACCACACATGAGCCACAACATTCAATCACACGCAAAACAAAAATACCAAGAGAGAAACTTCACTTGCTACTGACGTCAGTTTGCGCACAAACACACACGTCTTTTAAGCGATAATTATGCTAGCGCCATGTTAGGCTTGGCAACCGGTCCTTCTTCACCATGATTTTGAGTTATCGCTTTTGAGAGTCTATATACGTGTGAGCGACACAGAGAGACAAATGACAAATTGTTCATGCACTCTGACACTCACGTCAATGGGGGTGATTCACAACCTTTTAGAGCGAAAAAGCAGAGCCGCTTTGAATTACACAACACACACACGTCTAATAAGAGTGGAAAGTGAGTATCATAGGGCATGAAACCTGAAAGCAAGAGAAAAGGTGAGATAATTTAACTTGTCTCACTTTCTCTCATATCCTACAATGATGTCAGCTGCCTCAGAGAGATCAAGCGAAGCTGAGCGATATGCTGTGCCACACTGTGTCACAAATCTCCATCTCTCAAGAAAAAGGCTTTAATCATATACCCCATCAACACAGTATACTGTATATTGAGTGTAGACAAATTTATTGATTATAACAAGAGTTACTTCAACATTGGTGTTTTCTACTGACATGAATGAAACCTTAAAGGGACAGTTCTCCCAAAAATGAAAATTCTGTCAATAATTACTTACCCTCATCTTGTTCCAAACCTGTAAGACCTTTGTTAATCTTCAAAACACAAATTAAGTTATTTTTTATTAAATCTGAGATCTTTCTGACCCTCCATAGACAGTGATGCAACTGACACGTTCAAGGCCCAGAAAGGTAGTAAGAACATCATTAAAATAGTTCATGTGACATCGTAGCTTCATAACACCGTAATGTTATGAAGCTACGAGAATACTTTTTGTGAGCAAAGAAAAAAATAACGACTTTATTCAACAATTTCTTGTCATTCAAAATTTCATCAAAAATATCTTACTTTGTGTTCAAAAGATAAACAAAGATCTTATGGGTTTGGAATGACACAAGGGTGAGTAATTAAATAACAATTTTCATTTTTGGAAGAACTAACCCTTTAAACCAGGGCTGCACAATTTGGGGAAAAAAATCTAATATAATAGTTTATTTTTTTCTGATAAAAAATGCTGTTTTAATAGAAATTGTGATTTTAAAAATCTACCGCACAATTCAGCCAAAGTTTTTGATAATGTATCAATATGTAAAATAATATGTAACTATATGTAAATATGTAACTATAAAATAATTTATACGATTTATTACTATTTTAGTTTTATTTTGATTGATATTGCAGCCGTACCTCAAACCTTGTTCTATTACTTATCTATGCTAGGCAATGAGACCTCTGAATTTCAGTTAATAAATTGGTTAAAAAAATTTGGTACACCCTAACTAACAACACCCAAGCAACCATCCATAACACCCTAGCATCATGTTTGCGTAGTTTTTATTAAAGTCCACCTATAGTCAAAAATGTTACCCCTTAAAACACATCTTTGATCATCATGACATATTAATAAATGACATATTTAAATGTTTTTTTTTTTCTTGTAAAAAATAACTTTCTTATGCCTAAAAATAGCTTGAATGTAACTGTACTCCCCTTGGCTCATTTACTATACGAATCTATGAATAGATTCGCAAATTAGCCCCGCCTCCACTCACTCGCACCAGCCTGCGCCTCCTAAACGGTAGAAAACGCGATACAATGGCAAGTGGAAAATAGTGTTTTAATTAGCCATAACGTTATATGTTTGAACTAAAAAGCTGCTATGCTCACCTTAAGCAAGAAGGCTGATGGTTAACTTCGTGAGGTAATATCATCTGTTTGCTCTGGTTCATACACGGATAATGACTGATAAATCTACGTGTTTACTAGCGGACAACTACAGTGGATACCGCAACGTCCATTAAAGTTACTTACTTCATGTTGTGTCCTTAAAATGCCTTGAATACTCAAATGCATCCTAGTTTGCGATTCCAAATCGCGCCCGCGCGCACAACGTTACGAAGTGCAGACGCCAATGCGGGAGATGTGCATCAGACTCCGGGCTACTTTTACACCGTTGCCGCGGGTTGTTGTTAAAGTTAGCGGTTACCGCACATGCCGGTGTGAAAATAGTGAAAAATATAAACGGCTAGCGAAACATCTACAGAAAAATATACCCGATTAACCTGTCTGCCTTTTCACTAGAACCACTGCTTGCAGCACAGTTAATGATATGCAAAGAATAGGATCCCTTGACGCGATTGGTTGTTCTATTTTGTGACGTAGCAAAAAAAGGGACAGCCTTACTCAGATAAGTACTGTCGATACTCAGCAATGCTGTTGATTAATGGACTGACATATGGTTTGTCTTGCAGCATATTAAAAACACCACAGAGACAAATAAACAACATAAAAATTATTGATTTTCACTACGGGGGACTTTAATATATATATATTTTTTTACCTTTTCAGCACTTAAAGAGTTGTGAGAATGACAGGAAAGATAAGCAGGAAAATTGGACATGAAAATGGTTCAGCAAGTCAAAGCTTGCGCACTGACTGCTGGGCCTCATCTCTGACAACAAGACAGTTCTAGTTTTTTCCCCTTTAAAGTTGTTTGCTTTTATGATTTGTTCAAGACACACTGGCTGATGCCACTTAAACTCCGCAAAAAGAGGTCACAATGTCCTTGCATCTAGGTTGTAAATAAACAACAAATTTTGTAATAAAGAAATCTCGAAGTACATTTTTGCCAAATCCTAATTAGCTTTAATTACCAACTCAGAAGCAATTACACTGGTCCTTGTGAGCTAAATTAAACCAGAGAATGAATTCAAATAGAGAGTGTGCACGCAAACAACATCACAGAGAACAAAAGACATTCTATCATGATAAACATTCAATAACGGCAAAGAAAGAGGAGGCATAATCTGATAAAATATGCAAGACAATGAAGATTTGTTTGATTCTTGTAATGATTCTTTGCTTTGTGTTTGCAGTATGGAGTGACTTCAGTCCAGTTGTGAAAATGTACAGCGATAGAAACAGCTTGTGAAGACTTCAGAGAGCTACTTGCACCTCATTTTAGTGGTATATTTGTATTGATTTTTAGCACTATGGCAAAATTAAGCAATATGAAAGGCCCTGCCTTAAATTCAGTTTTTGTAAAAAAAAAAAAAAAAAAAAAGGTTATATTTAATATAAATGTATTAAATATTTATTATATTTATACTGCAAATGATCCATTGGTGAGCAAGTGATGTAATGCTAAATTTAAGCTGCGGAAAACATCAGTGAACCCTAATGCACTGGTCATTTCTCTTATTTCTGTCTCTGCAGTCTTAAAAACTTTTTTTTTGCAAATTGAAAAATTTAACATTCACATAAAACATTGAACTATCTTTAAAGTATTCTCACGACCCTTCATGGACATTTACTGTTTTATTGAGCCATCAAATAAAAGATGTGTATTTGTGTAATTGATAGTTTTTAGCTTAAACCTGGCTTACATACTTGTGTGTGTGTGTGTGTGTGTGTGTATTTGTGCAGAGCTCTGAACATGGTGGCTCAGTCTGACACGGGCTATCTCTCCAGGTCAGTGTAGATAGCTTTTCCATCTCTAATGTCTTTCCCAGAAATCTCCCCACACACAATGAGGGGCTTATATTCTGCCTTACGTGCATATGCGTGTGTACTTAAATTCATTTAACCTAGGGCATTTATGACGATAAATTACACAACGCAGCACAGTGAACCTACTGAAAGAAAACAATTACACATATTTATCTGACAGTTTGAAATTAAGCACCTGCAGAGAAATTCTCTATTATGTCGTTCACAAAAACATAACCTCCAATTTAAAAGTGTTTATAACATAACCTTCAATAAATTGTATTATTGTACATTCATTTCTCTCACAATTCACATGATTTTCTTTCTTTCCTGGAATACGGAAGATCTTATTCCTTACCTTACAATGAAAGTGAATGCAACCAATGACCTTCAAGCTCTGAAGAAGATAAATAAAATAAATAAAAGTGACATAAATGTTTATTATACAAATATTACACCTAGTTAGCTGTAAAACCTCAAAGCTTTCAAAAAATGTATTGTTTATTGAATTATTTTGGACCTTGAGAACCCCTGTTCATCATTTACTTTCACTATATGGAAAACAGCAGCATGGACTTTCTCCTAAACGTCGTCTTTTGTGTTTCACAGAGGAACAATACCCATACAAGTTTGAAACACTAGAGTGAGTAAATAATTACAGAATTTTAATTTTAAGCAGAATTAAAAATTTTAAAGCCATAATATTAGCCATTATATAAAATCAAAATGTGTGACGCTGGACCACAAAACCAGTCATAGGGTCAAATTAAGTTCTTAGCAATGCATATTACTAATCAAAAATTAAGTTTTGATATATTTATGGCAGGAAATATCTTCATGGAACAAAGTTTTTACTTAATATCCTCAATATCATACACAATATTTTCACAAACTAAAGTTAATAGGTGATAAAATATGCATTAGCAGTATTAATCAAGA
Organism: Cirrhinus molitorella; assembly: GCA_033026305.1. Lineage (NCBI taxonomy): Eukaryota > Metazoa > Chordata > Actinopteri > Cypriniformes > Cyprinidae > Cirrhinus > Cirrhinus molitorella. Next base: position 8,824,447 of record CM065120.1, read on the forward strand.
TTTTAATTAAAATATTTTACCTACCTGAGCAGAAATGATAAGATCAAACGCGAATGTTGTCAAGATTCTTGACCTGGAAATCCTGGTTCAGTTTTCCAACCAAACGCCTTTGTTCCTTAGACAGTTTTTTGCACTCTTTAATTTGTTATCAATTTTGGCAGTCTAGTACTCTAAATGTTTTTCTCCCCGATCTGACCAGTTAGTACACCCAATAACTGTCCATTTTCAGCAGCAATAAACGGCAAAATATGCGAGTTTAATTCGGTTTAGTGGTATCGTTTACGTTAATTACCGCCAATATGGCCGATTGATGACGCGTCCTGAAAACACTATCAGTCGTGACTCTTGAGATGGGACTGGTTCAGTTCTCTGAAATGCTCTAGCTTGTTATCATTGTAGTTTTGTGAAAATCCCTATTCTTGCATAATATGAAAAAATATTTTATAGTTACAGTCAGTCATTGGTGTCAACTGGCCTGAAGAGTAAAATAAACTATACAAGACCACTTGAGCAAGCCTATCTTCATCACTCGATTCAAGCAGCAGCAAACAAACACTCTTAGCATAAATGCATATCAAAAGCAGCGGCTCATGTAAAGCTCAATGGGGTGTCCTCGGCTGTAGACACTTTCAGTGGATCAGATGGAAGGAAACACAGGTAATCCACTCGCCATATCAGCGCTGACAGAGTCAACACATACATTAGCATATGTTAGCATTCCTATTCTTGTGGTCTCACATGCTCTATAATCTGTCGCAGCAGATTTTTTTCATGGAACGACAAAGCCAAACAGAGACAGAACCAGAATAAATTTGTATACATTAGAAGCCCACAAACATGCTGGAAGATGCACAAATGCTAACATACATTATTAAGATAAATCTTGGTCATGTAAGTATGTGTACATAGTGACAATGTGCAAGTTACCTAGTCAGTTTCATAGGGAATCCCCAAAGGAAGTCAAAACATTCAGTTTATTATTACTTTCCTGGTAGGTGTTTACTTTCAGCTGTTCGGCATTTTAAAGCATGTGTCTATATAGTTGGGTCATCCAAATCATCCATCCAACATCCATTAATCTAAAACAGAAGTCTTACCCTACAGTTTAAAAGTTGGCAGAATTATTGCATTATATTGAACAAAAGTTAACAATTTTACGTTGTTGCATTTTTATTCTAACTAAAATAAATGCTGTTACTCAAAAATATTAAGCAGTACAACTGTTAACAATAAGAAATGTTTTATGAGCAGAAAAATCAGTGTATTAAAATGATTTCTGAAAAATCATGTGACACTGAAGACTGGAATAATTGCTGTTGAAAATTCAGCTTGAATAAGTTACATTTAAAAATAAAGTTATTTTAAATTGTAATAATATTTTACAATAATATATATATATATATATATATATATATATTTTATAAGATACTTCTTTCAAAAACATTTTTTAAATATCTTAATGTATAAGTGCATGCATAATAATTTAATTAAAAAATATAATACTGAATATTACAAATTAATTTTACAATTATTTTACATTTTACAGTTATATGAAAATGATAAAAAGGTGGCATTGCATTTATTTAGAAATAACAGAGGCTCCGATTTGCCGTTTTCTGGTGAAAAAAAAATAAAAGGCACACTTAAATTTCCACATTAAAAGGTCATTTGTTGCATTTATTACACAGTTTGTACTGCTTACATGGCAATTCTATTAAAAAAAAAAGTGAGTGCTACATCAGAAAATAAGTGTAATCACATTTAATACCTGCAGATGGACTAAAAAGAAAAGAAAGGCATGTGTGTTGACTAATAACATTTATTGTACACAGTATAAATGTTTGAAATCAAATGTTGGGCACTGGGTAAAAAAATAGAGACGTTTGAGCTTAAATTAAAAACAGGCAACCACAAATAGTTAAACAGTTTGTTACACACGTTTAAGATGTACCTTTGATCAAATACAGTGAAAAGAGAGCAAGAACATTTGAAACAAAGTACAGATCATATGAAGCCAATTCATATTTATGGAAAAATAAAAATAAATAAACTGGCTAAAAGCATGATCCTGTTGATCAATGAAACAACACAGGCTCCTAAATGTAGAATCCTAAACAATTTCCTAAAAAGACCCTATTAAAATCTGTTATCTCACAGGTTGTTGAAAAATTAGATGGCATACAGTGTCCTATAGCTGAAATCAGTCACTGTCTGCCCCCTGCTGTTGAGATAGCAGAAGTGTGGCAGGATAATACACCATAAAAATGTTAAAAAACAGGGTAGTTACCAGCAAGACTTAGTGATTCTCAATTAAAAATACATTGTAAAAAGTCAAGTGTCAGAGAGTGAATACAGTTTAGGTCGGACCTTAACCCGTCCATTTTCAGCTTTGATCCAATATGAATCGATATGATTTAAAGACTCCCTTTCTCTCAACACTGTCCAATTCCCTAATGAAACACTGACTGAGAGATACAAACAACATTATACAAAGACTTCAAGTGCAAAACGTTTGCTAACAAATGCACAAATCACACCCACAATGACAGGAGATGAAGCGACAGATGAAAAATGTGCAAAAGTATGTGGAAAAAAAGTGTGAAAGTACATAATGATGAGATTTCACACACACAAAAAAAAAGAAAAAAAAAAGAAAACAGGATTTGTTGAAGGATGTGTAACTGCAATTTAGTTTTAGTGATCTGACCTCAAACTGCAAGGGAAACATTCGGTCTGGGACAAAACACACACCACCTCCATTAAGATCAGTCCTCTGCGGACGGCCGTTTACTTTTCAGACTAAACCACCGGGATAAGGATTTTTTCTTGGTTTTTTCTTTCTTCATATCTGCAAATGGTAGAGCATAACCCACACTTAACTGCAAGGTACATAAAGTTCATTTCAAGAGAAACCAAGAGGTCATTTACTAATGGTGACCACAGAACATCAGTAACCGCTTCCAGAGCTTTCCGGCAGTTTTTATGCCATGAATTGCAAATGTTTATGACTTTTGCCCACATTTATGCATTGGTTTAATTGGGTTAGTAAATTATACATTTTATTATCAGTGATTGCAGCTTTGAAAATGCAGACAGATCATTAGCCGAGGCTAGATACCTATGGTTTCCATTAGTGATCATTAAATCAAAATGGGTTGCATTACTTTTCCTGCTTGGCCTTTCAAATATATAATGTGGAATATATACACATGCATGGAGCAATTACTCCCAAGATTCAAAGCACTTTGAGAGTGCACAGGTGCCAGTTAATCCAAAAAGAAAACTTTTGTTTTAGCATCAGATATAGAAATGCTAAAAACTCTAAATTGCTTGGTTGAAAGTGCATACAGTAATAGTCTTACTAGAAAACTTTGAGTTTTCTATATTTAGCTCATTAGATACCAATGCCATAATTGCAAGGGTGCCCATTAGCTTAACAATTAGAAACAAAATGTATCAGTTTATATTATGTTGACTAGAAACAGACACTAAACCTTAGCAATAATAATTCTTTCTGCCATCAGCGAACAAATGGTGACAATAAACAATTGTCTCTCCATTGCCAGCCTCTTATTATTTGCAAACAGGAAGGGATGTTCATTTTGAATCATCCAACAGACATCCAATGGACCATAATAAATAGAGTTGGCTGCAAATTTCTGCCTCTTTAAAATCACAGCCAGCTGGTGCACAGTAATCAGGTTTCTAGCTAGGAAAATGTAATTTGATGTAAAATAAGACATTTTCATATTTTTGAGAAACCACTTTTATAAGAAATGTGATGTAAATTTGTGGCAATTTTCATTAAAATATTAATTCTTGTTAAACGTTAAATATTCCTTTTGCACAATTTTCAAAAGCTTATGGGGAAAAAAATTATTTCAGGTTTTAATGCTACGTAAACATACAAAAATACACTATCAGTCAAAAGTATTTTTAAAGATTTTTAATGTTTTGTTTAGAGAAGTCTTCTGCTTTTCTGCTTCAGCAAAAGCAGTAATATTGTGAAATATTTTACTGCTTAAAATAACAGCTTTCTATTTAAATAAATTTTAAAATGTTTCAGCATCTTTTTTTCCAGTCTTCAGTGTCACATGATCCATCAGAAACCATTTAATATGCTAATTTGATGTTCAAGAAACACTCAATATTTAAAACAAGTAAATTTTTTCAGGATTCTTGATGAATAGAAAGAGCAGCATTTATTTGAAATACAAAGCTTTTTATTTATGTTTTATTTACCAAGGATGCTTTAAATTGATTAAAATTGATTCTAAAGATATTTATCATGTTACAAACTATTTCTATTTCAAATAAATGCTGTAAAAAAAAAAAAAAAAAAAAAAAAAAATTCTATGATGTATAAAATTCAGCTTTGAAATCACTGAAATAATTTACATTTTAAATAGTACAAATATTTCAGCATTTTACTGTTTTGCTGTACTTTGAATCAAATAAATGCAGGCTTAGTGAGCAAAAGAGACTTCTTTAAAAACATTAAAAATCTTACTGTTCAAAAACTTTTGACTTGTAGATTACATATATAAACATGCTTACCAAGATTCTGCATCATTTTATTCAGCTGCTCATCCTCCTCTTCCTCCCTGTAGACAAAATTGTAAAAAGATCCACAAATGTCACAATAAATAATACAGTTTTAAGTATTCAATAGCACTCTCAGAGAAAAAAATATCCTTTTAATCAATGTAGATACAGTGCCCTCCACTAATATTGGCACCCTTGATAAATATGAGCAACGGTGGCTATGAAAATAAATCTGCATTGTTTATCTTTTTGTGCATTCAAAAGATTCACAAAATCTTGGGGTGGGGGGGTGGACTCATATTATGAAATAAATGTTTTTCTCCAATGCATGTTGACCACAATTATTGGCACCTCTAGAATGTCTTATGGAGTAAAATATCCCATTCATATTTCCATTTTTTAGTACTCCAGGATGACTAAGTGTCCAGCCATGACTTCCTTTTGTACAGGATTATAAATATGAGGAACACAAAGGCCACATTTCCTCCAAATTTCCACCATTAGGGCAATAATTAAAGGATTAGTTCACTTTCAGAACAAAAATTTACAGATAATGTACTCACGTCCTTGTCATCCAAGATGTTCATGTGCTTCTTTCTTCAGTCGTAAAGTAGTTATGTTTTTTGAGGAAAACATTTCAGGATTTCTCTCCATATAATGGACTTCTATGGTGCCCACAAGTTTGAACTTCCAAAATGCAGTTTAAATGCAGCGTCAATTTTGGAAGTTGGAAGCAAACTCGGGGGCCGCGTAGAAGTCCATTATATGAAGAGAAATCCTGAAATGTTTTCCTCAAAAAACTATTTCTTTATGACTGAAGAAAGCAGCACATGAACATCTTGGATGACAAGGTTACATGTTGTTTGGTAGGGTTTCAAGAAAAATCCTCCTTGCCAATTTAAAAACAAATGGCAGCATATGCAGTTGTCAGACATGACTGGAACTTCAAACACAAGTGGCTTCTATGGGCAGATGAGAAAACGATAACAAAAAAGCATTTTGACAGCAAACCCACCAGATGGGTTTGGTGCAAATAGGGATAAAAGTGGATCTGTCTGGAGGTCCTGGACATCTTGTTCTCATAAATGTATCCTATCTAAATCTAAACGTTAGAAATCTTTTAATGGGCTGTAGCTGAATCTTCCATCAAGACAGTGATCCAAAACAAACATCAAAATCAACACAAAAATGTGTCACTGAGCACAAAATGATGCTTCTGGCATGGCCGTCCCAGTTCCCTGACCTGAACCCTATAGAAAAAGAGTAGGGTGAACTGAAGACAAGCACCACCAACATGGAGCTCTGAAGGATTTTTTTGTATGAAAGAATGGTCTCTGATCTTGTCAGGTGTTCTGCAAACTCATCAGGTATTATAGGAGAAAACTCAGAGTTGTTATCTTGGCAAAAGTTGTGGCAAATGTAAACTAGAGAAAAACATTTATTTCATAATGAGAATTTACTTACTAGATTTACTGCAATTAAAGTTTAGAATTTTGTGATTTTTTTTCCCCAAGAACGATCATAAGAATAAATAATGCAGATTTATTTTCACAACCACCTTTGCTCATATTTACCAAGGGTACCAATATTAGTGGAGGGCACTGTATACGAAGATTTCAGATGCAAAACCATCTTAAAGCCATATCGGTCAAAAATGAGATACTACTGAATTAATTCTCTCGACACATATACATCCATCAAATACTTTTACTTCAAACTCGCTAAAATCCCACCCTCAGCCCAATCAGAAGTACCAGTATCTACAAAGACACCTATACATCAGAGCCTGATAAAAATGCTTTCTTTTTTTTTAAAGAAAGATAGATTTAGAGGCTTTTGCATCTGAACTCTTCATATAGAGCATATAAATACATAAAAAAATAAAAAAGTAGCCAATTTACTTTAATGAGTCTACATAGTCATATTGTGCAAAGTGAATAAATATTACTTCAATTAAATGAATCTGGTCATACTATGCATATTATTATAAAGCTTAAAGTTTCTATTATTTTTGTTCATTAAAATGTAGTAACTTTCAGCTCTTCTGCTGATGGATTTGGGGCAAATATAATAGGATATGATAATAGTTGCAGCACACCTCAGTCTGTCATCATCTAGCCCCTCCACTATGGCATTCCTGTCGTTCACAATCCCCACAAGTTTCTCCATCAGCTCCTCCTCTCGTTTACGATCCCAAGATGTCTTTAGATGCTCTACGGGATAGAAACATCATTTAATAGCTACATTAGATCATTACATAAAATAAAAGCACACAAGCGTCATTATTATCCAGTGACACATTTACCCCAAAAAGTATGAATGCCACTTTACTACACAAACAAAACATTAAACCAACTAACATCTGCAAACAAATGATATTTGACTTTTTCAGTGTCGTACCAACCTGGTTTCTCCATCAGTTTCCTGAGTTCTGCCTCAACACTGGGCTGCTCTTCCTCTAGATCCTGTGTCTTGGCACTATCAAAACACAATCACAGATAATAAAATGGTTTAATGCACATTTAGAAATAGAGGATATTCAATATCAGCATTTCAGAAATTCAACAGTTTATACATACATGTACACAAGCTCGGATTCACGTCTCATGTAGACCTGTTTGTTTCTGATGAGGTTAAACCAGTCCACCATTAAGTCATTCATTAATGTGTCTTCTTCTCCTTCTGAAGAATAAAAGAAATGTAAGATTCCATTAAACAGAATTGCATTTGTTTAGGCTAATAAATAGTTAATAGTTGACAATCTACATTTGTAATATTTGTCTCCACCTGCTGGAGCACAAGAGGACAACATCTAGTCTTTTTTTTTTACAATACTTATTTATTTTTAAACAATTAGACATTTAAAATAATTCATAATATGCATTTGTTTTGCAAGATTGTAAGATAAATGGACACAGTAAAATAATTCTTACTTTGTCATATCAGTGTCTGAGAAGTGGATTTGACAAAAGGCTATTCATTCTTATTTGTAAGAGTAATTTTTAAAGAGCGTGTATGTGTGTGTACAGACCCTCATCACATTGTCGGAGTTGTTTTTCCAGCTCTACTCCTCTTTTCTCCAAGTCGTCCATATTGATCTCGATTTCCTTCAGTTCTTTTTGAATGTCTTCCTTAGGAATGTAACCCGGCTAAAGCAAACAGACACACAATGTCAAATGTGAACTTTCTGCACAAATGACTTTGTACAGATCCTCAATGGTTTATTTATTCCTTTCAAAGCTTTTCTAGTCTGTCAGTGTGAAAATGTTGTTCAAAAGTCTGGGTTTACTATGAAGTCACTCTATTTTGATTCTAAGTCTATTCAAAGATAACTGTGCCCCAAAGGTCCTTTTGACTCTCCAAAACAGTCTAAATAGGCCCCTTGACAAAGTAATCCCTGAACACTTACTCACATCAGTGCAGACAGAAATGCACAAGACCAGATAACACATGTAATTATTGTTTTGACACACACCTTGTGCAATTTGTGAGTTTCAGTCCCTGAGGGACTCACAGGAGATACACTGCTGCCACTGGTGGAGTCTGGAAGACAGATGAAAACATACAGATGAACAGAGAAACTAAAAAAACAAATGTACTGCATGTAGTGCTCTTTTATTAATGCTAATACATGTGTTTTTGTTCATGTGAACATATGATGCATGTTTATCTGCGACCCTTACAGAAAGTGTAAATGTATTACCATGAAAAATCATGTATGTGTGATCCTTGAAGGACTACGTTCAAAACCTGATGTGTGAAAATGGTAATCATACATCAAAAAAATGTAATCAGTATCTTGACCTTGTTTTACAGTAGTAACATTTTAACATCATTAAAAACAAGATACACTGCTGTTCAAAAGTTTGGGATGTTAATGTTTTTTAATGTCTCTTAGTATCTCATGCTCACCAAGACTGTATTTATTTGATCAAAAACACAGAAAGAACAATATTATGGTTAAATATTATTGCAATTTCTAATATTGGCTTCCTATTTTAATATACTTTAAAGTATAATTTATTTCTGTGAATTTTCATCAGCCATTACTCTAGTTTTTACACTGTCACACGATTCTTCAGATATCATTCTAATATGTAGATTTTTTTATCAGTGTTGAAAGTATTGTGCTGCTTAATATTTTTTGGAACCTGTGATTTTTTTTTTTTCTTTGATACTCTGGTGAATAAAAAGTTACAAATAACAGCATTTATTCAAAACAGAGATCTTTTCTAACATAAGCATTTCCTATCACATTTTATCCATTTAAGACATCCTTACTGAATAAAATTCTATTTATTTCTTAAAAATAAATAAATAAACAAATTTTATTTATTTATTTTGGACCCTTAAACTTTTTAAGTAGTGTATATTGTAACACAAATTCTATTTTGAATAAACGCTGTTCTTTTTTACTTTTTGTTTATCAAAGATGTCCTAAAAAATACTAAGCAGGACAACTGTTTCCAACATTGCTTATACATTAGCATATTAGAATGATTTCTGAAGGATCATGTCATCAAGGATCAAGGACTGGAGTAATGATGCTGAAAATTCAGCTTTACTTCACAGAAATAAATTAAAATTTCAAGTATATTAAAACAGAAAACTGTTATTTTAAATTGCAATAATATTTCATAAAATGACTTTTTTTCTGTATTTTTGATCAAACAGATACTGCCTTGATGAGCATAAGAAACATTTAAAAAAAAAAAAACCATTACAAATCTTACTGATCCCAAACTTTTGAACGGCAGTATACATTTACAAAACTGCACTTGTTTTTAGCAGTGTTGTTATTAACTGAAACTATGAAAACATTTTTGGTAACTAAAAATAAAGCTGAAATGAAATAAAAACAGACCAAAAACTCATCACCAAACACCAATGACTTGTACATTCACTATATTAAACAAAAGTATTGGGACACCCCCTTCTTTAGAACAGAAAAAGGCACTTCCAAAACTAGCATCAAAGATGGAAGCATAATTCATGCATTTAAAAATTGTTGCTTCAGTTTTGGAAGTGTCTAAAATGACTGTACCCATATGCACAAGTCATTGGTGTTTGGTCTGAGTTTTTGGCTCAAGGTCTGCCTTTAAAGTCACACCAGAGGTGTTCAGCTGGGATCAGGACTTGGCTTTATGCAGACCAGCAAAGTTCTTCCACACTGACTGAATCAAACATTTCTCTATGAACCTTGCCTTATACACAGAGGCATTGTCATGTTAGAATAAAAAAGGAAAGGGTCCTGTCCAAACTTTTGCTATAAAATTAGGACACAATTCCCTAGAATATCATTATATGCTTAATCATTAAGATTAGTACTCATGGAAATTACTAAAGTAGTCAAACCTATTCATTAGAAGGGGGCGCGCTAATACCTTTGGCAATATAGTGTATTTTAGCAAAAATCTAAATGTATTCTACTGTTTCTCATTTCACAGCTTGTTTTAGGCACATCCCACATATTATAATGCTTTATAATATAAATAAATAAATCAATAAATTATATTTTATTTGTGTGTATGTCCAAACTTTTGAAAATAAGTATTTGTTCTTAGGTGACCTCCACTGTTGAATAAAAGAATATTTAACAACTAGCCCATTTCTACACTTTTTACCAAGACCTTACCACTAGGTTTAGGCCCATTTTTCATCGGGCTAGGTGAGGGAGCTTTGGGCGTGTTGATGGTAATGGAGATGTTTGTGGTAGATGGTGCAGGAACAGATGTCTGGGAGATTCCCAGACCTGATGTCCGTGGAGAAGAAGCTGCTTCCGGCCTCTTGGAGGGTGAGCCAGTGCTTTCTGTGGAACCGACAGTTCTAATAAAAGGAAAAGAGATGAAAAGAGATTAAACTTTTCTGTTTCGTTTCTAAGTAACTAAATGTTTAGCATCGCATCTCTCACCTCTGACAGGTGAAAGTTTGGGAGGGTGAAAAAAGTTAAAGGTGGCTACAGGTGAAAGATCTTCATGTGGGAAGTGCTTGTGCACTGAGCTCTATCGCTCTGGGGACTTTCAGATACGACCCACTGCTGGTCTTATTGGGCGCAGGGGGTTTACACGCCCATCAAGAGAACCAATCACAATAGAGTGTGAAGGAGTGGGCAGGACAGATCGTCTGGAGAACGGACCAGTTAATCAATGAAGAGCAGGATGATTTGGTTAGGGAAATCATAGAGAAGTAGTTATTAAATTATTTTATTGAGACACGACACAGAATGATTCAGCTGTCTGATTAAACAAATATTAAAGAACAAGACAGTATTAGTAAAGATTAAAAGCAGGTTTCATTTGGAGAGACAACAGAAACTTACTTTATAGGCTTGAGCATGGACCTCCAGTCAGATGGAGCTGTACCATTTTCTGAAAATGACATTAAATGATTTTCATTCAGAAATAGACAGGAAATTTGATATGTTCTTGCACTTCCATCAACTGATGTCACAGACTATTTTAATGACATCCTTACTACCTTTCAGTTTCAGTTGCATTGCGGTCTATGCAGGGTCAAAAAACTCTCAGATTTCATAAAAAAATATCTTAATTTGTGTTCTGATGATGAACGAAGGTCTTATGGGTTTGGAACGACTTGAGCGTGAGTAATTCATAACAGAATTTATTTTTTTTGGGTGAACTATCCCTTTAACAATATTTTGATGCAAAAACATTACTTTGAGTTTCCAGGTAAATGCAACAATTTATCTTCAATCTTAAAATGTCATCATAAAACTAAAATAGAAAACTGAACTGAATTTACATTTAAAATTAGTGCTGTCAATCAATAAAAAAGGTAACTTACTTAAAATCGCACATTGTTTCAGAAATTAATCATGATTAATCCCACCTAACAATAACGTTTTTAAATATACATTTGTATTTCAATAATTTCACATTCAATCTAATTATTAATTAATATACTAACAACTAGACAGTATATTTGTTTGTTTTTTTATGACTGAAGGTGAGTACCACTGATACCAATATTACTGATGTCTCTAGAAAATGTTTTTTTTTCTTATTATTTAAACATTCACTGTATTCATTCACCATTACAGTGTAATTGAGAGCTATCAATTTTAACATTTATTAGACTTTATTAAATTACTTCTAATTTAAGTGAACTTAAAACAATCTTCACATAAACCCATTATTTACCTGTGCCCTTCAGCAAGTAGGAAATATACAGAATTTGAATAAAGTTGTCAAACACTAAGTACTAAATTAAATATAGATGGATCCTTAAAGCTACAAACGTTATTGATTTCCTCTTTTTTCTTTCATTCTTTGATTAACAGACATCACAGCAGCTGGGTTATTAGGTTATTTGGCTGCTATTACTTTAAGAGCTGCTCCTGCTGAATGTGATGCAGATCTGACATACATGCTTGTAGTTTAATTTGTGATTTAATATGAAATGATACATTGTATGTCGCCACATCTGTGCATGCAATTGGAGTGCATGTGCTACAAGCACAGTATAAAGGCTATAATTAATTTTACTGACATGGCCTAAAAACATCTCATCTGTTGTTCTACTAAAGCTCCCTCATCACTTGTACCTTTTCTGCGCTTGTTTGACTAGTGCCTGGTGCCGTTTGATATTGTCGTAAAGATGTTCTGCAACTAAATAAACACTTCTCGTCACGAAAATAAGAGACAGAAGATAAGATTAATCATGCATTAAAGGAATAGTTCATCCAAAAATGAAAATTTCACCATGAATTACTCACCTTCAACCCATCCTGGTTGTATATGACTTTCTTCTTTCAGACGAACACAGTCAGAGTTGTTTTAAAATTGATCCTGGCTCTTCCAAGCTTTATAATGATGGTGGATAGTGGCTGTTATTTTGAAGCTCCAAAAAGCGCATATTTCCACCGTAAAACTAACCTATACGCCTCTGGGGGGTTAACACATGTCTTTTGAAGCGGATCCATGGGTTTTTGCAACAAAAATATTTATATTTTTTAAATGATAAACTCAAATCACTGTTTTGGGCACTGGCGTATGCGCATTCCTGAGAGAGAGTCAAGTACCGGCTTCTTCGCTCCTCGTATGACGTAAGCCGTATTATAAAATAACGAATAAACAAGAGTATGATCAGTCTAAAGGAAAACAGTTTTATGTTGTGAATTTGATTTTGCTTCTTGCTAAATTCCATATCCACAGACACAAATATTCAAACTCCAGACCTCTCTATTTTGTTTTTATAAAATAATTTGAGCAATACATTTCATTGATCCAGTTGTCTAAGAACAAAATGGCTCTAAAAAACACCTGTTTGTAACTTTTTTTTCCCTATTTTTAATGAAATGTAAGTCTAAATTTTGCTTTTTCAAGCTGGAATGTATTAAAACCCCCTTTTTCTTCTCTTTTTATTTTTATTTTATTTTACTTTGATATTGTTGTTGTCCATTATTTTTGTTGATGGCTGTATTATTTTTTTGTTTTTGAGCATTAATAAAAAAAAAAAGAAAGAAAGAAAGTGACAAGAATAGAGCAATACTAAATGCCGGTAACAAATTAAAAGTCGTAAACGAGAAGTTTATAAAAAAAAAATGATAATAAAAAGTGGGTGAGCAGCCTTATGTGTTTGAGCCAGAGTAAAGTTACCGACGAGGAACTCGACTCTCTTGCGAACATGCATACAGCCACTGCCGGAAGTCAGTAATTTGAGTTTGGAATTTTGAAAACAGAAATATTTTTGTTACAAAAACCCATGGATCTGCTTCAAAAGACATGTGCTAACCCCCCGAAAGGCGTATAGGTTATAAGGCGGATATATGCGCTTTTTGGAGCTTCAAAATAACAGCCACTATCCAACACCATTATAAAGCTTGAAAGATCCAGGATACAATTTAAAACAACTCCGATTGTGTTCGTCTGGAAGGAGAAAGTCATATACACCTAGGATGGCTTGAGGATGAATAAATCATGGGGAAATATTCATTTTTGGGTGAACCATTCCTTTAACTGTGATAATTAAATATTTTTAACACTGTTAATATAGTAAAATTAATCACCTGCTTTAACACGGCAATTTTGACAGCACCATTTAAAATATTTTGACTTTTTTTTTTTTTAACAAATTTTCAGAATGTTGTTCAAGGACCAGCAAAAGCGGTTTATCCTGATATTGAACACATCTACAGTAAAACTTGTGAAAATGCAAAAAAAAAAAGCAAGCATCAGGCAAAACAACAAATAAGACCAAGCTCTGTAAGTTATGAATACATCAGGTGGGTTTGTCTTTCTCACCCTTGCTGTTGGATGACAGCATGCTCGCAGATCTGGATAAGGATTTATCTTTGATCCAGGATGGCGTTGCTGCAGCGGGGGCAGTAGGTTCCATGCTGGTATCCAGTGCTTTGAGACGCACCCTGCCCGAGGGGCCTTTAGCACCCGATTCCACAGGGGAAACATTACTATAGAAACCAAAGTGAGAGAAGATTGTGTTAATAATGGATGTGTCTTTGTACACAAACATGAATTTTAACATCACTTGACAGGCTTGATTACATAAAGGCTATAATTGTGTTTTATTTATGACTCTTGTACAACAACTGTGAAGTGCCAACTAAGTAGTGAGCTTCAAGTAGGTGAATGTAGCTCACCTGCTGTTTGCTTTCAGCCCAACTGGACTTGGAGACAAGCTGTTGTTATTTTTTTCAACCGTCACCATCTTCCCGATCACAGCTTTGGCTTTCTCCATTTCATTCTCTTTCTTCTTCTCTTTTTCTGTGTCCTGTGTTTTTCCCCAGTCTCCCACCCGCAGCAGAATTCTACCTTTACCAGCTGCGGCTCCGGCAGTGACTTTAGGTGTTGTGCTTTCTGGTGTAGGAGTTTTAACACTCGGTGTACTCACAGACGTAGTTGAGATGTATGATGAGGTGCTCTTACTGGCAGGCACAATACTGCTGGTATTACTGCTGGTATTGCTGCTGGTTTCAAAGAACCTATCAAAAGGGAAAAAAAAAAATAAAAATTAAATACTAATCTATATGTATAATGTGTATGCATACATGTATGAAAAACAAACATTCATTTTGAGATTTGCAATGTTATTAAATTGTTAAATTTAACATTACATGATGGTAAAGGGAACTGAATATTTAGAAAAAAAAAATTCAATATTGGATTCAGTTTTGACCAATACCAATAAAATAAAAGATAGTAATATCCACTGGTAATATCCACTGACATGGTACTGATATATCTTGCATCATGGACAAAACAAACAAACAAAAAAAAAAAAAAAAAAAAAAAACACTTTTAAATACACTCAAACATTCTGAGATTCAACAATATATTCTTAGAAACTGTATTTTATGTAATTCAGCCAGTTAGGACATCTTATTTTAGAAATATCTATATTATATATATATATATATATATATATATATATATATATATATATATATATATATAATATATATATATATTATATATATATATATATATCTTATATTATTTATTAATATTTTGAATTAGCTTATATTTTAAGTAAAAGTTATTTTAAGCAATTTTATTGTGTGTGTATTTGTTAATATTTGCCATGTTGTTTATTATTTTTCTAGTTTGGGATCAGGAAGGCGTTTGTGATCAAGGGTGCATTTTATTTGATCATTTTTTTATATTATTGCAATTTAAAATAACTATAACTAGTCTTTAGTATTTAATATATTTTAAAATATAATTTATTACTGTGATGCAAAGCTGAATTTTCTTCAGCCATTATGCCAGTCTTCAGTGTCACACGATTATTCAGAAATCATTTAATATGCAGATTTATTATCAATGTTGGAAGCAGTTGTTATTTTTGGAAACTCATAACCAATGACTTGTACATGCACTAAATGAACAAAAGTATTGGGACACCCCCAACTTTAGAACAGAAAAAGGCACTTCCAAAACTGTAGCAACAAAGATGGAAGCATTATTCACGTATTTAAAAATTTTATTTCCATCTCTGTTGCTAAAGTTCTGGAAGTGTCTAAAATGACTGTACCCATACGCACAAGTCATTGGTGTTTTTGGCTCAAGGTCTGCATTTAAAGTCACACCAGAGGTGTTCAGCTGGGATTAGGACTTGGCTACATGTATGTCAAGTTCTTCCATACTGACTGAATCAAACATTTCTCTATGAACCTTGCCTTCTACATTGAGGCATTGTCATGTTAGAATAAAAAAGGGTCCTGTCCAAACTTTTGCTATAAAATTAGATGGACAATTCCCTAGAATATTATTATATGCTTAAACATTAAGATTAGTACTCATAAAAATTACTAAAGTAGTCAAACCTGTTCATTAGAAGGGGTGTCCCAATACTTTTGGCAATATAGTGTGTATTTCATAGAGATTAGGAGGAGGAGAAATAGTTAGACCAGCAGCACTGACGAATAGAAGAGATAACCCACTTTTCAGCTACATATCCTCAGCTTAATTATAAATCACTGTTTTGCTTTATTAACAGATTCATATTGAACCTAAAGGCCCCGACTGGGGCTGTCATACGCTGTCAATTTACCGAACTCAGCGGCTAATATAAACAAAACGCTACTGGTCATTTAAAAGCGGGGCAGGGCTGCTTGATATGTCCCACCCTGTCTTCCTGTTTCAATTTAAATTATGTCAACACACAGAGTAACGTTGTGCGTTACAAAGCACAGTGGACCTTTAACAACAACACCACCGGTCCAATAGAATATCAAAATACTGAACTGAAAGACATTCACCTCTTTCTGGCTTCTTGGTTCTTCTGTGCATTGTTGCTTACAGGTTTAAGAGAATCTGTAGGTGTTCGGGGGCTAAAGGTGGTTTTCACAGTTGTAGTCTCTGGTGTTGGAGTTGTTTTTGGTGCTGGTGTTGGAGTTGTTCTTAGTGCTGGTATCGGAGTTGTTCTTAGTGCTGGTGTTGGGGTTGTTTTTGCTGTTGGTGTTGTTTTTGGTGTTGGTGTGAGCTGAACCGCTGGAGTAGGTGTGGGACTTAACTCACGAGTCGGTGTACGGTCATTTTTATTGGCCAGCCAACTTAGTTTAGATGTGTTAGGTGTTAAACCAGCTTTTCCAGTATCTCCACCTGATGCATTCTGGTCAGTCTTGCTTATAAAAGTGGATGGTGCCTTTGGTGGAGTCACTGTGATGTGTGTAGTTGGGACGTTCAGAGGCTTCTCTATGCTTGTGTGCGTCTTGCAGATGAAAGTACCTGCTTCTTTTCCAGGCTTGTAGGTGCCAGAGAGAAGAATAGTGGAACACTCTTTGCATCTGTTGAATAGAGATGCCGTAATTAACAAAACAAACTCTAAAAACATCTAAAAACATCAGGAGATTGATGGTCTTCACTCCCTTTTAGATGTGGCAAAAATATTTTAACGCTATTAAACACTGGTGATATGCAAAATGATCAGCTGATCAAAAACAAAAGCAAAAACAAAAAAGAACTTTATAATAGCTGCCATACAGCAAACAATTAGAGGAATTTATAAAACAATTAACTGACAGGCAGCTATTACAAAAATGTTTCCCACATTACACTACTCAGATTAAATAATTATGATGATAATTCAAGCATTATATGCAATGTAATAAATATAAATATTTATTACTATATTCTTCCCTTATTTTTAGCTAAAAATAAATGGATAAAAGGGCAACAGATAAAAAAAATAGAATTGACCTTTGATTAAAAAAAAAATTAAAATAATAATCATCTAAATCATTAAAAAATATATATATTTTATTTATATATTAATATTTATTAGTATATTTGCCCCCTTATTTTAGCTAAAAATAAATGAATAAAAGTTCAATAGATATAAAAATAGCATTGACTTTTAATAAAAAATTAAAAACAAAAAAATCTAAATTATTTCAAGCTTTTGACTAGTATTGCTATTTAACTTTATTTATATATTAATATTTATTTGCCACCCTTATTTTTAGCTAAAACTTAATGAATAAAAGGGCAATAGATACAAAAAAATCGAATTAACTTTTGATTAAAAAAATAATCATTAAAAAAAAAAATCGAATTATTTCAAATTTTTGACCAGTACTGCGATTTTTATTTTATTTATAGATTAATATTTATTAGTATATTTGCCCCTTATTTTAGCTAAAATACATGAATAAAAGTGCAATAGATATAAAAAAAAAATAGAATTGACTTTTGATAAAAAAAATTAAATCATTAAAAAAAAAAAAAAAATCGAAATTATTTCAAATTTTTGACCAGTATTGCGATTTTTACTTTATTTTTATATTAATATTACTATATGTTTCCCTTATTTTTTGTTAAAAATGAATGAATAAATGGGAAACAGATTTGAAAAAAAAATCTAAATCATTAAAACATTTTTTTTAATTTAAAACTTTAAATTTACATATTAATATTTATTACTTTATTTTAAGTTAAAAATTAATTAATAAACGTCCCAATAGATTACAATAAACAATAATAATAAATAAAAATAGTATTGACTTACTTAAAGCAGTTCCTGTGGTACAGTTTCCCATCTACTAGGTGGCGCTGTACAAGGTGAACATGTTGGTTGCACACACTACAATTGCTGCTCAGAGTTGATTTATTGGCACGTTCAGCCAAAACTTCTCTCTGGAAATGGAAAAAAAACAAACAAAAGATTAATCATTCATGAGTCACTGTGCAAACATTACCTCAATCTAGAATTAGTTTAAAACAATATATAACGCGTTATCATATCAAAATCATGTAACCTAAGACAAGGTTTGTTATGTACCCACGAGTTTACATTACACACACTCCAACAGAAATACAGAACTACCAAAGTTCCTATTTAGCTGACAGGTATCTGATGAGTCACGTAGTGTACCTTATGTTCATTTGCCGGTGTAGGCGTCTTGTTCTCTGTGGCTGGTTTAGGCGAGGGAAAAACTTTAGCCTTGACAGGTTGGTTCTTCTTCTCAGAAGGTGCTTCACTGGGCTCTTCAGCTGGCCTTTTAATCCCTCCCATACCTCCAACTGCACATCCACACAGTGAAACATTTTTAGCAATGCTAAACAGAGTCCTAATTAAATTCAAAAGTGAAGGGTGTAATTTCTGTACCACTAGTGGCACTAAATAGAACTGCAAAATGTACTACTGTTTGCAGTGTTGTAAAACTCCTACGGTTTCACATAATGCTTCTATTTACTTTATCCTTCAATTATAATCTACTTTTCTGAACATACAGTTGAGATCAAAAGTTTACATACACCTTGCAGAATCTGCTAAATGTCATTTATTTTACCAAATCCATGTTATTTCTTATTTAGTACTGACCTGAATAAGATATTTACATAAAATATGTTTACACATAGTCCAAAAAAGGAAAATAGTAGGTGAATTAATAAAAATTACCCTGTTCAAAAGTTTACATACTGTACACTTGATTCTAAATACTGTGTTGTTACTTAAATGACCCACAGCTGTGTTTTTTGATTAGTGACAGCTGTTCATGAGTCTCTTGTTTGTCCTGAAGTTAAACTTCTTTTTGTGTATTTGAACCCTTTCCAACAATGACTATGATTTGAGATCCATCGTTTCACAGGGAGTACTAAATAAAAAAAATAATATGCATTTTGTATGATCCCTCAACATTCTGCAAGGTGTATGTAAACTTTTGACCGCAAGTGTAGCTTTTATCTCAAGATTATATTTTTGTCTGAAAACAATCATAGCTTTTGTAAATTGGGTGGATAACAGCTGTATAGTGACAGTATTGATATTTGTTGGGGGTCTGTGTATGTCTTACTAGGAGATCGTCCATGGAAATAATTGTAGTACTGGGACACATAGGTCAGGATGCTGAGGCGATCAGGCACTTTAAGAGCCACCATGTCTTCAGCATCCAGCAAAGCAGGTATACCCAACTCCTTCTCTGCCACCTCGAAAGCCTGGTAAAAATAAATAAATAAATAAATACAACAACAAAAATATTATGTGAGAGGTATGAATTACACAAGATGGAAACATCTGTGTGGCAGAACAATTAGAGGATTTCCTATTTAATTTTTCTTTTTTTTCTTTTTTTTTACATTTATATACTCCTACTATCAAGTGTTAGACCTGCAAAAATCTCTCCAGATTCTGTTTGACATCTACAGGAAGAACTTGAGTAATACCAGCTGTTGATAAAGATTAACCTGGAATAGAAAAGGAACGAGACAATAATATTTAAGTGCATTTTACAAATAACTCTCTGGCCCTCTTTGTTTAGGAGTCACACTTACCTTCTTCACAGCCAAAAGTGACCGAAGCCTTGAAAATTTAACTTTTTTTTTTTTTTTTCAGGAAAATCAATGCAATAAATTTGTGTTCAATAATATTTTTTGCTTATTATTTAGAATTTTGAGGAGATTTTTATGATACTATGTAATATTTATTAAAAAAAATTAATAAGCTATTTTTTCCATTGGAATTAAATATATATTTTTGTATTTAATTATTTATATATTATTTTTCAATAAATTTAGAGTGTCACCCCTTAATTGTTGTGCACTTTTTTCTGTACAGTGGCTGATTTATAGTTTGTACCACCAAAAAATTCTCTGAGTTTTTATATATTTTTGTATTTCCTGTTAATTTCCTATGTCTGTCATTTTTGTGGGTTCACATTACTAATGTGACAAAAAAGTCACCAAGTGCGATTTTTACCATTTTAAAAAGGGCCACTATTTTTCTGC
This sequence comes from Cirrhinus molitorella, assembly GCA_033026305.1. Lineage (NCBI taxonomy): Eukaryota > Metazoa > Chordata > Actinopteri > Cypriniformes > Cyprinidae > Cirrhinus > Cirrhinus molitorella. The sequence goes on from CM065120.1 coordinate 8,844,699, forward strand.
TTTTATTGTATTAGCTCTTACAAAGAAAATACTGATTGACAGTATATAATAAAATGTAAGAAGTTATGACGTTTTATTTTCTTTGTAGAATGTCTGGTCTGTATTAATCCATTCACAATAGTGTGAATGTGTCACTAGATCAGCTTTTAGCTCATGTATAGTTCACAATGTTGCAATGATGAACAGTTGGGCAAGAGTTTGTAATTTGTGGTGATTTTCCATCCAGAGGCATTGAGTGGTAAAACTATAATTCCTCTATGCCATTATACACACACAAAAATGTGAACCTGGCCTGGATTTCTTTGGGAGAGAAAAAAACTTCCATCAAAAATAAACAAGCGCAGACATGAACAAGGAGAGAGAAAGAGCAAACAATCTAGATAAAATCAAAAGGAATAAAGGGGCAGGCATTTCTCTGTAAAGATTCATTAAAAAAAAAAAAACAAAAAAAAAAACACACAAAACAGGTAATGTGATTCAAAGACCACAAATCTAAATGTAAAAACTGGGAATTACTACAGATCATAAGTTTTAAGGCTTATTTTTTGCACACAGACATATTTTCTCACATATTAAAGTGCACTGCAATGAGAGGGGACAAAACATTTCATTGCCTTTGCACTTGAAATGAAACGTTGAACTCTCAGGCTGTGCCAGCTTAATGTTTACCTGATACTGAATCTCCACCCCGTAAACCATGCATTACCTTATCTTAACACTTTCATTTTCACTGTCTTTCACTGTCACATATGCTCTGTTTGGAGAGAAAGTGCCATACATGCTCACAAAGCTCTTCATTAGCAATTCTTTCACAGCACTTTTCATTATATTGCTTTTGTATTCTCTCTTTCACAACAATTCCCTTTTTTGGACAGCATTCCTTTTCCATGGAAACAGGAACTTAAGAGTGCAGATGATGATTTATAATGGTCTACAGCAGCACAACATGTGATTCAGCTGTTGCAAAAACACAAGAAACCACAAAAATAGGCCTCGGTATGTGGCTGTGTCACATCTTAACCCTGGTCAACCACACTGAGGGTCAAATAGCTCTAAGAGAGGTCTAGGAAACTTGCTAACTGTTAACATGACGGGTTTGTGATCTTTAAGGAATGAAGGCATTTCCCAGAAAACTTAAAGCAGATTTAGTTGTTTTGCTCTACTGTTCTAAAATAAAGAACCAAAAACTTACAAGCTAAGGCCAAGGAGAGCATTTTTACAGTACACACAGAACTTTTCATCTATATCTTTAAGTATAAATCCTTTAAAGAACTTTAAACAAAGTAGTACTCTGCAGAACCGATAATGTTTCGTTTTTTTTTTTAACCTCTGTAGTCAACTGTAAAAACATATGGAGAGTAAAAATGGTGCCAAATGTTAATCTGCCTTCATTTCATTCATTAGCTTTCCATTGATGTATGACTTGTTAGGATAGGAAAACTAGTTGCGCTACATTTACGGTAGAAAATTGTCAAAATGTCTTACTGGAACATAATCTTTACTTAATATTCTAATGTTTTTGGCATTAACATATATATATAATTTTGACCCATACAATGTATTGTTGGCTATTGCTAAAATCATTTTTAGCAATAGCCAACAAGAAATCATTTTATAAAGTGAATGGTCTTACCTGTTTATTGTTTTCGTAGACATTTTCTTTGCTCAAAGAGTCAAAATCTCTGCAAGAGAGCAATCGAGAAAATTTGTGCACGAGTAAACAGAAAAGGGATCTTCCCATGACAAATATTAACAATATAAAACTGACACAAATACAACCACAACCACAAACATGTATGTTTCAAGCATGGAGTATTTCAAGAACAAAATCTGTTGCCCAAAAACTAAAATAGGTTTAATACTTTTGTTATCCAAAGTTCCAAAACTCCAACTTCTAATTTGAAATTCTAAAAGTTAATAAATTAGGTTTTAGTGTAACATAAGTTCTGGTCCTAAATTCAAAAAGTCATTTAATCATCTTATTTTAAGTTACTAAAAGTGTTTTCTTCCTAACTTGTGTCATTGTTTTTTCTAAGTTATACATTTCTTCACTTTAAAATCTAAATGTTCTCATCAACTTTCGAACGTATTGAAACTTTTACTGATACCATTCTACGTTCTCCAAGTTCTGAAGCACTTAAAGATTTTATCTCCTCGTCCTAAGTTTAAAAGTGTCTTGTGTTTTGAACCACAATTCTAAATGTTCTAAAGCCTGAAACGAGCTACAAACCATAAACAAACTTTACGTTCGAACGCTGAGCATTTAAACGTTCGTCCAAAATTCAGAAGCTGTGTTTCTCTCAGCACAATGCAACGCCAAACCGCGCTCTCGTTTGTTGTATGGGGGTTGCTACTTACATCAAGTCCGGTCTGTGTTTGTGAATTAGAGCGCAGAAAGCCAGACCGTCCCGGAAAGATGTGGTCATGTTGGTGATCGACACGTCCCGGTATCCTTCACACTGAATTTTGCACCACTGTTGAAGCGCCTTCACAGCAGCCATGGTGCTAATGCGATTGAACCCGGGACTAGTACTTTAAACCGAACACGGAATCTGTAATTGCCTTCTTCCAGTGTGTTGTACACGCAAACGGAACGCTGAATTGTGAAACGCTTTTAGTTTTCACTCAAGCACACCAGTGATCTCACAGTCAGCTGTCCCGAAGGAGAAACCCCTGAAACTCCTGAAGAGTTATGACGTTTTCATGGGTGGAGTTTTAGATAAGCGTGTTTTAAAGGAAGGCACCTGGATGATATAGGCCTATTCCATTGTACAATGACTCATGTAACACTTACAAAAATGCCAGTAACATTTTTATTAACATTTTTCATGGCAGTAGTATGGTATTCTAAGTCTCACCAAGCTTGCATTTATTTGATTCAAAATATAACAAAAGCAGTAATATTGTGAAATATTTTTACCATTTAAAATTAATATATTTATATTGAATATATTTTAAAATTTAGTTTATTCCTGTGATCCTTCATAAATCATTATAATATGCTGATTTGCTGTTCAAGAAACATGTATTATTATAATCAATATTTAAAACAGTTTATTTTTTTCAGGCGTCTTTGATGAACAAAAAGATCCAAATTTCAGCAGTTATATATATATATATATATATATATATATGCTTTAAATTAAAAAGTGATGAAGATTTCTATTTCAGATAAATGCTGTTCTTCTGAACTTTCCATTCATCCAAGAAACCTGAAAAAAAATTATACTCAGCTGTTTTCAACATTATAATAAATGTTTTTTGAGAAGCAAATCAGAATATTAGAATGATTTATGTAGGATCATGTGACTGGAGTAATTATGCTAAAAAGCCAGCTTTGAAATCACAATAATAAATTATATTATAAAATATATTCACATTGAAAATGTTTTAAATAATACAAATATTTCAAAATTACACTTTTTTTACTGTATTTTAGAACAAATAAATGCAGGCGTGGTGAGCAGAAGAGACTTCTTTAAGAAGATTCGGTACAAAACTTTAACATTTGGGTGAAGTATCTTGTAAAGGTAGGAAATTTTTCAAAGATGCTAGCAATAGCAAGATAGCTTTGAAAGCATAAGGCCCCTCCAACCTTTCCAACTCCTCCAAAACACATGAGCATGCATAGGCAGATCAGAGGCTAACCAACAACACAATGAGAGATGGCGTTGGTGGAGGGTTGAATGCAACACTGTCAGATTACCTCATATGTCATTCACCAGTGAGAAAACATTATAGTACAAAGAGCACAATATTATAATAATAACGCCTTCCATTCTTGTTCCGCAATAGCATGATGGAACGCACTGTGACGTCAGTGTGAACAGGGTGCCCGGAGGTATGCAAATACATACGTTGACAGGCAAGTAGAACAGCCTATCGTAGCTCTCGGACCGAGGGATATGATTGGACAAACATTTTTTCAACTAGCAAAAATTTTTTTTTTTAACCAAATCACCTACCATGCCTTTAAGATCATTCATTAGAATATCAAACAAAGTTGCTTTTGTTTAGTTTATATGTCCAAATACTTTGTGTTGTGTTTGAAACAATGCACAATGCAAGATTCAAATCGAAAGTGCATACTTTATATTTACATTTTCATATAATCCTTTTACAGTCCTGTTTTGCAGGTGGCGGTAGCATTTGCATTTGCAGTGTGGCAGGTGTTCATGCAGGCGGTGTTCGTTATATGTTCTGATGGGTGTGTCTGTGCTGGCTGTTCTTCAGGTGTAGTTGGACCTGTCTGATCTCGCTGAGTCACGCTAAAGGAAACAAACTAAGGCATGTGCTTTAGACATGATTGACCTTTGACTATTTTAATATACTGGCTAAACGTCTACATGTTTATGTATAAACCACCTGTAAAACTAGACTTACTTACTATTTTCACATTTAAGTATCAACATGTGCCGATGTTTAGTAGTCTTTGGTCTTGGTGAATAAATTAATAAATGATGAATATAAAATGAACAAATACAGGATATAGAATATAAACAGTTGAGGTAAAAAGTTTACATACACCTTGCAGAATCTGCAAAATGTTAATTATTTTGCCAAAATAAGAGGGATCATACAAAATGCATGGTATTTTTTATTTAGTGCAGACCTGAATAAGATATGTCACATAAAAGACCACAAGATACAAGTTGAATTTATAAAAATGACCCCGTTCAAAAGTTTACATACTCTTGATTCTTAATGCTGTGTTGTAACCTGAATGATCCACAGCTGCCTTTTTTTGTTTGTTTGTTTAATGATAGTTGTTAATGAGTCCCTCTGTTCTTCAGAAAAGTCCCACAAATTCTTTGGTTATTCAGCATTTTTGTGTATTTAAACCCTTTCCAACAATGACTGTATGATTTTAAGATCCATCTTTTCACACTGAGGACAACTGAGGGACTCATATGCAACTATTACAGAGAGTTTAAACCCTCACTGATGCTTCAGAAGGCAAAACTATGCATTTAGAGCCAGGGGTGTAAACTTTTAAACTGAAAGATGATGTGTACATCTTTTTTTTTTTCATCTAGTACTGCCCTTCAGAAGCTACAGAAGATAGAAGACAAAATAAGTCAAATTTACACTGTGAGCATTTGAACCTTCTGTTTTAGTTGCATATGAGCCCCTCAGTTGTACTCAGTGTGAAAAGATGGATCTCAAAATCATACAGTCAGTGTTTGAAAGAGTTCAAATACACAAAAATGCTGAAAATCCTAAAGAATTTGTTGGACCTGAAAGATTTTTCTGAAGAACAGCTTTCAGTTTAACTGTTCAGGGCAAACAAGGGACTCATGAACAACTATCACTAAACAACAACAACAAAAAACACACACAGCTGTGGACCATTCAGGTAATAACACAGTATTAAGAATCAAGCATATTTAAACTTTTGAACAGGGTCATGTTTATAAATTCAACTATTATTTTCTCTTGTGAACTATATGTAAATGTCTTTTATGTGAAATATTGTATTCAGGTCAGCACTAAATAAAAAAATGCCACATATTTTGTATGATCCCTTTATTTTGGTAAAATAATTAACATTTTGCAGAATCTGCAATGTGTATGTAAACTTTTGAGCTCAACTTTGTATATATAGAATGTGTCAAACATTTGGAGAGGACTTGGTCCTATAAAGAACTAGTTGTCATTCTTTATATGACCAATAGATGTCAGCAATAGACCAAAACTTATTTAGGTGACAAATAACATGGACATTCAAATGTAAGTAATCCCACGGTACTTTGATATAGCCTACATACCTAAGGGCTTTTCACATTGCACCAGCCGCCAGGTTCCTCATATTTACGCGCTTTTGACATTCACAGAAACACCGGGCGTTTGAAGGGTTAAAATGTGAAATTGTGACGGAATACACATGAATTAGAGTCAAAAAGAGACGTTTAATATTACCTGAGACACCGAACAGTACATTGAGGAAAACAGTGATAATAAAGTCAGAAATATATAAAATGAGGACGCACAATGCTAGAAACGTTACGTAAACAGGTCGCCTGCAGCGTTCGTACAATCAGTGACCGCAAATATTAAAAAAGTACTGAAGTTTAGGAATGTAGCTACTTGAAACGTGTTTTCGAGCACCCCGTACTACTGTTAACAATGGGTATGAGCAGTGTGAAACGTGAAGCAAAATAATCCAGGATTCGCTTTTTACCTGAGGTTTAGAATGAACCAGGGTTCACTTATTAAAGTGTGAAAAGACCTGGTATTGTAATGTTACCATATTTGTGTGGCACGTTATTAAAAGCTACTTGGTTAGTAGGCCTACCACAGATCACCAAAAATCTGAGTAATACCACTGTACAGTATTTGTTGGTGAAGTAATTAAATTCATAGCCACAATTTGTTCTAGAATTATTAATGTGGTCTGGTGTAGCCTATAAACTTTGTAAACTTTCCCTTTGTCTTGTGGCTAAAGTAGTGTATTTATAGGCTAGATATGAACTATCATTCAAAGCAAATTTTATGTTTTATAAGCAGTGAAATAAGCATGCGTTTGACCGAAATTCCAGAATTGTCAGCAAATTGCACGTGCAGTGAATGTTTATATGATTGTTAACTAATGGGATGCTACATTTTATTCTTTATTAAGCTCGTAATCACGACTTAATAAGTGGGAAATTTCCGATAGCACGTGAAGCCAGCATTAAAGGAGAGACAAGAAATTAATTGTGTTCGGAAATGCTGAGATTCTCTGCCAAGAGATGTTTAAAACTGATTAAAAGAGCATGTGGTGTGACTCGATCATTTCCCATAAACTCTTGCACTGAAATTGTGTGAAAATGTTTCTGCCTTCCCAAAACACTGCAAGTTACCTAAACGTGGTGACAGACAGAAACTGACTGAAAGACAACAATTCATGGTAAAATGTCACATCTTTGGCAGCTAGAAGTGAAGCAAGGCAATGACGGAGTGAGAATGTGAAACATCTGGAAGCTGTTATCTCTGAAGCCCTCAATATGCGGAGAGAATGAGGGGGAGTATGTGATATTGTGTTATTGTTTTCTTCTAGGCCAACATTTTTACAGCCAAAATAAACATTATTTCTTTGTGAGATAAAAATAATGGGGAAATTTTCTAATTACCATACTAAGCTGGAGCTACTACATATCTGCTGTGAAGTAAATTATGCAACATTCCAAAATTTGAGGACATTTTTGTCTATTCTACACTGTACACAGTGTTTGTTTTTCATTAAGTTTGGTAAATTGGTAGGTTTGGTTCCTTTCAAGAGCAAACTTACTTTATGAATACTTAATGCAGTCAAAGCTGATTTCGTTGAAATTAGGTTTTTGGACTCATAAAACAGACTTCAAAAACAAGCATAAAAGGCAACTTCAAATATTTTGTCCATTTTAGCTAAATTGCTTTAATTAAAACAGCTTTATTATGTATTTTTATATTTTTTGCAGTAAATTACTACTTTTATTCAGAAAGGATGCATAAAAATTGATGCAAAGTGACAGTAAATGTTTCAGTTCTTTTACTGTATTTTTGATCAGATAAATTCAGCCTTGATCATTTACAAAATCCTACAGACTCCAAAATACGAATAAAACTGTAAATAGCCAAAATCTTCTTATGGGTATGTCATGTTTTGTATCTGATTATTATTTAATATTGTGGTAAATAACGCCTCCAGACAAAGCGTCTTTATTTGACTTTTAACAGTGCTCTGATTCAGACGTTTCCTCACTGTTAAAAGAGGAATCAAGTGGATAATGGCAGGAGCTGGCTTTGACATGTTTTATTCATTAACTTGTCAAAAACACATTTTCAATGTAGTAATTATGACATGTCTAGATTTGCTTTATTTTGCAATGTTTTATAGAGGCAGCTTATGCATTCATAAATGTTTTTCAGCTTTTTTAAAAAGCATTTTTCTACATGCAGGATGTGTAAAGTTGAATCATTTTTAATTGCTTAGTTAATAACCAATCAAGAAATCAAAGTCCTGCCCGCATACTTATTTTTTTTATTTTTATCTTTGTCCCTCTTTTTTTGGTTTCTTTTTGTCTTCATTTCTTTCTGCCTGCATTGGCCCGTACAGAGGCATGGCTTTAAACTCGCTGTCATATCATACTGGATGTGGAAGCACAAGTCTGGCTTTGATCTTCAAACAGGTCTTGTGTCAGTGTGAGATGAAAGCTGAAGGTTCAGACGTGCAGATACACTCCCAGAGGAAGCCGCGTGACTATCAGTGCTGGGTTTACAACAGTGCTTCTCAAAACGACAAGAAAAGGTTTATTAAATGTTCTTGAAGACAGAAACACATTTTGATTAAAACAACACTGTTGAGCATGCTCAAGGTCAAAACAAAAATTGCATTCATGCTCTGATATTTTTTGCACTTTAAAATTTTGACACTGAAATCTGTCTATTATTAAAAACCTTTAAAGTCTGGTCTTAAGCAAGTATTTTATAACAGCATTTAACTTCATAATAGTGGAAAAAAAGTGTGTTTGTCTCAGGTCAATGCATTTCCTTTAAAGGGAAATTTTCCAATGCTGTTTCATGCATGTTAAATTATGCCACGTTCCAGGCAACCCGTTACCCGTGTTTTTACAAACTTCTACCCGTGAACGTGCACTGGAACGGCAGTCAAACCCGTGACTTCCCACCCGTGAACTCGTACTAGATCGATGTACTCCCAGTTCCACGCTCTGACGTCACATAGCCAGTGAACCAACAATGGCAGCCCCTACGGATGTATTTCCAAATATACAAATAATGTAAAATAAAAGGTGTAACAGCTTCTCTCATCTTATGCTCCGTTTTCCTCCTTTGTTTTCCTCAAATAAGCAAGGAGTAAGCACCTTTGGCGAAAGAAATGATTTGTAAATGAGCATAAGCCTGGAACGCTACAAAGTCATCAGTCGTGGTTTGAAGCCGTGACTTACTAGCCCAAAAACCTGCCTGGACTGCAGCATTATTTACACTGTTAAAAAGTTGGATTCTCATGCTAAATGTGGCCAAAGTTAAAAAAAAAACAAAAAAAAACTTTTGGACCTATAACAGTATTTCTGTGCCAAATATACACTTCTTAAATTTCTGATTTTTTTTTCCGATCATGGCTCTTCTTGACGTTCTGAAGGGTGGAACTCCTTATATGGGCATTTCTCCCGGAAGAGCGCGCCCGTGCACACATCGACCAGAGCATGCGCAAAAGCATGCCCATCAACGCACTTCATTCGGCTGCACTGCTGCGCAGGACTCACTCGGCAAGAATGTCTCTAAACAAGTTTGGTTTTAGTTGTAAGGCAAAGTTAACCTTGCTCAGCTTCCCGAAGAACGTTATGTGAACAATGCAGTTTGTTTTTCGGGGGCAGAAACAGAGTTTTGCAAGAGTGTTTTTTGGCGAACGTTTTATAAACGAGGCCTAGTTCGATGCTGGATTTACACATCGTTTGATACTGAAAGATGAAGTGGTCCCAGCTGTAAAAGATCCAGATCATGATTCAGAACTGCAGATGGTAAGTGAAACAGCATCAAACTTATGTGTTTTTATTGGCAATAGCCACGGGAGTGCTTGTCAATCTTTAGCTCCGCCCACGGCGTGCCTCCAGGAGCTCGGCTGTTTTCGGAGAGAATCGTAAAGCTGTATCTTTCTTTTGTAAATATGATAAAACTAAAGACTTTTTGGATATGTGAAGGATGCATTACTACTCTATATGTACTGAAGATTAACATGAGATTGGGTGAAACTGTGTGTGTTATGCCCCCTTTTAGAAAGTGAAGAATGTGTCTCTAAATCTAGTTTCATTGGCCATAACTGTAACTGACTTTGAGACATGAAATAATTACATTTTCCAGGTTCGAGGTATAAAGATCTTTTGAAAAGTTCATATTTCACTGGACACTGAGAGGACAAATGGATTTAAACAATAGAAAGAAACACAAATGACATTTTACTCAAATGTAGGTGTTCAGAGTTGTGTTCAACATGTTGTTATGCAGTTGCTAGGGTATTCTGGGTGGTTTCTATGGTGATTGCTAGTTTGCATATCACTGACTTAAGTCACAAGAAAAAACAAGAAAAAAGATGAACGCTTTGAATTTTTATTGCACACTACCCTTGTGAAACACTGTACAGCTGTTTGTTCAGGGTCAATTAAAGGAAAGTACCCTTAAACAGGCTCGTACTCTCATATATATATATATATATATTATTTAGCTTTAGTTTTAGATCTATATTCCATAGTTCACAGATCTAAACATTTGATTTTTTTCGTTACATTTGATAAAAGTTGTAAAGCAGCCCAGTGTTTGAACAGAGGTTATTATACATTCACAGTAAAGCCACTGAATGTTGAATCACAGCTTTGATGAAGTATAAGGCACAATGTTATGTTAAAAATGGTCATATCAACAGCATGTGGTAGCAATTTACAAAATACTGCACAATTATGTCTTTTTAAGCCTTGATGAATACTGTACAGTGATTTACTTCAGTAATATTTTCATGGTTGTATTTTAAAATGACTTGCTTTGGGCAATAAAACTAATGAATCATAAGAACAAAAACAGTTTCTATCACATTTGGATTGGCTGAACATACTGGATCATTTTAATGACGTGCCTGTCCGTGCATGGAAATAATGGCTGCTAACTAAAGCTCAAACATGCATTTCTGCAGCATCAGAATGTCCTGAACTGTGCAAACACGCTTGTAAACAATATATATATATATGCAAATCACAAAATTAATTTGGAAAAATGTGAAAGCTTGTGAGTTCAGCAGGTTTTTATGCTACAAAGTTGTTTGTTTTAACTCGAAATCATCTTAAACTTGTCTAGTTTTTAATGGCATGGTAAGATCCTACTTTATTCACCACTAAAATAATTAAAACTGACAGAAGAAGAATCTTTCTGTTCTACAAACAATATCAGCAATAACAGGCAGTAATATAACAGCAGAGGTAAAAATATCTAACACATCAAACAAATACATTTGATTAAAATACACAATTCTTCCCTTCGGTTTTGCTCCCTCTGAGTGCAACTGACCGCCACTGGGTCAATAATACAGACATTCAACATACAATCAATAATCTGTCATATCCTTTCTGGTTTATATTTGATTCCAGGTTGGATCCAGAACCACCACTGTCCAAGTACTGAGATAAAGTCAGTTGAGATGTTATGGTCATGATTTCTGCAGCAATTCTGAAATATCGTTGATGGCTTTTCACATTTACATCCAACTGATTGTGAAGTTATGGCTGAGATTCAGACCCAATTCTGTTACTGTCAGCACCTAGACAAACATAAGACAATAAATACATTTCTTTAAGGCTCATTTTGCATATTTATATATACTGTATATATATATACACAGTTGAAGACAAAATTATTAGCCCCTTATAAAATATTTCATTATTTTTCAAATAACTCCGAAGTGTTGTTTAACAGAAAGACGATTTTATCAACACAGCATTTTTAAACATAATACTTTATTCAGGAAGCTTTTAGGGTTTGTAATACAAATAGAAATAAATGTATAACCAAGAATTTTAAAAAGTCTAATTGGTGAAAATTATTAGTCCTCTGATGCTAATTGTCGATAGTGTATCCCTTTTGCTTGATAACAGCCTTTAGTCATTTGCTGTAGTTCTCAACAAGTTTCAAGCATGTCTCCTGAGGAATGACAGCCCATTCTTCCTTAGCAAATCTCTCAAGCTCCTCCAGATTTGTTGGTCTTCTGGCACAAACTCTGGACTTTAGTGTGCCCCACAGATTTTCTATTGGATTCAAGTCTGGGCTTTGTGCAGGCCAGTCAAGTACACTCACTTTGCTCATTTGGAGGTTTTTCTTCACCAGAAGTGAGGTATGCTTTGGGTCGTTATCATGCTGGAAGACAAAATGTCAACCCAAACCAACTTTTCTTGCAGACTGTCTGAGGTTGTCTTTCAAAATCTTCTTATAGTCTTCCTTTTTCATGCTTCCTTCAACCCTGACCGGTTACAAACGCACTGAAACATCCCCACAGCATTATACTCCCACCACCATGTTTCACTGTCTTGGGGTTGAATGCCTCTCCCTTCTTTCTCCAAACATAGGCAACATCTCTATGGCCAAAAGCTCTAGTTTTGTCTCATCTGACCAAAGGACATGTTTCCAGTATGCATCACATTCCCCCAGGTTGTCCTTAGCAAACTTCATTCTAGCTTGGAGGTGTCTCTTCTTCAGAAGTGGAGTCTTTCTTGGTTGGCAACCTTGCAGTTCATTCCTGTGCAGGGCTCTAGTGACTGTCTTCGTCGAGACATCAATTCCAGACTTGGCTAGGTCATTCACTAGTGTCTTGGCAGTTATTCTTGGGTCTTTAGAAACCTCTCTCACAAGTTTTCTTTCCAAAGTTTTTGAAATCTTTCACTTCCTGCCTCTGCCCGTCTTGTTCTCCACTGTGTTGGTCTCTTTAAACTTCTTGATAATGCATCTCACTGCAGTTCTTGACACTTGAAAACGCTTGAAATGAGCATTAACAATTCTTTCTCTCAAGTCCAAACTAATTTCTTCGGTCTTCTGACAGTGCATATTATTTTACTAGTTGTTTCACAAGATACTAATCCTCAGCTTAAAGAGCAATTTAAAGGCTTAACTAGGTTAATTAGGAAATTAGACAAATTAGGTTAATCAGTTTTTAGCTATTTAATAAATAAATAAATAAAGATTGATACAAACTGCTATCTATTTTTGGATATTTTTTAACCTAGATATTTTATGAATTTAAATATTTTTAAATGCATTACAAAAATGGCAACATCCCCCAAAAATATATGTTTTAAACCATAGTAAACCACAAACTATTGACAAATGTGACCCTGAACCACAAAAACGTTGGGTCATAAGGGTCTTTTTTTTCCCAATTGAGATCTATACATCTGAAAGCTGAATAAATACGATTTCCACTGTTGTATGGTTTGTAAGTTACTACAATATTTGCCCGAGATACAACCATTTAAAAATCTGGAATCTGAGGGTGCAAAAATGTTTAAGTTGTCCAAATGAAGTTTTGATATATTTACGGTAGGACATTTACAAAATATCTTCCTGGAACATGATCTTTACTTAATATCCTAATGATTTTTGGCATAAAAGAAAAATCTATAATTTTGACCCACATAATGTATTTTTGGCTATTGCCACAAGGGTCCAGGGTCACAAATACTCACAATTATTTCCAATACAGCATATTAAACATTTTTTGAGTATGGGAGGACTGCTAGTGAACGGTTTTATTCTTTTTATTGGGAACCAGGGTCGAAAATTAACACGGGCTTGTGGCAAAACACTACCAAATTGTGGCTGGCTTTCGTGATTAAAATGAAATGTGAAAATGAATGAAAAGAAAAGAAACAAAAATGTTTATATTGTTTTCTATTTCAATATTAATTCATATCATTATTACAAAATAAAGAGCAATAATCTACAATAAAGGTTTTTGTCATAATATTGCAGCCATATGAGCTCGTGTTTTATTGTTATTAAAAATAGTTTAAAATATTGATTAAAGTAATTGGGTAAAAGTAAGTATTTGACATTAAAGACAACAGTATGGTTTTTCTAATACTAAGGTGATTATAAAAACTGCCTTCACCAATGTAAAAAAATGCAGCTGAAAATCAATAATGCCCCTTAATGGAAAAGTTAATTTCTAGTAATTTCCCTCCTAGTAACTTTTCAAAATTTACTTGACAGCAGAATACAAATTCAACACTGTTTTATAGCTGGTAGCTTCCTATAACAATAGAAGAGTATATTACCTGATTGTTACGGTAAGTGAACGTTGCCTCTTGTGAATTCACTGTTACGTTTTCTGGCTCTGTCTTCACTCCATAAAAGGAAACGGTTTCCACTGTGATGTAAGTTGCCTCCTCATGATTATGAAGCACCTCTGATGTCATTGTGTTCTGAAGATCACAAGATCACATTAATAAAAAAAGATCATTATATTTATCATTCCTGATGTTAGGCAGGATAATGGAAATTATACACAGTAAATGCACAGTAAATGACAACATCATCGTTTTACAAAAACATTTAGGAACGAGCAAGTAATGTGTTTTATAAAATAACCCTGGATAAAAATGGGTATAATCTGAATAATTAATTAAAAAGAAAAAATGTAAAATCTGGTATATAAATAAGCTTTATAACGTGCCCATACTATGAGCATGGATGCTTACTAAAAACTAAAGCATGCTAGTTTACCGCAGTAAAGCTGAATAGTGCCTTTTTCTGTACCTGTTCCACTGTGAAATAGATGTAAGCGTACTGATCTTTCTCATAGGTGTCAAGGGTCTCTCCATCATCCCAAAACAAATCACCCTTGGCCACGCCATCCTCACTCAGACTCACAATCAGATGAAGAGGCTGACCGCTGCTCACCCACAGGGTGGTGTTAGGTCTCTGAAACACAATCATATTCCAATGAACAAGGACAAAAATAGAAATGATAAGACGGCCTACACACATGCATATATGCTAATGTTAGGGATTGCCAGTGGAAAAATTGATACAAATTCAAGTTGGTTGAGATGTAAAACTAATCGGAATTGGGGGTAGGAGTTCATATGAATGCATCTCTGAGGTGAAAACTGTCTTCAGAAAAGTTTAGATGGTATTTTCTTTTCTTCCCTGTGCATAATGCATATTAAAGTTGTTTATTAGTGCAGCACTGCTTTGTTTACAGTGGTAACTGTAAGGGAATGCTGTATTGCTGCTGTTCCAAAAGCGCCACCTGCTGTCAGTGAGTGAATTTGCATTCTCATTCAGCCCGTCTGCTGTTTTCTTTTGTTCAAGTTTTATGTAGTATAGTTTTATAAAGCTACAGTGAGACTATTCTGTTTTTGCTTCAAATTTCAAAATTAAACAATCTATTTTAAATCAAAAACTGCATGTTAAAATAAATTGCACGTTACATAATGTATGAGTATGTATATAATGTGCTTCTCTGTCACCTGTGTAGGTATGATGGAACCCTCTCTGAGATGCAGGTTGATTTTATCTATTGGAGCCTGGAGATTGATATCTTCTCCACTGCTTACCAATGAGTCACCCTGGATGGGACACAAACATACAGGATTAATATTGTATGAGACTTATATTGTAAGAGAATTCTGATTTTCTAATAGGGTTTTTTTTAGAGGGGTGTGACTTACCGTGTGGAAATCGTACCAGAGACCTTTAGGGAAATATCCCACAACATAATCTCGCCCTGCTTCCAAAACCGGTGTGACAAGTAAACTCTTTCCCCATATGAATTGTTTATCTATCCCATACGTCTTCTCATCGTTTGGGAACCTAAGACACACAGCAAAACCATTACTGAGTTAAAGTGTATATCTTCCTAAAAATGATGGATAGTATGTGCCCAGATATATGTACACTACCAGTCAAAATTTTTGGAACAGTAAGAATAATTTCTGAAGGATCATGTGACTGGAGTAATGATGCTAAAAATTCAGCTTTGAAATCACAGGAATAAACTAAATTTTAAAATATTTTCAAATAGAAAGCAGTTATTTTAAATAGTCAAACCATTTCAACATTTTACTGTTTTTGCTGTACTTTGATCAAATAAATGCAGGCTTGGTGAGCAGAAGAGACTTAAAAAACATTAAAAACCTCACTGTTCAAAAACTTTTGACTGGTAGTGTATATATAGGATAATTTACAAAAAAAGTATGATTCTATCATCAGATGCTAATCTCATTAATTCTAGGTTGGGAGTAAATGATTCCTTTAAGATTTAATTCACACACAAACAGGTTTTATGTTTATCTTACTGAAAGAGCAGTGGTGTGGCGACTGTGTGTCCACTGATGTGTGCATGATGGAAGAGTGTGTAGAGATGTGGGAACAGGGAATAACGCAAGAGAATGGCTTCTTTCATTGCTGTACGAGCTGCAGGGCTGAATGCAGTTGGCTCCTGATCCTGTTGTGAAATGACAAAACTGTTAATCCAGAGAAGTTAATCCCCCCCCCCCCCCCAAAAAAAAATTGTCAAGGCAACATGACAGATGGGATACTAATCAGATAAACAAAAACAGACCGCAGAAGAACAATAACATGAAAACTTTTAAAAACACATCAGAGGCTGTTGATATTTTAGCATCATGAGCTAAAAAAATGTTACTGACCAGCTGTAGTTGCAGATTTTTGCTGTAAAGCTCTAAAGCTACAGTGAAGTGTTGTAAGCGTTTGAACAGATGGAAGAAAGTTTACCTGTTCATCTATGGAGTTGTGATTTCTTGAAAAGGGGTAGAAAGCTCCAAGCTGGGTCCATCGGACACACAGTTCTTCTGTAGTGCTGCCCCCAAAACCACAGATGTCTGCCCCTATAAGAGGAATGCCTAGGATGTTAAAGGTCAGCATACCTGGGAAAAAAAGATGAAAATTATTAGTGTAGCTGCAGTAAATACAAAACTCTATGGGACTAACTATGACCTCAGCAGAGCATGGTGTGTGTTTATACCTGGTATGGATGTGGCAAGGTCTTTCCATTGGCTCCTGTTGTCTCCGAGCCAGTGGCCTGAATACTTGCCTTGACTTGGAAACGTAGAGCGGGAAATGATGAAGGTACGCTTATCTGTCATCTTCTTCAAAGCACTGAAAGAGACAGAAACACATGATTCAACCAGAAATTGTTTTAAAAAAAATTCTGAGAATTGTGATATGCAAGTGTGAGTTATAAAGTCCAGTTTTGAGGGGGAAAAAAAGACTGATATGTTCTCAGAATTGCAAATTTATACCTCACAATTCTGACTTTATAACTCGCAATTCTGAGAAAACAAAAAGTTACAACTGCGTGATATACAGTATTTTACAGAAGTGCAACACTGAAGAAATGACACTTTGCTACAATGTAAAGCAGTAAGTGTACAGCTTGTATAACAGTGTAAATTTGCTGTCCCCTCAAAATAACTGAATACACAGTCTAAACCGCTGGCCACAAAAGTGAGTACACCCCTAAGTGAAAATGTCCAAATTGGGCCCAAAGTGTCAATATTATGTGTAGCCAACATTATTTTTCCAGCACTGCCTTAACCCCTTTGGACATGGAGTTCACCAGAACTTCACAGGTCGCCACTGGAGTCCTCTTCCACTCCTCCATGACAACATCCATTTGAGGATGCCCTACGCCATCTTTATATAGAGCAACAATTCTTTATTTTAGATCCTCAGAGAGTTCTTTGCCATGAGGTGCCATGTTGAACTTCCAGTGACCAGTATGAGAGTGAGAGCGATAACACCAAATTTAACACACCTGCTCCCCATTCACACCTGAGACCTTGTAACACTAACGAGTCACATGACACTGGGGAGAGAAAATGGCTAACTGGGCTCAATTTGGACATTATCATTTGGGGGTGTACTCACTTTTGTGGCCAGCGGTTTAGACATTAATGGCTGTGTGTTGAATTATTTTGAGGGGGCAGAAAATTTACACTGTTATACAAGCTGTACACTCACTACTTTACATTGTAGCAAAGTGTCATTTCTTCAGTGTTGTCACATGAAAAGATATTCACAAAAATGTGAGGGGCGTACTCACTCTTGTGAGATACTGTAAACTCGCAATTCGGAGAAAAAGAAGTCACAATTGTGAGATATAAACTTGTAAGTAAAAGAATATAAACTTGCAATTGTGAAAAAGTCAGAACTGTGAGACTAAAAGACCTTTTTTTATTTTTTATTCAGTGGTGGAAATGGGCTTCCATACATTTCCGCCACTAAATAAAAAAAAATAAAAAAGGTAATTGCAACTTTTATCTAACAATTCTGACTTTTTTCTCACAATTGCGTAATACAAACTTGCAATTCTGACTTTTTTTCTCAGAATTGAGAGATATACACACAATTGCGAGTTCTATAGTCAGAATTATGTAATATAAACTTGCAATTTTGAGAAATAACACGAGAATTGTGAGACATAAACTTGCAATTGTGAGTTTTTTCTCAAAATCGTGACTTTTTCCTCAGGATTGGGAGTTTATATAATAAAATTTTTTACTTTTGTCTCAAAATTGTGAGTTTATATCATCTAACTCTGACTTTATGACTTAAAGTCCCCCCCCAACCCCCAAAATTGACTTTACAACTCGAAATTGTGAGTTTATATCTAACAATTCTGAGAAAAATAGGCAGAATTGCACTTTTTTTTTTAGCAATTCTGACTTTATTTTTCGCAATTGTGAGTTTATATCATGCGATTCTGACAAAAAAGTCAGAATTGTTCATTTGTATCACGCAATTCTGTGAAAATTTATTGGGAGATAAAAAGTCGCAATTACCTCTTTTTTATTTTTTATTTCATAGTACAACAGTAGCGTGTGTGTGTATATATATATTTATGTAGTTTTTGTATGATTGCGCATACCTGTCAGTGGCTTTAGCTTCCATGAGTCCATACAGACTGTGTATGTTGTAGTGAGTGGAGATTTTCTGACGTGCGGATGCACAAACAGTCTTGGCCTTTAATGTACCACCCAGAATACCTACAGCGGACAATACCATGCCTTACTACTGGAAAAAAATGGCAGCATGAATAATGTAGATCTCCACTTAATACACTGATACCTGGTGTGTAAGGGGGATTTTCCAATTCATTGTCTGGACAACCATTTATTGATCCACTAAAGAAATTAGACGGCTCATTCATGTCCTTGAGGAAGAGATATAAAAAATAGAACATGATCAATGCTTGGGTAAATGCAAATGATGAACAATTAAATAGGCAATATATAAAAGCATAACATACAATCCACACGCCATCAAATGGCACTTTTTCATGGAAACTCTTCAGATTCTGGTACCACCATTCATGTGTGTCTGGATTGGAGAAATCTGGAAAAGCTGTGAGTCCTGGCCAGACCTAAGAAACAAAACCAAACGGTCACATATAATAAATATATTATAATATTCATAATTACCACATTTATATTTATTTGTTTTAGAATAAGATTTTTTTTTTTCAGTTCAGTTTCGCTGGGTCTTAGACTTCATACTGACATCTATTGGTGTGGATGAAGCATGACAAAAGTTTTTTTGGTTACTGATGCCTTTGTTTACCTGTTATGATTAATCAATCATAAATTATAATTACAATTATAAATATAGTAATTTCACAAATTAATACTTTTATTATGCAAGGACACCATAAATTGCTCAAAGACATAGTAAAGGCATTTATAATGTTACAAAAAATTGTATTTCAAATAAGTGCTCTTCTTTTCAACTATTTATAAAAGTAAAAAAAAAACTCACTGTGAATCAGCGATTTCATAATATCCCTGACGACTGAAGTAATGATGCTGAAAATTCAGCTTTGCTTTACAAAAAGTATATTCAAATACAGATTATTTTAAATTGTAATATTTTATGATATTACCTTTTTTTACAGCATTTTTGATTAAATAAATGCAGCCTTGGTAAACATAGGAAAAAATTGCCCACCCCAATTTTTTTAAACAACTTAATATATGTATTCAGTGTACCTTCCCAGTAAGGATTTCTCCATTTGAATCATTGATGAAGATGCCCCTCTTCTTCCCCTCATCAAACGGCCAGTAGGAGCCAGACGGCTGAGAGTTACTGATACCGGGATCCTGATGAGGAAGACAAACACACAAGCTGCTGTTTACATCAAGCATATTTTAGCTAAAACCACAGTGACACATCCAAACAATTTAGTGAAGGTTCCAACTGCAGTCATGTGAAACATTCAGTTGCCAAATCAGCCTCATGACTCGTCTATTGCTCCACAAAAGAGACGAGAGCCAAATGAGGAAGCATGTCGTATGGATGTTTTGCAGGAGAAGCATTTTTAACAAACCCATAGAATACAAAAGCTCCTCTCATTTTTAGTTTTAGTTCACCTGCTTTCTGCAAAGCAAATCTATTAGACAGTCTCCAAAAATTATTTAAGCCATGCTGAACATGAATGCATGTCACTGCATATCAAACTCAGTGACATCTTGATCTCGGAAACAAAAGAAAAACAATGTGCAATGACGTTCAACCAACTGGTGTAAAGGTGATTTTTAGTAGGCATATGAAGTCAGTTCCCCTTCAAGAACACTGTTCTAGCAAAGTAATCAGGTGTAGTTCATTAAATTCACAAATGGCCATGTTTTTGTGTCAGTTAAAGTGTGTGTACCAGGATCATGACGTAGTGTTGATCATGTCTATGAAGGTCTTTCACAAGGTCAGGCAGGGTGGAAAAGTTCATAGTGTCATAAGTGAAGTCTAAAGCATGATCCATGTAGTCAATGTCATTCCACTGAACATCCTGAAAAATAGAAAAAGATGTATTTGCACAATTTGCAAGTGCAAACATAATTTTTCACATTTCTATTCCCTATGCAAAATGCATAATGTCAGTGTTTTCTGCAGCTCTTTAAGCAGAAATTGGACTTCTGTGGTGATGCTCTTTGTGTGTCAGCGTTTACTTTGGGGTAAACTAGCATCGTGGATAGTGACCAGTTTTATTTTAGTATTATTTACATACTATTATAGTACATATTAATATAAATTTTTATATTAATTTTAGTTACATATGGAAATGTTAATATATATTCATTACTTTTTATTTAGGTTTTATTAATTTTTGCTTTTGTTTCCTTTTTTTTTAGTTTGTCGCTTTGGACAAAAGCATCTGCTAAATGCATACATGATAATTTTATTACATCAACTTAAACTTATTTTTTTTCAGTTAGTAGCCAAAACAACAAGTTTTTTATAAAATATTTACATTATATTTCATCATTAAATAAAATAAAAGTATTTAAATTACCAAAAACAAAATGTTTTAACAATACAGTTGGAGGCAGACTGCAAGTTACATGGGTTTTTTGCCTTTTTTATTTTCCTTTTTTTTATTTTACAGTAAGGTTACAGTTGTGCAGCACTGTTTGCCAAAACGTAAAAGGGTTTCATTTTCATTTGATCAGGATGAATTCAATTAATATTTTATGCCTTCATCTGATTAGCAGAAAAAACGACCCTATACAAAAAAACAAAAAAACAAACAAACAAACAATAGGTTTAAAATACAAGCCTGCGGCTCTTAATTTCAGATGTTAACTGTTAATTTTTTAGAAATATCAATAGCATTTGTATTAAAACTACATTCACTGAATGTCATTTAAAATAAAAAATAAAAAAAATCAAGAATCGAATCGAGAGCATGCGAACTGAAAACAAATCGAATTGGGACACCTGAATCGATACCCAGCCCTACTATTGACAGTGTAAAACTAGTGGGCTACAGCCATTTTAAAATTTATACCAATCAGAAAACATTTGACTATGAACACAAACCAAGCCATAATTACTTACACCGAACCAAATAATAAATGAGAATGACCTGACAACTACAGTACCTGAGGTATTCCATAATTCCGCATTTCTTTTACAACATTCCAGGTTTTGTCGCTTGACTTGTAGCCCCATCGGCAAAGATGGTAGCCCAGAGCCCAGTATATTGGCATTGCAGGCTTCCCTAATGTGAAAAAAAGAAAATAGAATAATTAGTTCATGAACTTTTAATCAAAATGGTTATCAAATACTGCTTATGATTCTTGCTGACCTACAACATCCAAGTACTGTGCAATCACAGAGCTGGGATCCGGGCCTAGGAAAACGTAAAAGTCGAAGATCCCCCCAATCATTCGCCAGGTGAGAGCAGGCGCAGGCTGCAGAGCCACATCTATATCAGAGATTATATACACACGTTATTTCAAAGTTCAGACAGCATATACTTATAAAAGCGTGATAAGGTATTACCAGCATTTAATACCATATTAAGCATTTTAATACTGTATTTTTAGACATTTTAGACAGTGCGTTAGTCATGCTGACTTTAATCTGCAGAACCAATGGCCGTATAGAGAAAATGGCTGATCTCAAACACAAACTTCATCTTGACATTATAAGAGTCACAGGAAAACACTCAGAGCATTTTAGAACCAAATGAAAGCACATTATTCAAATAAACTGTGTGTCATAAAGGTTTACAAATGAACATAAATGATAGTACAAAGTTTAATGCAAAAAGTTGATGTGAAGCTGATATGATTGTCTTTTTTTCTTTTTTCTTATGCATGAACTTATCAAATAGACATAACTGTCCCTGACTACAGAAATATGGATCTTACAATGGTGTATTATCATGATCAAACTCAAGGCTTATTATAAACATGACAATCAAACAAGGGTCAGTGCAAAAATAAAATGTTGTTATGCACTCTGAGGCTGAGTAATCTAGCTCAGGTCTATACTTTTTAAATTGTGTTTAATGGCTTTTGAAGTGGCATGTGGTTTGCTTTGGAAGAATATGAAATGTAGATGCTGATTACTGCTTCAACATTCACCTCAAATGTCAATTTAAAATCAAAGTGTGCATGTGTGTGATGAACCCACCCATTGCATTGCTGTTGAGCATGAAAAACCCATGTGCCATTCCATCTGATTCCACAGAAAGATAAAATGGATGGACGCCATAGAGGTTCGTCAGCTCCTGAAAGAATTGTCAAACAACAATTTTCTTTTAATCTGGAGTGATGTTTGTAGTACTGTTAAAGCGGACAGCTCATAAAAAACATCACAATAATTCACAAGTAAACCATATGACTGTAATGTCTTAGTAAGTAAAAAGCTATATTTTGTTTATGTAAACTACATTCTCTATTTATACTATTGCTTTCTCCAGTCAAAAACAGTTATAAACAAATATTTTGGTGGATTTTGATGTGAGAGGACAAAAGGAGATATAACTTTTCCCTGGAGGAGGAGCTATTATGTAATTTGGCTGGAAGTAATGGTTTGAAATTAAAAATGTTTTTTGTTTCTTACAAACACACAGCTTTTCACTTCCCAAAATGTTAACTGATGGACTGGAGTTGTGTGGATTACTTGTGGATTATTTAGATGTTTTTATTAGCTGTTTGGACTCTTATTCTGACGGTACCCATTCACTGCAGAGGACCCATCAATGAGCAAGTGATGTAATGCTACATTTCTCCAAATCTGCTCCAATGAAGCAACAAACTCTTCTATATCTTAATGAGCACATTTTCATAGAAAAAAAAAATATTTTTGGGGTTAACTATTCCTTTAAACCTTGTTATTAGATTTAATACAGAACTGACAGATTCTTAAGTCAGAAGATGAATGTTAAATTACCGTGGGTGGGACATCTCGAGCCCACATGGTGAGAGTGTTCCACTGGACGTCATGCAGAAAGTTGGAGCGATGTTCACCCAGTCCATATATGAAACTTGATGGTAATGATGTAGACATCTGCAGGAACTGATCCGCGTAGAAGAGAGGAGCTATGGATGTATTCAGCCTTACGGCATGTGAACAAATATTAATATCTACATACTGATACTGAGACATGCCAAATATTACAAATCTCCTTCCTGGAGAGTTTTTTGGTCATCACTTCTAATAGTAAAAGAAGCTAAATCATTCAATTAAAGTCAATTAAAGCAGGTCTGTGTTTTCATGTTTAGTTGACAGTAAATTGTACTTACAGTACAGTTCCTGTCTGTGTTCTCTTGACAATCAGCCCGAAAGGATCTTTGATGAAGTCTACAGTGTAAGAGGGATTTGACGCTTTTTTCTGAACCACAGGAACATCTATAGGCACCTCATACCTCTTTTCAGACGGGTCTGTTATCTGTATTTGACACAGGGATATTATGAAACAACAAAAAATATGCAAGGTTATGACACACTGAAGATATTAAGGATGTAAACAGAAAAATATTATTAAAAAATACAACAAAAATGAAATGAAAAATGAATATATATATATATATAGATAGATAGATAGATAGATAGATAAAATGAAGATCTGCCACATTAAGCAGCAGTGCAACTGAATTATTAGTGCTTCATTATTAGTGATAAGATTTATTTTAATTCCAAGTTGAATATACAATAACAGCTGATTATGTACACATAAACCACCACTCAAAAGTTATGTTAATTAACCCTTTTTCATTTTTGCAAGGATGCATTAAATTAATCAAAGTGACAGTAAAGACATGCATAATGCCACAAAACATTTCTATTACAAATAAAGAACTGTTTTCACAGAAAACGTGCTCAACTGTTTTGAAGATTGATAAAGAACCAAATCAGCATATTTTTGAAGGGCAATGAAGAATGACTGATGAAAAGCTTTGCCAGCAAACAAATAAATTACATTTTAAAATATAAATCATTTTTTTCAAATTTGTAATAATACTGTATTTCAAAATATTACTTTATAAATGCAGCCTTGGTGAGCATAAGAAACTGCTTTTTAAAAACCTTAACAAAAATCATACCAACCCCAAACTTTTAAATGGATATAAATAATTAAATGTAATTTTAAAAATAAAAGTTTTAAATGAATAATTTAAATTATTAGAGAATTTATCATATAACTGTATATATTCAATATCAACAGATATTGCCATTTAAAAAAAATATTATATTTAAAAAAAGAATTCTAATATTAGCAAATAACCTGGTACCGATATAATAAGCATCCCTATTTTCTGTCAGTTTTAATTTGAAGCTAACAGATAATTTCACCACTTAAAATGTACCTTATTTTTTAAAATAAAACTTAAGTATTTAATACTTCAACATCAACATTATTGACTAAATCAATTTTTGAGAACATAACCCGCCAATAACATGAAGACCAGAAGTGCTCACCCTCACACGCAGTCTGTTGTCTTCCTCATACAGCAACTCCAGCTGCAGTGCATCTATGTCTTTAGGATAATACGTCTTTTTGTTCCGGAGCAGTTTTCCCACCTTCCCCATTTCTGTGTCACTAATAGACACCAACTCATAGGACGGATAGTCAGGTGTGTAGAAACACCACGGCACTCCATTCCGTCCCGGTGTGTTAGACTGTGTGTGCTGTATAAAGCAGCAGTTTCGAGCATGGCACATCTCCTCCGTAACCACCACACCTCTCTCTGGATAACAGTCAAACCTCCAAGCTTCAGGAATCTGCGAGCAGGACTCCGGCTGCAGCCATGTACCATTTAGGCTTTTAGCCACAGCAGGTGCAGGGGGTCTATGGGGTTCAGTGGAGGGTGGCTTATGCAACCAAAGTATAGTTCCAAGCAGCCAGATGCCAGAGAGAACCACAATAAGTCCCCCAAGGGTCAGCAGGGCAACGGTAATGGAGCAGCGACGGCTCTGTGGCAGCAGCGGAAGTTCTGGGTTTACTTCCTTTAGATCAGTGTCTGTCGACTCATCTGGATCCAATAACGCAGCTCCTGAGAAATGAACCTCCTCAGGGGTGAGTCTCTTGTACGACACCATTTCAAACTTCAGGGTATAAAGAAGATATAAAGAAAATAGAAGATAATTAAGACAAAATCCTCTAACTGTAAGAAATCAGTTTGTTGCATAACTCATCCCACACTGCTTGTGCAATCAGACTAATTCATACATCTTAAAGCACTGCACAAATTATCCTCGCAATTCATTTTATTTTAGGTTACTGTATATGACTTTCCAGTGAAAACAAATCTGTGGAAGTATTAAAGACAGTTGGATGTTTTTTTTTTACATAAGTCTCTTCTGCTTGCCAAGCCTGCATTTATTTAATCCAAAGTACAGCTAAAAGAGAAAAAATGTAAATATATAGTATCATTACTCCAGTCACATGAGCCTTCAAAATCATTCAAATATTGTGATGTGCTGCAAAAAACATTTATTGTATATATATATATATATATATATTTATTTATTTATGTTAAATATTGTTTTAATATTTTATTTTCATATTTAAATATTAAAATGTTTATTTATTTAAAATATATTTTTAAAATACAATACTGACTCTAAGCTTTTGAGTGGTATAGTGTATAATGTTACAAAAGCTTTTTATTTCAGATAAATGCTGCTTTTTGATCTTTCTATTCATCAAATAATCCTGAAATGTTTTAATCATTCAAATGTTTTTTGAATGTTTTAAATACTGATAATAATAATAATAAACGTTTCTTGAACAGCATATTAAAATGATTTCTTACAAATCATGTGACACTGAAGACTGGAGTAATGATGCTAAAAATTACTAAAAGTAAATTACATTTTAAAATATATTCACATGGAAAACAGTTATTTTAAATAGTAAAAATATGTACAAATGTTACTGTTCTTGCTGTACTTTGGATGAAATAAATGCAGGCTTGGTGAGCAGAAGAGACTTCTTTCAAAAACATTAAAAATATTTTGACTAAAAGTGTA
Source organism: Cirrhinus molitorella (assembly GCA_033026305.1). Taxonomy (NCBI): domain Eukaryota; kingdom Metazoa; phylum Chordata; class Actinopteri; order Cypriniformes; family Cyprinidae; genus Cirrhinus; species Cirrhinus molitorella. Next base: position 8,870,997 of record CM065120.1, read on the forward strand.
ATTAATAATTTTAATTAGCAAAAAAATGCATTAAATTGATCAAAAGTGACAGTAAAGCAAGCATGCAAAAACAAAGTTATGTTTTTGAAATCTATCTACATAGGGAACTCACAAATTTTGACACAAAGCCCAAAGCATTAGTTTGAAATGCTATCTCTAATTTTGCAAGATAAAGGGTAGAGATCAGAGTCCAACAAAACACTTCTACCACCTATAAGGGTTTAAAACAGACACAAACCTTCATACAGTATGTTACACTGATTATGAGGAAATGTGTGACCTTATTAGAGAGAACAAAATGTACAACAATACAGTACAGTAGAGTTTGGACAATACTGTTTTTTAAAATAATGTGACATGAAAATAGCATAGTATATAAATATATTTTCAAAATGTACAGTAATGTAATCTTATTTTACCTTTAGGGCCATAAAACTAACGTTTATTAACGTTTACGTTAACGTCTATTTATGAGGTTTATATTTTGCAGGCGCATCGTTACACTGACTGAGAACAACATCGTATGTGACATTGTTACACATACTAGCAAGACGGAGCTCACATGAAACATCAAACAGCACAAGCAAGAGAAAACTACATATTTAAATTCACTTACTCTTTATGCGGTTCCTATATTTTCAATGGCTTCAGCATTTACACACTACATTACATCAGTGAATGTCCTCTGGTAAGTATCACGGATGTTTCATGTTATGAAGTTGGTGTTGTTGTGTGTGTCCTACAGTTGCATTTGGAATCCGATTCGTTTTGCAATTCGGCTCCTTCAAACGAATCGTTACCGTGAACGAGCTCAAAAATGATTCACTCAAAAGTCATCGCTTAAAAACTCCCTATCTCCCCCGCATCTTTCGTGTGTTTTAAATGATTTTCTTGTCAAATGTTGTATATGCTATTCACCTCATTCACAGCTGTACTCTCAAGGATCTCATTACTTTGCGAATCGGTTCAAATGAAACGTAAAAAAGAGCCGGTTCAAAACAACAATTCCTTCATGATAGTATTCTAGTGTGTAACACTTGCACCTATGTGACTACATTACTGCCATCTACTGGCTTGGAGGAAACGGGCTCGTTAGATAAAACATTAATTTAAAAAAAATGGCATTTGAGCGTCAATTAAAACCCAAACAAAAACTGAGAGAGAATGTTACATTTCAGAAATTATAACTAATATAATCAAGAAAATGATCGGCATCTTTAAGCTTATGCTTACGCTCATGTGTACGTAATATCAGTCCAGCAGATGGCAGCTCAGTCTAATATGTTGAGTAAAAGTGTTTCCACATCAAATGTAACTAATGAGATATTTATGTAATATATAGCCTAACACTGAAGTAATAGTCTACTCTAATAGGTAATATAGCCTAATGACGGTGATCAAATTCAAACATCTACCAACAGACTACAACTGATTCGCAAGCGCAAGAAAAGTGACTTCTTCTTTTGATTCGGTTGAATTGCACAGTCTTTGATCTATGTTGATTGAATTCAGTTCGATTCAACAAAGGAAAGGCAGGTCAGTCTTTGTTCTGAGCTATACTATTATTAAATTCTTAAAAAACTAAAAAGATAGCATTTTACCCTTAAATCTTGTAGATTTTTTAGAATCATTTGATGCTGAAGGTACGTAGAAATACAGTTGATGTCAAAAGTTTACATACCTTGCAGTATCTGCAAAATGTTTATTATTTTACCAAAATAAGAGGGATCATACAAAATGTATGTTATTTTTTATTTAGTTCCGACTTATTTAGTACTTTTTTATTCTTTTTTTAGTGATAGTTGTTCATAAGTCTCTTGTTTGTCCTGAACAGTTAAACTGCCCACTCTTATTCAGAAAAATCCTTCAGGTCCCACAAATTCTTATTTTTTTTTCAGCATTTTTGTGTACTGCTACAGTTTCCAGCAATGACTGTATGACCTGAGATCCATGATTTCACACTGAGGACAAGCAACTATTACAGAAGGTTCAAACAAAACAAAAGAAACAATTTTTTTTTTTATTAAAAGCTTTTTGAATTTGAAGACCAGGGTAAATTTAACTTATTTTGTTTTCTGGGAAACATGTGAGTATCTTCTGTAGCTTCTGAAGGGCAGTTCTAAATGAAAAAATATGACATGTATGCAAAGTAAGAAAAATTAATTCTCATTGATTTGGCCAAAAGTTTACACCCCTGTCTCTTAATGCATCAGGTTTCCTTCTAAGGCATCAGAGAACATTTAAACCTTCTGTAATCATTGCATATGGATCTCAAAATCATACAGTCATTGTTGGAAAAGGTTCAAATACACAAAAATGCTGAAAAACCAAAGAATTTGTGGAATCTGAGGATTTTTCTGAAAAACAGTGGCCAACTGTTTAGACAAACAAGGGACTCATGAAAAACTCTCACTTAAAAAAACAGCTGTGGATCAGTCACAATAACAACATAGTATTTAGAATTAAACGTATGTAAACTTTTGAACAGGGTCAATTTTATGAATTAAATTTTCTCGTGTGGATTATGTAAACGTCTTTTATGGGAAATATCTTTTTCAGGTCAGTACTAAATAAAAAATAACATGCATTTTGTATGATCCCTCTTATTTTGGTAAAATAATGAACATTTGGAAGGATCTGCAAGGTGCATGTAAACTTTTGACTACAACTGTAGATTGTAAAACATCAATATTATGATACTTAACTGAATTCACACACCACACATTTAATAAAGATGATAGATCGCTTTTGTTGTTTTAATTATCTATGTTAAGAGATTTGCTCTAAGCCGCATGTTGTTATTAGACAATTTGACACAATAATCTTCCTCTCTCAAGTTCTCCCACGCTACAAATGATTCCACAAGAGAAATGAAAAAAATCAAAGTCGGATTTGCACCGCAAGCCTCCTAATTGTAGGAATATCGTCTTGTTTGCCCACGCATTACCTCTAATGCTAGATGATAATCTCCATGTTATGAGGCCCTATTATTGCTGGTATAATAGAGGTGAAACAAATTATTCACAGTTCTCAACCCTAATTTACATGAATCTTTCTTAAAACACAAACCCCTCCAGTCAAAATTAAATTGATCTCAGGATAAACTGTAGGCTATATCTATATATATATATATATATATATACAAAGCCTTGTAGAATAGCTACAAAGGTAGATTTATCTATTCCTCACAAGAAATTAGGTAATAAATGAATTATTTTTATTAAAAAGAAACTTGAGCTGTCATAAGCTGTTATACTTTAGAGAAATAATATGCTCAAGGCGAGTTAAAAAGCAACAAATTTCATAATTTGCTACTTTTCTCTCCCTTTAATAATTCTTGCCACATAAATCCCAAAGCAGGCCTCTGACCACCACAGTCATTATATGCTTATACAATAGCTTGAGGTCAAGATGACAAGTGCCACAACAGAGTACCACTGGCACTGCACGATGAGATACACCTATAGTGCTTATAGAAACGTGTTCCTATCATAAATTCAGCATGTTCATCTTTAGCTGGAACAGTTTCCCCCAGGCATGCACAAGGTGATCTCAAGGGCCTAGTATGATGTGACATACACCCGGGCCTCATTATATATACGCTATGCTCGAAAACTCATAGTGTGGCAGCATTTCAGCAGTCATCATGGGCATTTTCCATAGGCTGTTCTGAATGGTAGGCCTCCTAAGACACATTCTAAATTCTAAGGCAACCATGACTGTTTGTTGTGAGTGGTGTTTCTATGCTGTTTCGTTGGGGTGGTTAAAGATTGGTCACATTTAGGGCCTATGAGCATACTTTTTCTACGCAAAGAAAACAAAAATAAGGTAACTAGGTAACTTCCAACGTGACCGGCACTAAGCCACTAAGGTAATAGTAAAACAGCAGGGGACTATTTTCAGGCGCTGCGTAATATCATTTCGCTTTCTGCACCCATGGTACGGCAGCAAAGTTCATTGATTATTACGCCGGAATGAGAGTATAGTTCCTATCCATATCAGCCTGGAAAAGTGCAACTTTTCATTTTTCATTCATTTCACTTGTAACTACAGAAGAGCCAAGTTTTAAATAAAAAATTTAAATAAAAATATTGAAAATCTTTGGTCATTTTTAACCGAGATGCTAATGGTCTAATCTGATTCAGTGATTTATGCTAAGCTATGCTAAAAGTGCTAACGGCAAATGGGAAAACTCACCTGTTTAACTCTAGGGGAGCTGGAAATGAGCCTATTTTCAAAAAAAAGTGGTTCCTTTAAGCCCAGAGTGTTAGTGAGAAAACATGCTGGACACAATGGATACAGCATCTGTATTAATGGTAAATTTATTCATATTAATGAAATACGTTTTTTAAATTTTACAAAAAAGTTGCATGTATAAAAAGAAGAAATTGTTGTTGAGAAATTGTCTCATAGCTTCAGAAAATTATGGTTAAACCACCGATGTCACATGGATTATTTTACCAATGTCTTTACTACCTTTCTAGGCCTTGAACCTGTCAGTTGCAGAAAGCTCTCGGATTTCATCAAAAATATCAGAATTCCGAAGATGAATGAAGGTCTTACTGGTTTGGAATGACATGAGAGTGAGTAATGACAGAATTTTCATTTTTGGGTGAACTATCCCTTTAAAGGATTAGTTCACCTTTAGAACAAAAATGTACAGATAATGTACTCAGCCCCTTGTCATCCAAGATGTTCATGTTTTTCTTTCTTCAGTCGTAAAGAAATTATGTTTTTTGAGGAAAAAATTTCAGGATTTCTCTCCATATAATATGAATGGTGCCCCAAAGTTTGAACTTGAAATGCAAAAGAAATGAACTTGAAAACCAAAATGCAGTTTAAATCCAGCTTCAAAGGGTCCTAAACAATCCCAGCCGATGAAGAAGGGTCTTATCTAGTGAAACGATCAGTTCTTTTCTAAACAAATTGACAATTTATATACTTTTTAACAGCAAATGCTTGTCTTGTCTCGTCTCTGGGATGCGCATGCATAGTCTCTGTGATCCGGGTCAATACATTTAGGGTATGTCGAAAAACTCCCATCTCGTTTTCGTCTTCAAAATCATCCTACAACACTGTTTTACCTTTTTTTTGTAAAGGCCGTTTGATCTTCTTTGTATGTTCACTTTGTAAACACTGGGTTGGTACTTCTGCAGCGATGTAGGGTGATTTTACGTTGGGGAAGAAGACGAGATGGGAGTTTTTCGACACACCCTAACTGTATTGACCCGGATCACAGAGACTGCACATGCGCATCGCAGAGACAAGACAAGACAAGCAATTGCAGTTAAAAAGTATATAAATTGTCAATTTGTTTTGAAAATAATCTATCGTTTCGCTAGATAAGACCCTTCTTCATCGGCTGGGATCGTTTAGAGCCATTTGAGGCTGGATTTAAACTGCATTTTGGAAGTTCAAACTTTGGGGCACCATTTATACCCATTATATGAAGAGAAATCTTGAAATGTTTTCCTCAAAAAACATGATTTCTTTACGACTAAAGAAAGAAAGACATGAGCATCTTGGATGACAATGGGATGAGTACATTATCTGTACATTTTTGTACTGAAAGTGAACTAATCCTTTAACTCATGTCCTTAGCACAGAGGTCAATTTATTTATTATTAATTCTTAGGGCTATGAGTGTTCAAATCCCTAACCCTAAGTACAGTATAAGCAAACAGCTCTAATAAAGACATAATTTAAGAGCCACCAGCATCCGAGCCTCCTTCATATTCTCTCATTGTTCTCTCTGCTCTTAATGTTGTACACACATGCACACGGTTGGTCTCAAATGGGACAGCTGCTTCCCAGTGGGAATAATCATTTTGACCTTGGCCGATAGTGGCGGCAATCGTGCTACAGTGCTGAGACACGGGCATTCACAGCATTGGGCACTGAGCTGGAAAAATGCTATCCAGCCCAAGACAAAAATGTGCTCATACAGCAAGATCCACACTATAAGAGAGAGAAAAACGGTATCTTTCAGTGTGTGTGTGCGAGTAGCCTCTGTTAATGGCAAAAGGCAAAGCAGGCCGTAATTCTTCATGTGTAATGAGGTTTAAAGTTTGGGGTTTATTATTAAGTTTTCTTTTTTTAAATTAGCTAGGTGTCAGTGACAATCCAACACGCCGATACACTCTGACGCAGGTCAGATATGAAGCGCGTGTGTGTTCTCGCAAAGTAACCTCAAGTCACATTTATTCATTCTCTACCCAGGAATGAAATTAAACATTTATTCATTAAAGTCACTGTCAGTCTGCCAGAAAAATAACTTTCTGGAGCACTAAACACGCACATGCACTACGTGGCATTGAATGAAAACTGGGAGAGTGAAGGAAATTAATTAACTCTAGTTGGGGAACATTTCATCCATGGTTCCTTTCATTGGCTCATATCATTTCAAATGTCTTTCTCTCTCTCTCTCTCTCTCTCTCTCTCTCTCTCTCTAATAACAGTTTAAGATACATTTGTGCAACTTTCATTTCATATTTCATCATATTTCAGTCACAAATGACCCTAAAGCCTCTGTCTTTGACAGCCATGGATGGCCAGCTTAACAGACATTAATGTAGTAAACCTTTCTGATTTTACCACCATTATAGAGAATAAAGTTCACTCGTCAGGGTGACCTCAAGGACGGATTATGTTCCTGCAAGACATTGAGAACCAGATTCCATGGCTCTTGTCAAAGCCCTCCAAATGATAGGATATTACATTACAAATATGAGAAATAAAATCACAATTGTGAGATAAAAAAATGCAATTACAAGTATGAACACACTGTTCATGCAAACAAGTACTGTATACAACATCCTTGCTGCAATAAAGCATTGAGAGGGCACTGGCAATGCTAAGGAAGGGCCACAAACAGATAACGTTTCTCATTTCTTAGTTCATTTCACATTGTGGCAATTGTCAAGGCATGCATTCCAGCTCTATTTGCCTATTTATATCAAATTTAAATCTGCATTTGCTTGTTTCAGTGTATCAGGCCACTCTCCACTCTCAGATGGAGACCCTGACATTCAGTTAAATTATGTAATATTATATATGTATTAATTATTCAAAGATGTGATATTTAATAATTTAATCATTTTAATATTTAATCATTTAATCATTTATATACACTACCATTCACTACCACTTTTGAAAGAAGTCTCTTATGCTAACCTATAGGCTGAATTTATTTGGTCAAAAATAGTCCTTTGTTAAAAATTATTGCAATTTAAAATAACCTTCTTCTATTTTAATATAGATTTCAAAATGTAATGTATGTAATGTATTCCTGTGATGCAAAGCTGAATTTTCAGCATCATTACTCTAGTTTTCAGTATCACATGATACTTTAGAAATCGTTCTAATATACTGATTTGCTGAACAAGAAACATCATGATTGTGAGAACTGCAAGATAAGAAGTCAGAATTATAAGATAAACTTGAATTTCTGACTTTTTTAAGATGTTAACCTGCAAATTTGTGAGACATATGAGATATAAATTCACAATTGCATGAAAATAAAAAAAGAATTGTGACATTAAAAGTTGCATTCCTGGGAAATCCTGAAAAAAACTGAATTGTCTTTTATCATGCACTTTTGACTTTTTTTTATTCTTTTTTCTCAGAATTCTGAATTTATATCTCACTGTTCTGACTTTTTTCTCAGAAAATGTCTTGCTATTCTGACTTTTTTTTTTAGAATTCTGAATTTATATCTTGTTTTTCTGACTTTTTATCCTAAAATTCTGAATTTATATCTCGCTATTCATATTGATTTTAAGAATTCTGAATTTGTATATCAATTTTCTGACTTTTTTCTCAGAATTCTGAATTTACATCTCACTATTCATATTTTTTTCTCAGAATTCCAAATTGAGAATTCCAAATTTATATTTCAATTAACTTCTGTTCAGTTAAATTATGTAATATTATATATGTATTATTTATTCAAAGACGTGATATTTAATAATTTAATAATTTTAATATTTAATCATTTATATACACTACCATTCACTACCACTTTTGAAAGAAGTCTCTTATGTTAACCTATAGGCTGAATTTATTTGGTCAAAAATAGTCCTTTGTTAAAAATTATTGCAATTTAAAATAACCTTCTTTTATTTTAATATAGATTTCAAAATGTAATGTATTCCTGTGATGCAAAGCTGAATTTTCAGCATCATTACTCTAGTTTTCAGTATCACATGATACTTCAGAAATCGTTCTAATATGCTAATTTGCTGCACAAGAAACATCATGATTGTGAGAATTGCAAGATAAGAAGTCAGAATTATAAGATAAACTTGAATTTCGGACTTTTTTAAGATGTTAACCCGTAATTGCGAGGTGTAAACCTGCAAATTTGTGAGACATATGAGATATAAATTCACAACTGCATGAAAAAAAAAAAAGAATTGTGACATTAAAATTTGCATTCCTGGAAAATCCTGAAAAAAATTGAATTGTGAAAAAAAGTCTTTTATCTTGCAATTTTGACTTTTTTTGTATTCTTTTTTTCTCAGAATTCTGAATTTATATCTCACTATTTACTATAGACTTTTTTCTCAGTAAATATCTTGCTATTCTGACTTTTTTTTTTAGAATTCTGAATTTATATCTCGTTATTCTGACTTTTTATCCTAAAATTCTGAATTTATATCTCGCTATTTATATTGATTTTAGGAATTCTGAATTTGTATTTCAATATTCTGACTTTTTTCTCAGAATTCTGAACTTATATCTTGCTATTCTGACTTTTTTTTCTCAGAATTCTGTTGAGTTAAATCATGTAATATTATATATGTATTATTTATTCAAAGATGTGATATTTAATAATTTAATAGTTTTAATATTTAATCATTTAATCATTTATATACACTACCATTCACTACCACTTTTGAAAGAAGTCTCTTATGCTAACCTATAGGTGTCAGGTTTTGGGACTCTTTTTGTTGTGTTTTGATTTGGTTTAGTCCTGTTTGTCTTTGGTTCCTTCCTCTTCCTGTTTGCCCTTATTTGGTTTTGTTCCTGTCTCCACCCCTAATTAAGTCATTATTAGTTAAGTGCCTTCACCTGTCTGTGTCTTGTTTACCACCCTATTTAAGTTGGATTCTGTTCATTGTTTGGTTGTCCGTTCTTGTCGTTGTGTGCGTGTCTCCTTGCCTGTCTCCTACGTGGATTTATTGTGGATTTTGGTTATTAAAAGACTTGTTTTGTATCTGAGCTCGAACTCGTTCTCCTCGTTTGTCCTCCCATACACGCAGCGTGACAGAAGAACGGACCAAAAATCGCCTTTCTCCCCCCCCCCCGTGTTTTGTTTCCTATTTTGTACAGTGTGTTTGTTTTACTTTCGTTATGAACATTCCCGCCGTCGCCCTCCTCCTGAAGCAGGAGGAAAGGACTCTCGAGGACCACACTAAAGACTTTTTAGTGTTGTCTCACTACACCCATTACCCAGACGACTGCCTCTGCGCTTTCTATCTCGCCGGGTTGAACGTTATCACCCGAGGGCAGTTGTCTGGGGATGGTCCTCGAGAGGACTTTGCAGCGTTTGTTGAGTGGGTGCTGGTGTCGTGTAATTCCACGATGACTGTTGGCTGTGTCGAGGACACCAGCCCCACTCACAACCCAGAGCCCAGCCCGCCATCACCCGTGACGGAGCTGCCCGAGTCCACCGCAGACGGAGAGCCAGAGCCTGCCGCGATTGTTGAGCCATCACCACCGGAGGTGACAGAGAGAGCGATCGTCCCGGAGCCTGAGCCCAAGGCGTCTGACCAGGTGCGTGAGCCGGCAACACAGCTCCAGACGGGGGAGGTTTCAGTGGAGCGTGAGGGAGCTATGGAGAGCCCCGCCCACTGCACCACCGATGAGGGTGAGCTAACTGGGGGCGCTGTGGATTTTTTGGAACCTGTTTTTGAATCTGCTATGGACTGTGATACAATGGATTATTCTGAACCGGAAATTGACTATTGTGAACCTGTTTTGGACATTTTTGAACCTGCTCTGGACTGTGCTACAATGGATTATTCTGAATTGGAAATGGACTGTTGTGAACATGTTTTAGACATTTCTGAAACCATTTTCCCACCCTCCCTCTCTTTCCCATTGTGAGAGTTCAGGTTCCAGCCACACCTCCGCTGTCTGCTGCCAGCCCCTCAGCTCACCCTTATCTCACCATCGGTGCAGTGGATTCGCCGCGGGTCAGCCAGCTTCCATCGGCGTTGTGGCTGGAGGATCCTTCAGCTCCGCCTCCAGCCTCTGAGCCCTGGACTCCACCTCGGCCCTCCGCCCCTGCGGCTGCACTGTGGCACCTAGCTCCATCATCGACCATCGATCCACTAGCTCCACCGGGCTCCCTCGTCCCAACGGCTCCGCTTCGGTCAGTCGTCACCCTGCCATCGCCTCTGGACTCCACTCCTCCGGCTGCGCCTCGTCGCTCCGTCCCTCCGGCTCGGCTGGACTCCTCCTTCCCTCCAGCTCAGCCTCGGTCCTCGATCGCTCCGGCTACGCTGCGGCTCTCCGGATCTCTGCCTCCGCCTCCGCCCTCCGGATTCTTGGCGTCGCCCTGGATCATCGGCTCTCTGTCTCCGCCTCGGGCTCCACCTCCACCTGCTCCGCCACCGTCGGTCGGCCCCATGGAGTCGTCAGCCCTTCCTCCACCATGGCTCCTCCCTCCGTCGGCGCCACCGTCACGGCTGGGATCTGGGTTCCCCCTGGCTCCTCCTGCTTTAGCTCCCTCCTGTCTTCTCCCTGGCTCCTCCCTCCTGCTGATCCACCCTGGACACTCCTGTCGTCTCTCTGGCTCCTCCCTCCATCATCTCCTCCCTGGACTCCCTTTGTTCTCCTCCTCCCGGATGTCCGTCCCCCTCCTGAGCCCCCACCCAAACCCCCCCATGTTTTTGTTTTCGGTGCGAGATCGCGCCTTCCGGGAGGGAGGGGGAGTTATGTCAGGTTTTGGGACTCTTTTTGTTGTGTTTTGATTTGGTTTAGTCCTGTTTGTCTTTGGTTCCTTCCTCTTCCTGTTTGCCCTTATTTGGTTTTGTTCCTGTCTCCACCCCTAATTAAGTCATTATTAGTTAAGTGCCTGTCTGTGTCTTGTTTACCACCCTATTTAAGTTGGATTCTGTTCATTGTTTGGTTGTCCGTTCTTGCCGTTGTGTGCGTGTCTCCTTGCCTGTCTCCTACGTGGATTTATTGTGGATTTTGGTTATTAAAAGACTTGTTTTGTATCTGAGCTCGAACTCGTACTCCTCGTTTGTCCTCCCATACACGCAGCGTGACAATAGGCTGAATTTATTTGGTCAAAAATAGTCCTTTGTTAAAAATTATTGCAATGTAAAATAACCTTCTTCTATTTTAATATAGATTTCAAAATGTAATGTATTCCTGTGATGCAAAGCTGAATTTTCAGCATCATTTCTCTAGTTTTCAGTATCACATGATACTTCAGAAATCGTTCTAATATGCTGATTTGCTGCACAAGAAACATAATGAGATTTTTTTTTTTTTTTTCCGTTTCTTATATAATTATAATCAATGCCGTTTTTATGACTTTATAATAACTGGCGAAAAACATGGATAATTACAATATTTATTTGAACTACAAAAAGTGATTTCAAATGTCTTAACGTATCTTCAAGTATATACAGGTCCTTCTCAAAAAATTAGCATATTGTGATAAAGTTCATTATTTTCTGTAATGTACTGATAAACATTAGACTTTCATATATTTTAGATTCATTACACACAACTCGAAGTAGTTCAAGCCTTTTATTGTTTTAATATTGATGATTTTGGCATACAGCTCATGAAAACCCAAAATTCCTATCTCAAAAAATTAGCATATCATGAAAAGGTTCTCTAAACGAGCTATTAACCTAATCATCTGAATCAACTAATTAACTCTAAACACCTGCAAAAGATTCCTGAGGCTTTTAAAAACTCCCAGCCTGGTTCATTACTCAAAACCGCAATCATGGGTAAGACTGCCGACCTGACTGCTGTCCAGAAGGCCATCATTGACACCCTCAAGCAAGAGGTCTGTGGGAAGGAAAAAGTGTGGCAGAAAACGCTGCACAACGAGAAGAGGTGACCGGACCCTGAGGAAGATTGTGGAGAAGGACCGATTCCAGACCTTGGGGGACCTGCGGAAGCAGTGGACTGAGTCTGGAGTAGAAACATCCAGAGCCACCGTGTACAGGCGTGTGCAGGAAATGGGCTACAGGTGCCGCATTCCCCAGGTCAAGCCACTTTTGAAACAGAAACAGCGGCAGAAGCGCCTGACCTGGGCTACAGAGAAGTAGCACTGGACTGTTGCTCAGTGGTCCAAAGTACTTTTTTCGGATGAAAGCAAATTTTGCATGTCATTCGGAAATCAAGGTGCCAGAGTCTGGAGGAAGACTGGGGAGAGGGAAATGCCAAAATGCCTGAAGTCCAGTGTCAAGTACCCACAGTCAGTGATGGTCTGGGGTGCCATGTCAGCTGCTGGTGTTGGTCCACTGTGTTTTATCAAGGGCAGGGTCAATGCAGCTAGCTATCAGGAGATTTTGGAGCACTTCATGCTTCCTTCTGCTGAAAAGCTTTATGGAGATGAAGATTTCATTTTTCAGCACGACCTGGCACCTGCTCACAGTGCCAAAACCACTGGTAAATGGTTTACTGACCATGGTATTACTGTGCTCAATTGGCCTGCCAACTCTCCTGACCTGAACCCCATAGAGAATCTGTGGGATATTGTGAAGAGAAAGTTGAGAGACGCAAGACCCAACACTCTGGATGAGCTTAAGGCCGCTATTGAAGCATCCTGGGCCTCCATAACACCTCAGCAGTGCCACAGGCTGATTGCCTCCATGCCACGCCGCATTGAAGCAGTCATTTCTGCAAAAGGATTCCCGACCAAGTATTGAGTGCATAACTGAACATAATTATTTGAAGGCTGACTTTTTTTGTATTAAAAACACTTTTCTTTTATTGGTCGGATGAAATATGCTAATTTTTTGAGATAGGAATTTTGGGTTTTCATGAGCTGTATGCCAAAATCATCAATATTAAAACAATAAAAGGCTTGAACTACTTCGAGTTGTGTGTAATGAATCTAAAATATATGAAAGTCTAATGTTTATCAGTACATTACAGAAAATAATGAACTTTATCACAATATGCTAATTTTTTGAGAAGGACCTGTACTTACCTTTTTATTTTAACATACTCACTTTGCAGATTCACATAGAGTATAATATTAGCACATGTTGTGAGAACTCATCTTTATACAGTATATGTGAAGACACTGTTGGAATATGATGATTGTAACCCACCATGGAAAAAGAAAGTGTATGAAAGAATTCAAAATAAAAATGTGAATATGCATGAGTGCGTATGGTTTATGGACTGGCCAGCCGGTGTCCTGCATAAATGTCCTTTGAAATGCAGTGAAAGCTTTGTACCATAGCCATATGGCCCAAGATCAGAGAAGAGACCAGACACAGGCAAATAACCAGCAAGCAGCACACACATGCACACACACAAACATCTTTGTTCATTCATATTTATCTGAGTCTGTGTGTGCATGTGTGGATATAAATAGATGACCACTTATTCAGTCTTATTCAAGAAGTACTATTTAAAGAGATACAAATTGTGAGAATTGCAAGTTAAAAAGTCAGAATTATGAGATAAACTTGAATTTCTGACTTTTTTAAGATGTTAACCCACAATTGCGAGGTGTAAACCTGCAAATTTGTGAGACATATGAGATATAAATTCACAATTGCACGAAAAAAAAAGACACAAAAGAATTGTGACATTAAAAGTTGCATTCCTGTGAAATCCTGAAAAAACTTTGTGAAAAAAAGTCTTTTATCTTGCATTTTTGACTTTTTTTAAATTCTTTTTTTCTCACAATTCTGAATTTATATCTCACTATTCATATTTTTTCTAAGAATTCTGAATTTGTATCTCAATATTCTGACTTTTTTCTCAGAATTCTGAATTTATATCTCAATATTCATATTTTTTTTCTACAAATTCTGAATTTGTATTTCAATATTCTGACTTTTTTTCCTCAGAATTCTGAATTTATATCTTGCTATTCTGATTTTTTTCTCAGAATTCAGAATTTATATCTCACTATTCTGACTTTTTTCTCAGAATTCTGAATTTTTATCTTACTATTCAGATTTTTTTTTTTTTTTTTTTTTCAGAATTCTAAATTTATATCTCAATATTCTGACTTTTTTCCCCCTCAGAATTCTGAATTTAAATCTTGATATTCTGAAATAATATCTCACTATTTTTTTCTGTAAATAAAAAAAAAGTCCTTTTTATTTTATTATCCTGTGGAGGAAATGGGCTTCCACAGATAATTTAGTTTTGGGAGAATTTGATGATAAATGTTTGAGTACATCATAAGATCTTAGACTTCGCTATCTTGGAAAAGCACTGTTTGGAACACTGTTTAGAAAATTGTTGACATTTCTAGAGAAGATTTTTTTTCTCAGAAGTAAAATCAAAGATAAACACTTAAGCACTCCATTTAATCTCATAGATTTTTGGAGAAACAACTGCGCAATTACAAAGATCTCTTTTGTGATTTTTCTTTCCCATGGAATTGTACCCAAATCAATGGAAATAAAAAAATAAATAAACAGGCTTCCCATCTTTGCAAACATGATCTAATATAATACTAAAATATATCATATATTTTTATACAACATTCATTTTATATTGTGTATTTTCTATCTACAAAATATAAGATATCATATATTTTTATATGACATTAATTGTATATTGTGTATTGCAGTCTACAATGCACATTTTTATCAGTGTTTTAGTGTCTAACTTGTGTGTGTGTGTGTGTGTGTGTGTGTTATCAGAGAGATGGAGAAAGCAAAGGAAAGCAGTTAGAATCAGAATCAGAATCAGAATCAGAATGAGCTTTATTGCCAGGTATGTTTGCACATACTAGGAATTTGTTTTAGTGACAGAAGCTCCACAGTGCAACAGAATGACAATGACAAGAAAAGACACACAGATAATAAAAGAACAATATACAAATATACAGAAAATATACAGAAAAAAGTGCAAAAAAGCAGATACTCAATATACAATTTAAATAAACTAAAAATAGACAAATGTAAACAATTTATTATGTACAGGTGCAAATTAGAAATGAGAAATGTAAACAAGTATGTGTTTTAAATAAATGAATAAATGAATGAGTGTATAATAGTGTTAGTGTTCTGTGTTTTTTTTTTTAAGTGTTCATGAGATGGATTGCTTGAGGGAAGAAACTGTTCCTGTGCCTGGTCGTTCTAGTGCTCAGGGCTCTGTAGCATCGACCAGATGGCAACAGTTCAGAGAGCGAGTGTGCGGGATGTGAGGGGTCCAGAGTGATTTTACTAGCCCTTTTGCGCACTCTGGACAGGTACAGATCTTGAAGAGTGGGGAGGGTTGTACCAATGATTAGAAGCTGTACTGCAACTTAAAGCTAAAATACTGTATTACTGTAGCCTAGAGCAAAAGAGAGCTTATTGTAAATCAATACATAATAAATGTTGCATTTTAACATTACATGGAAGAATCTATATGTTAGAGACACATGGTCAAAAGGCAATGTCTAACAACTATCGGATAACCATTTCTTGTGTTGTTACTTTGTTTTATTCTCTTCTCTCTTTTTGTATTTAGTTTTATTCTGTGACTGTAAGGCATCTTGGACAATGTACATTGTAATTAAATGGAGCTTAATAAATAAAGATAATGGCATCTTCCATGTTCAGTTCTTTCTAAATCACAGTAAAGTTTCATAACTTTTAAGGCAAGAAACATTTTATATCTGTCAAGGGCAATGAAATGAGAGCTGGGGCTGTCAAGCTCCAAAAGAAAATAAATAAATTAATAATTAAAAAGGCACCATAAGGTATCATAAAAGAAGCCCATATGACTAATGCACCATATTTCAAGTCCTCTAAAGCTGTACAATAGCTTTGTGTGATGAACAGACTAAAATTTCAGTTCTTATTTGCTGAAAATAGCCTCCTCAGCTCTCAAATCTCATCACTGATGTCAAACCTCGATCTGCATCACACTGAAAAGAGTATATTAAAAATAGAAGGAAATACAGATGAAAATTTGGTCTATTCTTTAAGCGAATATAACAATATCATATCAGTGTTTTTGCTGTATGAAAATCAAAAAATATCCTTTTGAGTTCCATGACTTTTTATCTCACTTTATTCTTTATTCTAACTTTTTTGGCATGTGAACTGATCATCTCTTCATCTTTACTAGTTATAGCACAAAATAAACGTGAATGAACATCAGAATGCATCTTGTAAACAAGATGTAAACTTGGAATTGTGAGAAGTTTATAAAGTTTTAGAAAGTTAGAATTCTGAGAATATATCTTGCAATTCCAAGTTTTTATCTTACAATCCAACCCAATCCGGCAGTTCCTGCATAATATGTATGAAAGATTTTACATATTGTACAGTTCGTAAACTTACCCCTCACAGAAAAGTAAGATTGTACAAATTCTGCGAGAATTGCAAGACAAAAAGTCAGAATTTTGAGATAAACCTGAAATTCTGACCCTTTCTGAGATGTTAACCCACAATTGCAAAATCAGAATTGTGAGATGTATACTCAGAATTGTGAAAACAAAGCCAGTTTCATCTTGCAACTTCAACTTTTTTTTTTCAGAATTCTGAATTTATATCTGTCAGTTATGACTTTTATTTCCTAGAATTTTGAATTTTTATCTCAATATTCTGACTTTTTTCCTCAGAATTCTGAATTTATGTCACTATTCAGATTTTTTTCAGGATTCTGAATTTATATCCCATTATTCTGACTTTTTTTTCCTCAGAATTCGGAATTTATATATCGTTACTCTGGCTTTTTCCCTCAGAATTCGGAATTTATGTCACTATTCAGATTTTTTTCAGGATTCTGAATTTATATCTATTTATTCTGACTTTTTTCCCTAAGAATTCTGAATTTATATATAATATTCTGACGTTTGGGGGTATGTTTCAATACAAGCATTTCAGTCAAATGGAATTTATGCAATATTTCAAACTTTTAACCCAAACTTCAAACTCCAGCCCAGGATTTGCCATCCCTACATCCAACACAAGCTGCATCCAAAGCAATTTTAATACTCTGCATATTAATAGAGACTCTGTGATGCATCAAAATTATATTCAATATTAGAATGTTTGCGAGAGTGGAACTGAGAAAACAGTCCCGCGAAAGGCTTTAATACAAAAACGCACACAATGAATGGTGGCTGTAGAAAGCAAAAGCTGAATCCCGGACATTTTGGGCGATTTAGGAATCCCGGCCGGATGCAAAAAGAGGACATGTCCAGAAAGAAGAGGACTATGGTCACCCTAATCAATGTTAGTTACTGTAATGTTAATTTCAACATTTTCTATTGCACACTCAGTTCAGTTCATGGATCTTTCTCCTAACGAACTGATGTTCTGAATCAGGTGTGATAAATGAGGGAGATATACAAAATGTGCAGAGCAGTGGGCCCCGAGAACCAGAGTTGAGAACCACTGATTTAAATTAAAAGTTGTATATTTAAATATTATTTAATGGACCTGAGGTAACATGAACTAACAATGAACAATTGTATTTTTATTAACTAACGTTGACAAAGACAACAAAGGCTCCTTGTTAGTTAATGCTAGTTAATGCATCAACTAATGTTAACTAATGTGACAACCCATTCTCACAGCAATTAGTGCATATTTTATGAGGTGGCTAATTTGCACATTTCTAACTTTTTGTGAAAAATCATGCATATTTTATGAAGTTGGATTTGAAATTTGTAGGAATTTGTATGAATGACCGCCTCTAAAGCTGGGCTCACACTGTGTGATTTTTAATAGCCATTTACATCAGACTGTACGAGCATGATGATCATGTCACACTGTGAAGTGTCATTAATGTCAGACTGTACGACAGTCAAGATGTCTAGCATCTAGAATCTCTAGCATTAATTCTGATCATGGCTTGTCTGGAAAACAACAGGAGACAGGAGACGGAGACAGTTTGATGTTTGTCGTAGAAGTTACACTGCAGGACTGTGTGCCAAATCTTCTGACACCAAGGTTTTCGTCTGAGGTAAAATTTGATCGCAACAGCCATTAATCGGCTAGCGGTGAACATGTCAAACCAGTGATTAAAGACTACAGATTTTATCCTAGGATTATAGGAATCTTTTAGGATTTTCAAAATTTGTCTCAGACGGCCAAATCGTGGCCAAGATCACACAGTGTGAGCCCTGCTAAAACCTATACCCCTCACAGAAAATGTACAAAATCGTAACTCAAGTGAAGTCATACAAATTCAAGCCACTTTTAAAATGCTGTATTGACCCAAATATACGTTTTTTTTTTCTTGGAAATACATCTGAAAAAACACATTTGTCTTATATTCAGGGTCTAGACTTTGACATGTTAATAATACACCCACAACTATAGGTGGCGCCACATCTGCCTAAAACAAGTGTGCCAAGAAATACGTAATATAATGTTTGTCTGTAATATTAGAACAAATCAATTGAAAATAAAAGAAAAAGAAAAGCTTACAGCAGCATGAGTCTTGACTGTCATATTAGCCTGATGGAACCAAACTTGAAGACTACAATAAGATTTCATTTCTACTGTTAATAAAATGTTGGTAGGCTACTATGAGATGGATAGTCTTATAATACAGATGGGTTACCTATTTTTATGGTATATCAAAAAGTGTGTATTTTTTAATGTGATTATTGATGCATTTTACCAGTATTTACCATACTTTCAAAACAAAAACAAAAAAAGGAAAAATATGCTATATGAAAATATTTTTGCAACAAAATATTTTTTCTTAATAAAACACAAGATTTGGTTTTCAAAAAGTATTTTTCCAAAAGGTACATCTTGAAAAAGGGGGGTCGTCCTATAGCCAGTGTCGACTTATTTTCGGGTCAGTACAGTACTTATCGGTTGTGAAAGCGTTGAATGGGACCTTATTGTAAACTGTTACCTGAGCGTTTATTTAAAATCTTCATAATCACTTTTGATCAATGTAATGCATTCTTATTAAATAAAAATAATGAAAAGAAAAATCTTACTGACCCCAAACTTTTATGTCTCTTTGACTTGGTTCCTCACTTTTTGTCTATCTGTACATCTCTTTTCCCAGCAGTCTGTCAATCCATTGCTTTTATTCCTTCACTCCTTCGCTTTCTACTTCCTCCCACCCTCGCAGTACTTTCTTGATGTAAGTTGGTTGGTTTAACCCTTAATCTACAGTCACGCATTCTCCTGGGAAAGGCACTTTGAAGATTCTCATGGCATCAAGCCTTTCATATCCATCCCTCAGAAGTCCTGATGTCTTTGTAAAATGTCCTGTTTTTTCCCCCCTCAAATCTAGCTGTATACACACCTAAAACCTGTCATGGCCAAGAAGTTCTTCTGCTGATCAAGGAAGCCTACTGAGCAAGTACATCAAACTCTCTTCTCCTCTTTCTCTCTGTGCCTGCTCCCTCAGAACGGTGCCAAGTGTGTGAACGAGTAAGCAGATCATTTAAACGAGTCTTCAGGTAAGACGTGAGCGTGTCTCAGCGTGCCTGGGCTAAACGCCAAGCTCTAAAAAGACCAACGAGCAGTGCTCAAAGAGGACATAGGGATCATGTCTCTCTAGTTCCTCTTCTGTCTCCTCTCACTTCCCGCTTGTCCATCTGCTTGTCCTACGAACCGCATTTTATGAACCTCTTTATAGTCCCAATATCTGTCTGTGTAACCGTATATAATAATCACATCACCCTCTGAGACCGAACCTGGCGCCATACTGGGCTTCTGCCCACTGAGTGATGCTGTTTAGCATTTTCAGCAGTCATCCTGGGTAGAAGGTTTTATGCTTGGCTGCATTAGATGACAGGCAGTGGTGCAGGTGACCGGCCCGTAGACGAGCTGCTTATTATAACCGTGACAGCGATTTAAAAAATGCTTTGAAGGTGATGGATTACTTAATCAGAGGAGCTTTATAAAGTTAGATCATTATGACTCATACAGTATTTATGCTTGGGGATTTTAACAAACCTCTAAATGAATAGTTCACCTCAAATTTTTTTTGTCATCACTTAGTCGTTCCAAATCTGTATCCCAGTGTTTTTAATAGCAATGAGATGCTATAGTTTTTTTTTTTTTTCACATTTTATATTATGATTATTAATATTATAAATATAGCCAAAATTATAATATTTTAGTTAAACATTTAGTTATAATTTAGCAAAATATAATATAATATAATATAATATAATACAGCCCTGCTGTAGAAATGTTTCATATATTTTAAGATATTTTTATTTTTAAATTATTTGAAAAAATGTTTTTAAATATTTATATTTTAGTTCATTTTTTTTATGATTTTTATATGTTCTATATGTTTTATATGTATTTCCTATATTTTTAAATGTTTTTATTTTAGATAAATATAAAAGCCCTGCTGTAGTTTTAGTTTTTTTTTGTACTGTATACATCAAATTAAACTACATAAAAAAGAGAAATGCTTAATATTTTTTAATATATTATTATTATTTTTTAATTTAATTTTAAAATGTTTTAAAAATATTTTGAAAAATATATATTTCAGTTAACATTTTTTTGTTTTAAGTTTTAATTTTAGCTATATATAACAGCCCTGGCTTTAGCTATTTTTGTACTGTACATCAAATTAAACAACACAAAAATTAGAAATGTTTAATAATTTTTAGATATTATTTAATGTTTTATATATATATATATATATATATATATTAGTGTTTTAAAAGTATTTTTAAATATATTTCAGTTAACATTTTTGTGTTTTTAAAAGTTTTAATTTTAGCTAAATATAATAGCCATGCTGTAGTTTTAGTTATTTTTGTACTGTGCATCAAAGTAAACTACATAAAAATGAGAAATGTTTAATATATGATTTTAATACATTTTTATTTTTAAACTATTTTTAAAAGTTTTTATTTTAGCTAAATAGCTCTGCTGTAGTTTTAGTTATTTTTTGTACTGTTTTAATATTTTTTTTCTATTTTTAATATTTATTTGTATTTATTTATATTATAGATTAATATAACATTTTTATAACAATATAACATTAACTATTTTGTACTGTACATCAAAGTAAACTACATAAAAATGAGAAATGTTTAATATATTTATATATGTTTTTTTTTTTACAAATATTTTTAAATATTTATATTTTAGTTAACATTTTTTTGTGTTTTTAAAAGTTTTAATTTTAGCTAAATATAATAGCCCTGCTGTAGTTTTAGGTATTTTTTTGTAT
Source organism: Cirrhinus molitorella (assembly GCA_033026305.1). Lineage (NCBI taxonomy): Eukaryota > Metazoa > Chordata > Actinopteri > Cypriniformes > Cyprinidae > Cirrhinus > Cirrhinus molitorella. The sequence continues at coordinate 8,892,336 of CM065120.1, forward strand.
TGTACATCAAAGTAAACTACAATGAGAAATGTTTAATATTTTTATATATTATTTATTTATTTATTTTATATATATAATATTTTTTTTACGTTTTAATTTTAGCTAAATATAATATCCCAGCTTTGTATATATTATTAAAATGAACTATAATAGCCTTGCTGCATACATTTATTTCTTCTGCATAACATAACTGGATATCATTTTGAATCATTTTTCATTCAAAACAAACAAACAAACAATAACTTTATACAATCTTAAAAGAGCTTCTTTATAGTAGAATAAGTTTCGTCAAGTCATTAAAATGGTTCTTTTAGGAACTTTTCACTAAAAGTTACTTTGGGGAATCAAAAATGGTATTTCTATGGCATCACCTCAAAAACAACCTGTTGCAACTATGACAAGTTAACAGAAATACATTTCACCGATTTTCTTCTATTTCTATTTTCTTCATCTAATGAGCTTTGGTTTGCTACTTCGGTATCTTAAAAGAAACAGTCTAGCCCAAAATGTTTACGTGTTACCCTGATGACAGTACGTCTCTTCTGGAGCTAGTCGGCACAGAGAAACAAGTTCTAAAAGTCCCAGGGATCTTGAACATGCCTATTGTTTTCCTGTCGAGGAGGTTGTACTGGGAAATGCACTGATATTTTTGGAGCACTGCAAACATCACCTCCTGTGATTGGACTGCGTGTTTGGGTGAGGGAATTGAGAAACATGCACACGGCTGCTCTAGGGTTATAAATTTCTCCAGTTGTTCTTCAGTAGACATTTATGACTTGAATTGATAAACTATCAGCTTCGCCGTTTTGAACTGAACACATTTTAAGGACTTTGTGTTCCTGACTGAACGAGATCCAAGAGCGAGTCATCACTCATTTTGATGTATGAATGTGTTAGTTTAAAAATAGGTAAGCAATTGTGAGCTTAAGTCTATAATTCAAGAGATGTTTGAACATGAGCCAAACACACACATTCCTGGGAAATTCTCTTACAGCTAACAGCCGCATTTGAAACTCCCCTCACCTTTTATGACCTTTTAAAGTAATTATTTGATAGTGAGGTCTGCTTGCTGTCTGATCTACAATCGTAAATAAATGTGAAAAACGAATGCCCTTGAGGACATAAGGTATATAAAAATAGACTTTAAAACATTTTCTACAGTGAGAAAGCTCTGTAAAACTCCACTTTATTGGTTTGTTAAAAATTTGATGAGCCTTGGCTTGAGGTGAAGTGCCGTCGTGTCGATAGTAATGCAGCAAAAAATTACATTTCTCAAAATGAAGTTCTGATGCTCTAAATCTCCATGAACTGCAACACTTAGCACCAGTCGCACTAACATCACTATGCTGTTTCTTTCAAAGGTGTTGAAGAGAGTGTTGGTCAGCACGAAGAGGGTGTTACAGAGGGCACAACTCATCATTTTCAGTTCAGAGATGTACAATGTAACTACCAAAGACTCCACACTCTCAGAAAAGCTGTTATTTACCGCTAAAGAATACATATCAGTACCTTAAAACTACATTTCAGTACCTTTTGAAAAGGTACTGCTTCAATGACAACTTTTGTACCTTTTTGTCTGCCTGCATGGGGCATTTCACACTGTGCATAATTCTGGGTTTAGCTCGTTTTTAACTCTGAGTGAGAGCAACTTGGGTCAAGAAGCATTTCCTGTGTAATTTTCAAAGGGGGTGAGCTGTCGTGATGCTGACCCTGAACTGCTGTCAGTACAGTGAGAAACAGTGCGACTGGAGAATGTTCTGGTGAGTTGTCTTGCAACAGACAGCAAATCATAAACAAAACAATACTCTGTGAAGTATTCATGCCCTTTGTACAGTCACAGAAAATCTATCAGAATCTGATGGAGCTCCACTAGGCACCGGACATCAATAATAACGTCAAGTTGATGTTGGACCCCAATGTAGAACAGACGTTGTATTCTGGATGAGAATAAAAACCGGTTTGACGTCAGTATTTGACACTGACTTATGGCTTACTGACTTAAAACATAGGGTGAAACTGTTTGCACTACAAACGAGTGTGTTCATAATTAAGATAATACATTAAAATAATATTGTAAAACCAATTTGCAACATCAAGCAGCTAAACGAGCTGTTTTGTACAGCTAAAAATAGCTGGGCAGACCCATAAAATGTACAAATGGCCACTCGCAGAAAAAGGCAGATATATATCGCTTCTGTCCTTATACATTTTTTAAAATGTATTCATTATGTTTTTGTTTTTGTTTTTTTTCTCATATCTTGGTCATTTGGCCATATTGGTGATACTCTGTTGTAAACAACAGCACTGATTGCATGATTATTGTACTACTGAATATGTTTTCCTGCTAATTTATGCTGTCTAAACCACAGAAAAAAACGTGTGGAAGCTGCTAAATCATACAGAGAAGAACTTAGTAAGCAGGAAAGGGTGAAATATTTTGACAAACTAAAGTTAATAGGTGGTAAAGATATGTATGAGCAGTATTAATTAAGATATTAGCTTAATATTTTACCTACCTGACTGGAAATAAGAACAACTAGCCCGATCTCACGGCAAATCGTACGTATTTTACGAGGTGGTCAATTCGTCAAATGTTGTCAAGATCCTTGTCCTGAAAATCCTGGTTCAGTTTGGCCAACCACAAACACCTTTTGTTTCTCAGACATGTTTTTTTTTGCATTCTTCTTCTTGATTTGTTATAACTTTTGGCAATCTATAAGTACGCCAAATGTTTCTCTCGGTCCGACCGATAAGTACAGCTCAAAACATGACACTAATTGATCATTTTCAGCAGCAATAATCAGCAAAATACGCAGTTTCGTTCGGTTCAGTGGATAAACGTATATACTATAATATAATATAATACAATATAATATAATGTGCAGAATTTACCTAATGTAGCCTACGTTGTAAGTCCCGATCCTCCAGAATCCCCGTCTTATTTCGCACCCTGAATAAAGTATGAACTGTAATCATGAAACTGGATGAAACATGATTTGGGTTAAGGATTTCTAATCTGAAAACCCCCAAATAGTGCCACAATAATCTAATTCCCCCACAGTGGGAAATAATAACAACCTGTCAATCACCCCCACCTCCCCACACACACAACTCCCTGTATGCATGTGTGTGTGTGTGTCTGACAGCATCTGACTGGTTGCTGCTCAGTCCACCGCTTGGTGGTGAGAAGTATAGGCACTCTGGCTCAGAGCGGGATAAACACGGGACGAAGGTGGAAAAAATACGAACTCTCCATCACGCTTTAGACTCGAATTAATCAACGCGAGCTCCTTCGGACCAGGAGATTTGTAGCTGCCGCAGTGGCTTGTTCCAGCAGCGGGCATTTGCTGCTTGATGCCCGGACGCGTCCGCAGTGCTGGATTTTGCAGTTCTGAAGTAAATGAGATCTACAGACCGACACTCTCTCATCATAACACCTTGACAGGAAGCTTGTCATCTTAAAAGGTAAGGCTTCAAGTGGCATTAAATAAGAGGCGACGAACATTGTAATCAACTGTCAATAGCGCAATGGTCTTTTGTATTGATATCCACTCATCGATTACACATCTGCTTCATTGGATTCGGCGCACAAGTCATAGGTAGCTCGTCAGGGTCTGTGTTTCCCTGTTCTGTGGGAAACATTTCGGCTCTCTACCTGTACCAAGGCCGTCTTATACCGAAGGGCATGAGCAAATTAGTATTCAGAGTTGGGCTACTCCTTTGCGACTGCTTCTGATCCAAGTGAGACCACCGAGCCTATCGGTACAGCGCTGTCTCATGCGATACGAATGAGATTTTAAGCAAGCGACAAATGTAGGACACTGAAGGAAACGAGTGGAATGCAAAAAGTAGTCTAAAAGCTGTTGTTCAGTAAAAGGGACCGTTCAGACTGAACGCGTTCCTACGCGTTCAAAAACACCAAGACGGAGTGTAACGCAATGGAACGGATCGCAGGTTTTTTTTTTAAACTTAAACTGTTTTTTTAACTTCACATCAACGTCGCAAGACGCAACGCTTATGGCGCAAGGAAATTAGACGCGACGTAACGGTCAAAGATGCTCGTCTGACCTGCGAATTATGGGTTGAGGGTTCTAATCGAGGCTTTAACGCTTCTCAGGGCTGTCAATCGAAACGAATTGTTGAGGGGTCTTATTCAGCTGATTTAACTGTATTTATCACATAAGGAAAATTTCATTAACGTTCTCAAACTTTTCAAATATCAAAACTGTCGCAGTTTCACCTGCTTAAAAAATTGCCAACAAAAACTGCGTTCGCCTGAGGCAGTAACTATAGCAACAGAACGCCGCTAGAGAACTTCTAGTTAGAATCTTTACGCTGTTTGACGGTATACATCAGCGAAATATAGGTATGTACTATTAGCCTATTTATTTATCACTTCACAATCACATCAAGATTAACATATCACACGTACAGTATATATAAAAAACCGTTAAAACGTGAAAAAATAGTTTTGGAGGCTACGTCAGTCTGAACACTCAACTCCGTGAATTATATTAATTCCACGAAAATTACGCATATTTAGTTTCTAATACTCCATTTATTCGCACGTTGTATAATAAGCACACTGCATAAATCAGCAATTTAAAAATAGCGCAGACTGAACTCGTACGTGAACGTTCCTTCAGAGCGGCAATGGCACAAGCCATTCCAAGCATTGAAATCAATGCACAGCAAAGCTTTTCAGAACGCTGGACAGAGCTCAGTATTGCTTGGTGTATCAAGTCTGCCATGATTTACTGAATGTGACTGACTTGACTGAAACTTGTAATGGTAGCCTATCACAGTTTGTACAAACATTACGTGCTAAAAAAATATTTTATAGCTGACCTGGAAAGTTTTTGAATGAAGGTAAGTGATCTTGGAATGAAACTTGTTTGGGTATGCATGTTAAAAATGGAAATGAGACCTTGCAAAGGAACTTTGTTTTGTGATTCATGTTCCAATGGAGTCATTGGGGGCTGAACAACTGAATCCTATTCAGTCTCATTTTGAGCTATTAGTTTTAATGAGAAATACATTGGGTTCGTTAGGCATAGATGAATTAACAAATTGAATGTATGTTACTTATCCAGATCACGGCTTCTTCATATGTCCGCTTGCCAATTCATTAAGTCATGTTGGCCACTTTAAAAGCACACAAATATTTTGTAGTCTATGCAAAAGCATTTTGTGATGATATCTGAGCTACTGTACAAACTAATGCACATATATCAATGTTGCAAGGATAGCATTTTTACTCATTTTGGTGATTTGTTCATGTTTTTGAATTGTCCAGAAACAGGCAGCTTTATTTAGTATCCAGCATGTTCCAAGTATTCCTTCAATCCAATGAATTTTAATAAATCAATATATGGATGTAATGTAATGCAATGCACAGATGTAATGCATAAATGTGGGAACCTCAGAGAGATCAAAGTTTCTGTCTCTAAGCGAAGACTCTCTCTCCCTCATGCACTTTATACCACTTTTCTTGCCCATTCTCATCAGATTCAGAAGGCTGCCCTACTTGCATTCATGAGAGATGTTTTTTTGGGAGAAGAGCTTAAACTAGTAGCCTGAGTGTCTGACAATACAAATTCTCTTTGATGGTCAGACGAACAGCAAAATGGAAGGCTTAGTCAGTTTAGCTCCTAGACAGTTGCAACTTGCAGCATAATGATGACTAGGTGTGTTTGTATGCAATCACATAAGTAGTCCAAAAAAGCAGACCTATTTTGGCTGGGTGAAAACAACAATTTGTCTTAAAACAACAGTTCATCAAATTCTGTCATCATTTATTCACCTTTATGTCATTCCAAACTAGTAAGAATTTGTTTCTTACGCTGAAAACAACATTTTGATGAATGTTGATAACTGAACAATTTCGTTTTTTCCATTGATTTGTTTACACAATAGAAGTCAATAGGAACCAAAACCTATTTATTTTTTATTTTTGTCATCTTTTAAAGGAGCATTTCATTCCAAAATGAAAAGCATTTACTCACCCTCAAATCATTCCAAATAATATGCATTTCTTTCTTTTGGAACACAAAAAAGGCTGGATTTCAGTCCATTTCATTAACTTTTGTTGTATGGGGGAAAATTTAAATAATCTCAGAAGATAAGTAAATAATGGCGGAATTTTCATTTTAAAAGTTAATTTGGAGATGAATCTTTAGGAATTTTGTAAGTTTGGAATTGCAAGAGATGATGGAAATGGACATCAAATTTCCATCCACCATACTGGGCAGAGAAATCTCATCCAAATTCTTCTTATCGACTTAAAAAAAATAAGGCGATGCCATAGAAGAACCATTTTGGGTGCCTCAAAAAACCTTTTACTGAAAAGTTCGTAAACCAAGAACATTTTAAAGAACCATTTGTGTAACGGATGTTTAAGGTTCTTCACATACCCATATATGCCAATAAAGAACCTTTATTTTTAAGAGTGAAACTGTACATTAAACATCAAATATGTGACCCTGGACCAAAAAAACCAGTCATAAGGGTTATTTTTTTGAAATTGAGATTTATACATCAACTGAAAGTTGAATAAATAAGCTTTCCATTGATGTATGGTTTGTTAGGACACTATTTGGCTGAGATCTGAACGTCTGAAATCTGAGGGTGCAAAAAAATCTAAATATTGAGAAAATCGCCTTTGAAGTTATGCAAATGAGGTTCTTAGCAATGCATCTTACTAAACAAGTTTTATATATTTATGGTAGGAAATGTACAAAATATCTTAATGGAACGTGATTTTTACTTAATATCCTAATGATTTTTGGCATAAAAGAAAAATGGACAATTCTGACCCATATAATGTATTTTTGCCTATTGCTACAAATATACCTGTACTACTTAAGACTTGAGGTTTTGTGGTCCAGGGTCACATATTCTGATTATTTGTGACTGTCTCACATCACACAGCATTTCTGCATTCAGCGCAGACAGAAAAATTGCCTGTCACTGGAAACTTGTCGCATCATGCCTAGTTAAGACGTGTGTCAGGTGGGATGCCGTGTATCACATCATCTGCCATTAGCAATATTCAGTCTCAACAGTGCCACCTGCAGCACGATTAAACTCCCATCCTCTCTAAATGTGATTAGAGCCTTAAAAAAAGGCAAGGCGGCGTGCTATCGGAGATGTAGGGTTGCCATGGTTGCCTTGACTTTGATCGACGTCGTGGTGTGTGACACTGGACGCGCGCTCATTACCGGCTCCCCGCATCAAACGGCACCTTGCGTCTCGCTAGGCTCCGAGCTCATAAAAGAGTGTATTCCCCAGCTTGCTGCTGAGCTTGTTAGAGTCACTTTCAGATTGTGATGACAGACGCGCTATGTAATCAAGGAGTTATTGCTCAGCGTCAGCGTGGCCCTCACTTATCATACATACTGATAACAGAAATCAAACCTCTCTCGTCAATCTCCTGGCAACTGGGCATTGACCTCACCTATTACACTGCAAGGATACCGATAGTTTAGGTGTATTCATTGTACAGCCGTGACATTATGACCTCTTATGTCTCACTGCGTATTGGGTCAATATCTCCTGACATTTCCTTGGATTAATGCGCAACAAATCAACACTGAACAGAGGTCTACCACACTCATGCCACACATGCACAGGCCAAGAACGCAAGCTTGGGGAAGGCGATTAATACTGTGTCCACCTTTTGACCTACTTACATAGTTATGAATATTTTAGACATTTTTATGCATGCAAATTGGCTGTAAGTGAAAAAGTATCTGTGTTATAATTTAACAGAGACATGACTGGTAAAACACACTTAACTTGTCAAAGACAAATTATGCAGCTTTCAAAAAAAAAAAAAAAAAAAAGAAAAATCTGATTTTGTAAATATGAAAACGGTACATAAAGTGAAATAAAAAAAAGCTCAAAATGCCAACATCATATATTTGAATGCCTACAATCATTTAAAAACTAGGGTTAAAAAAAATTGATTTGAGGAATATTTTTAGCCAAAATGTTTAATGTAAAAACTAAAACACACAAAAAAGTAGATCTAGGCTGATTGAAAAACATGTCTGTAAAGTCTTTACTCCGCACATTCAGCCTTTGTATAAGTATGTTTTTTATTCCAATAAGCCTAGGTTGAAAAAAAAATAATTATGTACAGGTCCTTCTCAAAAAATTAGCATATTGTGATAAAGTTCATTATTTTCTGTAATGTACTGATAAACATTAGACTTTCATATATTTTAGATTCATTACACACAACTGAAGTAGTTCAAGCCTTTTTTTTTGTTTTAATATTGATGATTTTGGCATACAGCTCATGAAAACCCCAAATTCCTATCTCAAAAAATTAGCATATCATGAAAAGGTTCTCTAAACGAGCTATTAACCTAATCATCTGAATCAACTAATTAACTCTAAATACCTGCAAAAGATTCCTGAGGCTTTTAAAAACTCCCAGCCTGGTTCATTACTCAAAACCGCAATCATGGGTAAGACTGCCGACCTGACTGCTGTCCAGAAGGCCATCATTGACACCCTCAAGCAAGAGGGTAAGACACAGAAAGAAATTTCTGAACGAATAGGCTGTTCCCAGAGTGCTGTATCAAGGCACCTCAGTGGGAAGTCTGTGGGAAGGAAAAAGTGTGGCAGAAAATGCTGCACAATGAGAGGGGGACCTGCGGAAGCAGTGGACTGAGTCTGGAGTAGAAACATCCAGAGCCACCGTGTACAGGCGTGTGCAGGAAATGGGCTACAGGTGCCGCATTCCCCAGGTCAAGACACTTTTGAACCAGAAACAGCGGCAGAAGCGCCTGACCTGGGCTACAGAGAAGCAGCACTGGACTGCTGCTCAGTGGTCCAAAGTACTTTTTTCGGATGAAAGCAAATTTTGCATGTCATTCGGAAATCAAGGTGCCAGAGTCTGGAGGAAGACTGGGGAGAGGGAAATGCCAAAATGCCTGAAGTCCAGTGTCAAGTACCCACAGTCAGTGATGGTCTGGGGTGCCATGTCAGCTGCTGGTGTTGGTCCACTGTGTTTTATCAAGGGCAGGGTCAATGCAGCTAGCTATCAGGAGATTTTGGAGCACTTCATGCTTCCATCTGCTGAAAAGCTTTATGGAGATGAAGATTTCATTTTTCAGCACGACCTGGCACCTGCTCACAGTGCCAAAACCACTGGTAAATGGTTTACTGACCATGGTATTACTGTGCTCAATTGGCCTGCCAACTCTCCTGACCTGAACCCCATAGAGAATCTGTGGGATATTGTGAAGAGAAAGTTGAGAGATGCAAGACCCAACACTCTGGATGAGCTTAAGGCCGCTATCAAAGCATCCTGGGCCTCCATAACACCTCAGCAGTGCCACAGGCTGATTGCCTCCATGCCACGCCGCATTGAAGCAGTCATTTCTGCAAAAGGATTCCCGACCAAGTATTGAGTGCATAACTGAACATAATTATTTGAAGGTTGACTTTTTTGGTATTAAAAACACTTTTCTTTTATTGGTCGGATGAAATATGCTAATTTTTTGAGATAGGAATTTTGGGTTTTCATGAGCTGTATGCCAAAATCATCAATATTAAAACAAAAAAAAGGCTTGAACTATTTCAGTTGTGTGTAATGAATCTAAAATATATGAAAGTCTAATGTTTATCAGTACATTACAGAAAATAATGAACTTTATCACAATATGCTAATTTTTTGAGAAGGACCTTTATATTAATTAGGGCTGTCAAACGATTAATCGCATCCAAAATAAAAGTTTATGTTTACATACTATGTGTGTTTACTTTGTATATATATTATGTACCTATAAATACACACACATACATGTATATATTTAAAAAAAATATTTATATGTACATATATTTATACCTGTATACAATTTAGATTATAAATAAATATAAATATTTTAGATATAAATCTAAAATATTTTTCCTTAATATATACATGTATTTGTGTGTATTTATATATACATAATAAATATACACAATACACAGACATATAGTATGTAAACATAAACTTTTATTTTGGATGCGATTAATCACGATTAATCATTTGACAGCACTAATATTAATGAACAGCACCAATAATGTGCATGAATAAACAGCAGTATTTAACTACATATTTTACTGAATTATTTTAGAATACATAATGGTTTAATTTATTAATGAATTGCTGAGATTTTTCATCCTAAAAAAAAAAAAAGTTTTACTCATGTTATTCCAATGTTACAAACATTTATTTTGTGGAACAGAAAGATATTTTAAAACAGTTTTATTTACTTTTGAGTTCTACTGTATGGAAAAATAAAATAAAATAAAATAAAATTCCACAGAAGAAATAACATTTTCTAGAGTCAAAACAACATTACGGGTGAATAAATGATAACAGCAATTTACGACCCCAATGCTATTTTTCAGAAATTATTTAGAAACTAAGGGGGATAATAAAAGTGCATTCAAATAATATTTTAAATCAATTGATATAAATCAAATTCTTATTTCTTTTATATAGAATTCTTTTTGTATTTTTATTTTGGTGATTTGGAGCTACAGTAACGAACCTAATTTCCCTCCTCTGTATTTCTGATTGTGATATGTTGTCAAGATATCTCTAAATTAATAAATAAACAACATTTAGTTGTGTCAGGGTACTGCTTTTTGCTAGCATGATGTAGTAACAGTGTCTGCCAGCAGGGGCTACCTGCCTAAGCTCATCAGACAAACCTTGATCTCCTGGGTCAAGCGGTGTAGTTTTGAAATGTCACAGCATACATTCTGAGTCATCGTATACCACTCTGTTCTCTCTATGTTCTTTTGACTGCTTGTAATGTTGGATAAAGAGCGCTCTGCAGGACTATATGCACCATTGATGTGCACTACCAGGACCATGTGGTTGATGTCAGCCGTGAAGCCAATGATGAAGTATGATCTCATTAAGGTTGTCACGGTATTGGAGGCAGTCCATTCTCTTCCTTCACCTTGAGGTCCTAATCCACACACTAACAATGATGTGTCTCCACCGCTCTCCGTGAGGGTCTTTTCAAAGTCATAACGGATAACATACAGAGAAGATGGAGAGTCAGAAAGTCATCCATTAATCAGACAAGCTTGTCAGTTGGACCCCCAAGGTTTCGCAGAAGCTGGTGGGAATCCACATGCGCTCGGCTCCGATGTCAAGAAGACCCTTTTTTCTGAGTTCTTCTTTAATGATGAAAGTGTGTGTACGTGTCAAGACCGGGGCTTTCAGGTTCCTTTGCCCGTTTCCTCCCTTTGTTCTTACTTCCGCACGTCTTAAGCCTGTTTTTTGTTCCGCACCAGTTCTTTAACCCAAGAGATCCGCCACTGAGTGTCTAATTGAGGATCTTTCGGCCCCAGTCTTGGCCAATTAAAGCTAGTGCAGTTAGCGCAGAGTGCAGAAATGCAGTGGGGCAAATCTGCGTAAGATGAATGGCTCTTATTCTTAATCCTGTCATTAGTGGAGATCTATTCTTCGCCTTTGGGTTTTTAATAACCTAGGGCATAGTACCTCTTCGCCCAGCCTACCAGCATCTACCACATATCCCCTCCAGCGCATCCACAATGCTGCCGCTCCACTTGTTTTTAACCTCCGGAAATTCTGTCATGAATTTAATTAAAGAAACTGTTATAGACTTAAAGTGTTGCCAATGGCCTGCCCACTTTAGCCTTTCAGTCTCGCATGATTAGAACTTTGCAATTGCCGTGTTTCTCAGGGTTTGAGGCCTAGAATAGAATGGCTTGTTTATTTTAGCTACTTGTCCTGGCAATTATCATTAAAGGGACAGTTCACCCAACAATAAAATTTCTTACCATCGTGCTGTCCCAAACATGTATGATATTTTTAAATAGTGCAATACAGTCCCACAGTTTTGGGATGGCATGAGGGTGAGTAAAGGCTTGTTCACATCTAGAACTAGAACTATAAACTTTAGTCAGGGTAGCACTAACAGCATATTTAATTTTTGACAGGACTAAAAATTAGGCTTTGAGGGATATACTGTAAGTACAGTTCTGTCAATGGACTATACTGTTGTTTAAAAGAAACCCGGTATTACGACTTGTATGGGTTAATATAACGTAAATGATGTCTATTACTGAAATATGTAGTAGAAAACCCATGAAAGATTAAGGTTATTTTAAAAACCCACATCATTTTATACATTTCTTGGACTATGGGGGCACTATTTAAGCTACATCAAATGGTTGCACTCTGTGAGCTACTGGTGGTACCTGTTGCTATTTTTACTGCAAAATAACTGCAACACAACAAAAAATAAAATATTGATACGATGCCACATTGTGTGGCTTTGGTTTTAGTCGAAAGGGAACAAGAGAAGCAATCTTCACTGCTTTTCTAGCGATAAGAAGGCCTAGGCTTAGATCCATCACCACCTGTAAGCTCTTTCAGTAGCTGTGGAATACTAAAAGCCTGAAAGGCATCAGAGCTAAAGTGGAGAGAACAAAGACGTGGGTCTTTATGAAGTTTTATTTGTCCACAGGCATCTTCCCAATTCTTTTCTCCTTATCTCATTGCTAACAAAGCAGTGAAGACTTATGTCACTTCTCTTGTTACCCTTAGACTGAAAATTACAACCAAAAGCTGCACAATGTGGCATTGTATCAATATTTTATTTTGTGGTATGTGTATTCAGAATTTCTAGATATTGTAAATCTTTCATGAGTTTTCTACTACATATTTCAGTAAAAGACATAATTTATGTTATATTAAGCCAAACAAGTCTAAAAAAAAAATCCATGAAAAAAAGATTTGAGTTGTGAAAATTAAATGATCTAGGACTTTTATACAGTGTGTTGCATTGTAAAGACTTAAAAAGTCTATCTCTCACAGCTTGTTTCCTCAACCGAGTGCCTTAAGTGGAATGCATTTACTGTATTCATAAATTTTGCTTTTTAACCTGACTTTTTAAATGGTTTGAGTCCATGGGTTGAGTCCAAGCCTGATTATTTCATAATATGTTAGAAACTAAATCCACTTAAATACTTTGTGTAGCTGAAAAATTGGTTTCAGTGCTCAAGCTCTTTAAAGGGGTCATCGGTTGCCCTTTTTCCACAAGTTGATGTGATTCTTTAGGGTCTTGATGGAAAGTCTATAATATATTTTGGTTAAAAATTCTCAGTAGTAGAGTAAAAAAAACACCCTTTTACCTTGTCAACATGAACTCTAGAAAAAATGACGAGCCTCTGTTTACTTTAACCCTTTAACTGCCATTAGCTGTTCGGGAAGGCTGTTAATGGCAGTTAAAGGGTTAACGCGTTTAGCTGCAAAACTTGCTAACTAGCATGTAATTAGGAAAGGTGATTGCAAAGATTAATAAAAAAAAACATATACTCACTTCTGCTGTAAGTAAAAGCTGGATCACGGATAATTAGTGCAAATGCATTTATGCTTCACAAACAAACGCAAATTCCATTCACAAACAAAAGTCATCCACTGCATCTTCAGCGGCTCAGATTTTGGGAGTAAGTGAGTTCATTATTACATCCAACAACAGAACACCTCAATCACCTAGGAGCCATTCTTGTCTACGTCCCTGCTCCGGCATCGAGACAATGGCAATCTGACTGTTACATCTCATTTAGAGCGGGTCTGAGGTAAGATGCCTGTGTCAATCAATCTGTTGTGGGAGCAGCCTCTGACGGTGTAATGTCACATCAACAAAAGTCTGAGAATGGTTCGATTTTAAAAAGGGGCAATTATTTTTAGAGATTAAATTTTAAATTTGATCAAACTGGATAACAGCATCTGAATAAACAGAATAAAAAGTAAATAAAAAGTTGTACAGCATGTCAGTCATTACACAACAGCTTTCCCCCTCTTTTAATCTTTAAAGAGATTAAAAGAGGGGGAAAAAACTTTCCTTCAACTCAGTTGTGTGGACCAGCTTGGAAAATTGGATACACCTGAATGCTTTACGTCTCAAGAGAAGTCAGGTCTGCCCATCTTCCTTGACTTCTCTGACTTTGTACAGCTCCTCTAACTCAGGAAAGAAAAGCAGCAGCTTTCTAACTTAAAAATACCTCATTAACTTGTGTTGTATTGCAAGTTTAGCAAAGTATTAAGCACGGGAGCTTCAATAAAGGTGTTTTATGAGGGTTTTAGGTTATGGCCACAGATTAGCAGGTTGCATATTGAAAGTTTGCTGAGGTAAACAGGAAATTTTGAAAGAAAGGATGCAGCGTTGTTTTTGGCACAAGCTGGGATGTTCTCAGACCAGCTGTCCCTGCCACCAATCTAGCTGTAGTCATTATAAAAGAAAATTATGAAACCTGGAGACAGATCAGCAGGAAGTTGCAGTATCTGCCACGACCTGCACATTAACACCATGGCCTGTTAAGCACAGATAAGACAGAAGCACTCAGCAAACTTCCTCCAGTAGCGCTCCGCCATCAGTGTTTTGTTTCCCTTGAACACTTCAATTTAATAGAGTAAAGATGGGGCTGTGAGTGCCGAGATTATATCACACGGAAAGCACACAAACTAGGACTGTGACTAATAGCAATTTTCACATTGGCATGTACGGGAGACCAGCATCAACGCTATACTCTAATTGGATGAAAGTTTACTGCCTCCAAACCTTTTCGGGAAGCATTTTCTTATTCTCATAGCAGAGATCTGGGAGCCTGGAGGCTCTTTTCAAGGCTGTTTTCACGAATGCTGTTTGTGATGTCTGGAATGATGAAAAGTCTCCTTTAAAATATGTTTTATATTCCTGTTTGATACATTCTGAAAAATATATAAATAAAATAATAAAGATTTTTTATGTTTCTTTAAAGAAGTCTCTTCTGCTCACCAAGCCTCCATTTATTTGATCCAATGTACAGGAAAAACAGAAAAAATATCTCTCCTCTATTTGAATATATTTAAAAATATAATTTATTCCAATGATCAAATCTACATTTTCAGTATCATTACTCCATTCTTTAGTGTCACATGATTCTGTACAAATCATTCCAATATGCTGATTTGCTGTTTAAGAAACATTTATTATTATTATTATTATCAATATTTAAAACAGTTAAGTAAAATTCAGCTTTGAAATCACAGGAAGAAATTACATTTTAAAATATATTTAAATAAAAAAAAACATTATTTTAAATAGTAAAAATATACAGTAAAATATAACATAATACATCAAATAAAATACTTTTCTTACATGTGAGTGTACCTGATCTATCCTAAACCTATACAAACTGACAAAACATGAAAAAAGAAATAATAATAAAAATTATAGATAAATATGATAGATTTTAAGCCTCTTAAATGCATTTTATACATTGTTTACAATTTACATACGGTTTATGCCTCACAAAAAATGATCAAAATCAGTTCTAATTAAGAAATTGAAAACATATTCATCATGGAATAATAAATATAGTACAGTCATACTGTCTGATCCTTCTTAGTCTTTGATGACCTTGTAAAAAGCCTTTTACCATAAGCAACCCTTCCAGTCATTTGTAGCTGATGACTTCATGAAAATCTGAATAACTTTAAGATTTCATTTACCTCATGAAAATGAACCTTCAATGACCTCGTTCATTTACTTTTTTCTTTCCTTTTTTTGTATGTTTCACAGCATGAGGTCGGAGAGGTGTGCCTTAGCCTCCGGCGCTGGCTAATTAAAAAATACGTGTGGTAATGACTCATCATGCTCAGAGAGCGTAGTCTCTTGAGTCTCATTTCTCTCCGATGTCTTATTCAGGGCAATGACAGCAGAACTCATTCTGAATATTAATAACCAATAGGAAAATAAGTGATGTAATGCTTTAAGTGGAACATGTTTACATTGTGCAATCTTCTAAGGAACTTATTAGAACCTGTAAAGTAAAATAATAAAGCTTTCTTGATATAATTAAAGAAAAATTCTGTCACTGATTACTCACTCTCATGTCATCCAAACCTGTAAGACCTTATCTTCGGAACACAAATTAAGATATTTTTAATGAAATCCGAGAGCCTGCATAGACAGCAATGCAACTGAAATGCGCATTGAAAACTGACACAGAAGAGAAAAAATTGTTAAATAAAGTAGTTATTACTTTTTATATTTCTTACGTTAAGTGCAACAGATAATCAGATTAAGTAACTAATTAAAATCTTGCTGACAACTTTGTTAAATACAAATTAAAAATCAGGTAGGAGCTGTGGCACGGGATGCCTTGCTCACAAAATACATACAATATGAAGCACAGCTCAGTGAGACCTGGGTTTGAATCTGACCTGGGTCATCATGTCCTGATCCCATTCTCTCTCTCTCCCTCCCTGCATCCTCCTGTCAGTTCTCCACTGACCTAGAAGAAAAAAGCAAAAATGCCAATGTATTTTTTGGATCAAAAGAACAGCAGTGCAAATTAAGTCTACTTTTTAAAGAAGCAATATAGGGTCAAAGATGAGACGTCCCACTTTGGAGTCCAAATCAAATGAAATGAACGTGATTTTATATACATAGAAAGCATATTACATGCAGGTAAAGTGTTTAATGTTTCAACTTAATAAAAGGGAGAAACTGCAACAAGATAACTATGGACAAGAACCAGTCAACGTGTGTTGCTATTGCTTCATACAAAAAAGCAAATACAGTTTTGTTTTAGCATGATTTGATCTAAAGTTGCAACATTTTGCCAGTTGTCATATGCTATTGAAACAAAAAGTTTTAAAGATTCAGTTTCCCCCTTTCAAGTACATAGGAGCTATACTTGTGCAACTGAACTAGTATACAAAGCATTTGTTTGGCTTTGGTTGCATCATGCTTTTCATCTGGACATCCTGTTAAAATAGAAAGAAGAATGGATGGTGCAAAATACAAATAACTACTCAGTTTCAGTCTGTTATAAACAGAAGGTCTATGGGAAAGTTCTTCTGTCATGATAATCATTACAAACACAAGGCCAATTAACATCAGAGTGGCTTGAGAACAAAACGTTTGAATGAATGAATGTGTTACAATGGTTTACTCAAAGCTGTGATCTCAGTCCAGCTGACAAACCCTGGCACTATTTGAAACGTGCTCTGCGCAAGCATGTGAAGTCGATACCTGCCCCAGAAGACCACAAAATATTAATACAGCATAAAAATAGCACAAGGAAAATTTAAGCACTTTTTTTATGTTGCCTAAGTGTCCAAACACTTTTTGGGAGCACTGTAATATATAGAATACTTACATATATTTATATCATATACACTACCAGTCAAAAGTTTTTGGACAGTAATATTTTAATGTCTTTTAAAGAAGTCTCTTCTGTTCATCAAGCCTGCTTTTATTTGATCCAAAATACAGCAAAGGCGGTAATATTGTGAAATATTTTTACTATTTAAAATACCTGATTTTGATTTGAATATATTTAAAAATGTAATTTATTCCTGTGATTTCAAAGCAAAATTTTCAGCATCATTACTCCAGTCTTCAATGTCACATGATCCTTCAGAAATAGATAATATGCTGATTTGCTGTTCAAGAAACATGTTTTTTCATCTTATTATTATTGTTATATTTAAAAGTTTTTCAGGATTCTTTGATGAATAGAAAGATCCAAAGATCAGCATTTATTTAAAATAAAAAGCTTTTGTAACGTTATACACCATTCAAAAGCTTGAAGTGAGTATTTTTTTTAATAGAAATGAATACTTTCATTTAGCAAGGATGCTTTAAATTGATCAAAAGTGATGATAAAGATATTTATAATGCTACAAAAGATTTATATTTCAGAAAAATGCTGTTTTTCTGAAATATTCATCAAAGAAACCTGAAAAAATAATAATAATAATAATAATAATAATAGTAAATGTTTAGTAGCATATCAGAATATTAGAATGATTTCTGAAGGATCATATGACTGGAGTAATGATGCTAAAAATTCAGCTTTCAAATCACAGGAAGAAATTACATTTTAAAATATATTTAAATAGACAAGTTATTTTAAATAGTAAAAATATTTCAACATTTCTTAAGGTAATTTTGACTATCTTTCTTGCAAATCTGAGAAAAAAATCACAGATTCACTAAAAAAAATCGGAATTTATGAAAACTAAAACTGTAGCTAACTTCTGAGTTTATATACATTTTGGATTTTTCTTTTCAGAATTGTTTATAAAGTTTATATCTCATAATTCTGACTTTATTCTTACAATTTTACAATTGCCTTTTTATTTCTTTATTCCATACTGCTAAAAGTGTGAAACTTTTTTAAACTTTAAAACATCTCCAACATTTCAATGACAAAAAATTCATTTCCCCATATGCAGTGTTATGACTGCATGTTCTGTAAATAAACATGACATTTATTGAATTATTCTCTTCACTTACATAAGGCATTTGATTAAAAACCTACAGTAAGTGCTTGTTCATGAACACTCTCTCACCGTCTAGAGGATGAGGAGCCGTCACTAGTCCACATCTGAGCATAGAAAAAAAAAATCAATTACTTTTAAAAACCATTCATAGCAAGTTAGTCAGATCGAGGATAAATATAGAACATCAGACGGGGTGAACACGAGCATCTCTTAGACTGTTAGAGCAGGTAAATGTAATTAAGATAAATGCAGGCTTTGTGTAGCGGCAGATATTTCCCCTGTGGCCACGGAGAAAGGGAGTGAGTTCGTGACTGAGAAAGAGTTTGCTTTTCAAAGACGCAACTGGGAAAACTCAGAAAAGGATTGGCAAGGACGCAAAGTTTTGATGCATTACTTTGTATGTGTGTTTGCACAGTGAAACTCATAAACCAATAATGAAAGCATTACTGGAGTGTTCAGTTACATATAACAATGGAGACACCATTAGCGCTTTGTATCGACTTCGCTTTAATGTTTTCTGACAGCCGTATAACTGGTCATTACTGTAACTGACAGTATTAGCTTTCCATAGCCACAGATTGCTGTTTCAGACTGTATTAGGTAGGTGTTTGAGTGTGTGTGAATCTGTGTGCGCCTGTCTGCGTTTCAACAAACATAATTACTGTGAATATAATATTTCTCTCATGCTCCACAGCTCGTTCTTGAACTGTCACTCTAAGAACAACAGATGTATGAAATATGTACACTAACGCTCAAAGGTTTGGGTTCTCTAAGATCTTTAGTCTTTGAAAAGCCTGAATTTATTTGATCAAAAATGAAGTAAACCAGTAATGATGTGAAATATTAGTACAAGTTACTTCAGTCAATTACTTAAGTCTTCAGTGGCACCTGATCCTTTAGAAATCAATCTAATATGCTAATTTTGTGCTCAGTTATTATCATTATCAATCTTGACAGCAGTTGTGCTGCCTAATATTTATGTGGAAACTGATTTGTTTTCTGTAATCTGTTCTATGATGAATAGCAAGTTCAAAAATCTGAAATATTTTGCTAAAGCATTATAAATGTTTTACTGTCACTTTTGATCATTTTAATGCATCGTTGCTGATTAAAAGTATTCATTCTACCAGTTTTTGAACAGTATGATTTTTTATGTTTTTTGAAGAAGTCTGATCTGCTCACCAAGCCTGCATTTATTTGATCCAAAGTACAATTCTGAAATATTTTTACTACTTAAAATAACTGTTTTCTATTTGAATATATTTTAATATTTCATTTATTCCTGTGATTTCAAAGCAGAATTTTTAGAATCATTACTCCAGTCACTTGATCCTTCAGAAATCATTCTAATATTCTGATTTGCTGCTCAAAAAAACTTGTATTATTATTATTATTATTATTATGTTAAAAACAGCTGAGTTAAATTTGAATAGATTAATAGAAAGTTCAGAAGAACAGCATTTGATTTCTTACCCCCCAAAATGACACTGAATCCAAGATTTTGAATGGTATATTGTATAATGTTACAAAAGCTTTTTGTTTCAGATAAATGATGATCTTTGGAACTTTCTATTCATCAAAGAATCCTAAAAAAAGGTACTCAACTGTTTTAAATATTGATGATAATAATAATAATAATTATTATTAAAATGATAAATAATAAATTCTTTAATTGCAAATCAGCATATTAGATTTCTGAAGGATCATGTGACTCTGAAGACTGGAGTAATGATGCTGAAAATTAAGCTTTGAAATCACAGGAATAAATTACATTTGAAAATATATTCAAATAAAAAACAGTTATTTTAAATAGTAAAAATATTTCACAATATTACTGCTTTAGCTGTATTTTGGACCAAATAATTGCAGACTTGGTGAACAGATGAGACTTCTTTAAACACATTAACAATCTTAAACTTAAACAAAAACTTTTGACTGGTAGTGTATTTCTCTCAAAAATAAATAAATAAATAAATAAAAATAAATCTTACTGATCTAAAGCTAAACTAAGCTTTTAAACAGTTATACATGTTGGTCAAATTATAGAGCAAACGCTTCTCATATGTCCAAATAGAAAATATCCAATTCAGAGCTCAATTAAAGAGCTCATTTTGCTGCTGCAAAAGAGATTCTGACCATAAGCTACAAAGTGTACGGAAATTTATAAACACTCAGTGGATTTAAATAAAACATACAATGATTTTTTCTTTCAAAGTACATAAAAAGAATATTAAACTAAGCCAACAAACATTACGTTCAAGCAAATGCAGTGTATAAGTGAGGTAACTGCTTTTCCCAAAACACTGTCAACTTCAAAGCTATCTGTTTGAGCCAATCACCTAAACTGTAAATGTCATGTGATTAATGATGTTGTTTGGGCCAGGTGGAGTAGCTACAGCATCTAGCAGAGACTAACCAGGCCATGCTAACCAGCCAAGCCTTAATAAATGCAAATACAAGCCATTTTTAAGGGACAGGTCAGGCAGAAATAGCTCCTTAAAGACAATGGCACATTTTCTCATTGTACATTGTATAGCATACTGTACGATCTATAGAACTGAAGCAGGAAGTAGGGTGAAGAAACAGCAAAGTCCGCTTGGCACAAATCTATACTTTTGAGCATGATTATAATTAAAATTCAATGTATTTATATTTAGGTGCATATGAAAAGCCTGCCTTGGTACAGTACTACTAGATAATCCAAATAGGTTCTTTTTGTCCAACAAACTGGACAAGCTGGTGCAGAAAAAGTAGCTTTTTTGTTATTGAGTTACATAATGTTTTTAATGAGCATAATTCACACAAAAACATAATTTCGGTTTTGTCAGGCCTTTCCGTTGCTGTCCCTTCCTGTTGTTTCCTAAATGGGAGCTGAGAATACAAGATTTAAATCATTCATTCTGCATCTGTCTGTATCTGTCTCTGATTATCAAACCCCTCCATTCATAATTAAAGGCATAAAAAACTTCAAGTAGTCAACCGCAGGGAAACAAGGCCTCCTGTTGCCATAGAAACAAACTGCATCGGAAAACTTCAGAGGGCGTGCGAGCGTTCGGGCGAGTGTGTGTGTCTGTGATGGTGAGAAAGAAAAAGATAGGGCAAGAAAGGGAGAGAGAAAGAGAGAGATAAACCCCTGGGAGAGAGTGCTGATTAAGTTTTCCCCTCTAGTATGTGTGTGCATGTGTATGTGCGAATGGAAGTGACACTGTTTTTTAAGTTCTGTGAAATTTGGTTGAAGGGCTGCCTTTAGGAACACTTTTTTAGTCCTGTTGCTAGAATTCTGCGTTTATATGTTTATATATGTTTATAACAGACTAAGAACTATACATAAAGATGCTTTACTCACTGCTCAAGAAGGGTCATTTACACAGAATGCGTTTTTGCCTTTAAAAAAACATGAGGCACGGGCAGCGGAATGGAGAAACATGGTTTTAAAAGCTAAACTTATCTTAGAATGCTGGTATGCCACGTTCTAAAATGTTCAAACAACGTGTATTAAAAATCACTGGACTAACTGGTGGTGACGATGTTTGGACGAACACCAAAATGTCTTGTTTCTTTTCATTTGTATGGTGATCTTTTATAAAAAATTTAGTTTGAAAACAACTGAAGTATTTTTAGCATCTCAACTGTTTATCCTAGACATCGACATGGTTAAATGGAGAGCATTTAACCTTTTGGTTAAATCTTTTTTTATAATCTTTAGTAATTACAACCTTTTTTCTGAGAAATCCCAAAGTAGTCACCAGAGTTTAAGAAGAGATCTCAGGCTTGCCAAGTCTGAAATCAAAAACAAAGAGATTTCAGTAGGAACCCAGACATTTTTCATTAAATGTTCACCTCCAGAATAATAATAAAAAAAAATCCTGATAATTTACTCAGCCCCATGTCATCTAAGATGTTCATGTCTTTCTTTCTTCAGTTGCAAAAAAAAAAAAAAAGTTTTTGAGGAAAACGTCCAGGATTTTTATCCATATAGTGGACATGTATGGTGGCCAAATTACAATGTCTCTACATGATTCCAGCCAAGGAATAAGGGTCTTATCAAGCGAAACTATACGTAATTTTCTTAAAACAATAAAAATGTATATACTTTTTAACCACAAATGCTCATCTTGCACCAGCCCAATCTTGCGCATTATGTAATCATGTTATAAAGGTCACGCAAGGCGTAGGCGGAAGTACCGACCCAGTGTTTACAAATCCCTTTACAAAAAAAAGGTAAAACAACAATGTCGGACGATTTTACAGTTGGAGGAAAAAATGACTGATTATTATTATTATTATTATTATTATTATTATTATTGAACCAGAGTACCCAGATGAAGAACATGCATTTGTGGTTAAAAAGTATGGAATTTTTAGAAAATTACTGATCGTTTTACTACATAAGACCCTTATTCTTTGGGGAGTAAGGGTCTGGGATGCTGGGATCATGTAGAACCCTTGAAGCTGCATTGAAACTGCAATTTGGACCTTCAATCCGCTGATCCCTATTGAAGTCCACTGGATGGAGAAAAGTTATGGAATGTTTTCTTCAAAAACTTATTTTTTTTTGTGACTGAAGAAAGAAAGACATAAACATATTGGATGACATGGGGGTGAGTAAATTATCAGAAATAAATAATTCTGAAAGTGAACTTAATACTGTAATAATACTGTATGTCATCCATTGTCTCATTTCTGTCTATTTTTTTAAGAAATTTTAGGATAATCTGAATATAGAACCCTTGTGGAGAAATCATCAAATATGTCAACTGTCTAAACCAGTGTTATTTTAGTATAATTTATGCACTATTATATTATCTTATATTATATTTGATTAACCTTTATTTGTATATTTTTTAGTGTTCATTTTCATTTCAGTTTACATTTTAGCGATTTTTATAATGAGCATTTTGTCATTTTTATTTAGCTTTTATTTAGTCATTTTAGTACTTTAATTAAAACTTAATTTCATTTAGTTACTATAACAACTTTCTTCCCAATATTTGTATTTTATTTCAGTTTTACTTCAATAAACTAAAATCATTTTTAATAGTTTTAGGGTGTGTTCACAATTGTCATGTTTGGTTCGAAACTCAGTGCAATTGCTCTGTTAGTGTGTTTTATGAGAGTAAGTTTGAACGCTGTCTTCTAAACCCTTGTCTGCACCAAACAAGCAGAGCGAGACTCTTCTCTGATGATGTATGTCTTGGCGTGAGGGTGGGACAACCTGTCTCTAATATGAGATCGCAGAAATCGATCAAATGACAAAGATCAAATGATTCACTCAATTCCTGATGCACAAAATCAAGTCCAAAATTTTTCCATTCAGGAAGCCGCTTCATTCAGATGTACATCTCAGTAGGGAAGAAAAGGCAACTGCAAATTCTTTAACAATAACAATCCTAGTCTAAACCAAACTATTACGACTAAAGCATTTATCTCCAATTGAGATGTAAAACTGATGACTGAAAGAGGACACTTTAAAGTGCATTGTCACAGAGAAAAGTTCCAACTACATTTCTGCAACTTTACTGTCTGGAACAGAGTCGCTGCATCAATTTCCAAGCTGTTGCTCAGCTCTCTTGCTTTAAGACTTAATTCCATTTATAGAGTAAGAAAATGTTGCAAATGACGAAAGTCCATCATCTGACATTGCATGACTCACTCAGACACTTTTATTGCACAGCCGTTCACTAGATTTAATTGACATTCCCCACCAGCCAATAGGTGTGGAGTGCCGTATAGATTGTGGGTGGTATTCTCCAATCAGATTGTGTGCTCGAAGCAGATAGTGTCAGCAGCATCAGGCCATTACAGAAGTGCACGAGTGTGAGCAATACTAATGATGTCTTACTGTACAACCTCAAAGTCATTTCTTCGCAGAGAGACGGTGCAATCTCTGTGCAAGCCCAAACTTTTTTAATTTTTAATGGCATGGTTATATTTGCACTCTGTCATGTAGTGTTGTCTATAGGTAGCGAATACTGGGGTTCAGTAGCCCTAATGTGCTCAGAATGGGAATGAGTGCTGCAGTGCAGGCGTGCAATAAACAGACATTATGGAGTGCTTGGAACATTGCTATTGCTCATACTACTATTAGCAATTTGAACAGACCTCTAACCTTTTGTACTGCATGTTGAGGAGTGTTGTTACACTAGGCTAAGCAATCAGAATTAGGAAATTCATTTTGTCGATGATACAAGAAGCAAAAGAAATCCCATATACATTTAGATTGAAGGAGGTACTCAGGAGTCATAGAGACTTGGAACACCTTAGCAACTGGCAAACACCATGCACAGCAACAGCAATGCATCAAAGGAATAGTTCACGCAAAAATGTACTCACCCTCAGGCCATCCAAGATGTATTTGAGTTTGTTTCTGTATCGCAACAGGTTTGGAGAAATCTAGCATTTCATGACTTGTCCAATTGATCCTCTGCAGTGAATGGGTGGCGTCAGAATGAGAGTCTAAACAGCGGATAAAGCATCACAATAATCCATTAGTAATCGACGCGACTTCAGTAAACAATAAACATCTTGTAAAAAACAAAAAGATTTGTGTTCGTAACAAACAAATCTACCACTAAGGCGTTTTAACTTAAAATAGTAGTCGACAATCCATAATAATGCTTCCTCCAGTGAAAAAGCCCATCCCTTGTTGTCTTCTACAATTAAAATCCACAGACATATTGTTTTTGCATGTTATCAATGCTTGATTTGTGCATATTTCTCTCCTGATTCAGACAAGATTATTTTTTCACTACGGAAACAATATTATGGATAGAGGGCTTAAATATTTAAGCCAGAAGCAAAGGCTTGAAGTTGAAAATGTCAGAATGATGGATTGTTTTTGCATTTTATTGCAAACATGCAGTTTATGATTTATGGATTATTGTGATGTTTTTATGCTGACAAACATAAAAGTTTCTTTAATATAGTAAATTTTCATCTTGAAATATTAAACAATATAAAAATTATTTTTATGTTTACTTTAGAAAAGTCATTAAATACACTATCAGTCAAACGTTTTTAAACAGTGAGCTTTTTAATGTTTTTAAAGAAGTCTCTTCTGCTTAACAAGCCTGCATTTATTAGATCCAAAGTACAGCAAAAACAATACAATTTTGAAATATTTTGACAATTTAAAAAACTGCTTTCTATTCTAATATATTTTAAAATGAAATTTATTCCTGTGTTTTCAAAGCATCATTAATCCAGCCACATGATCCTTCAGAAATCATTCTAAAATTCTGATTTGATAATAATGTGAAAAACATGTATTATTATTATTATCTTGATGAAAACAGCTGAGTAGAATTTTTTCAGGTTTTTTTGATAAATAGAAAGTTCAGAAGAACACCATTTATCTGAAATAGAAATCTTTTGTAACATTATAAATGTCTTCGTCATCACTTTTTAATCCATTTTTAAACCAACTTTTTAAACCAGTTTAACACTATAACCAAAATATTTCAAAATTGTACTGTTTTGCTGTCAAATAAATGCAGGCTTGGTGAGCAGAAAATACTTCTTTACATCCAAGATGTAGATGAGCTTGTTTCTGTATCGCAACAGGTTTGGAGAAATCTAGCATTTCATAACTTGTTCACCACTTGATCCTCTGCAGTCAATGGGTGCCGTCAGAATGAAAGTCTAAACAGCTGATAAAAGCATCACAATAATTCATAAGTAATCGACACAACTTCAGTCAACAATAAACTTCTTGTAAAAAGCAAAAAGCTTTGTGTTTGTATTAAACAAATCATTAAGGCATTTTAACTTGTTTTGTAAAATTACTATTACTACTATTGTGTCTGGCAAAAATAGTAGTCGATAATCCATCCATAATAATGCTTCCTTCAATGAAAAAGCCCATCCCTTGTTGCCATCTAAGATCAAAATCCACAAACTTTTTGTTTTTTGCCTGTAATTGGTGCTTGATCTGTGCATATTTCTCTCCTGATTCAGACAAGATAATTTTTTCACTAAAGAAACAATATTATGGATAGAGGGCTTAAATACTTAAGCCACAAGCAATGGCTTGAAGTTATATATGTCTGAATCAGCTGTTTGAACTCTCATTCTGACAGCACCCATTGGTTGTAGAGGATTCATTGGTGAGCAAGAGATGTAATGCTAAAATTCACCAAATCTGTTCCAATAAAAAAACAAACTGCATCTTGGACGTCCTAGGGGTGAGTAAATGTTCAGCCAAAATCCATTTTTAGATCAATACTTAGAACCATCATGTTTTGCACTGAAAAATTTGGCCAAATTAAAAACTGTTCAATAATATACTGGTGAGCACAAGTGTTAAGCATAGAAAGAAGAGTGAAAGGTGTGTGTGTGTTTGTTTGTGTGTGTGCATCCTGTTGTGCATCAATATTTTGCTTGCGGGACGTTTTTATGAATACCTCCCCCTTATGAAATGTGATTTACATATTTCCACTGGAGAGAATGTTAATGAGGGCCCCGGCTGTCAAACCGTTTTGTCAGCGTTCGCATTTATTCCCCACACTGGATGGATGTGTGTCCAAACATAGCTTTAGTCTTTCTAGTGCATGACACGTGCACATGCACGTCTTCAGTTTGACAGATTTATTTTGAGTGCATCATATCAGTTTCTTTTTTATGAGCTCATCAATATTTTATTTTAAAAAATCTAATAATTTCTTAATGAAGGAGTAAAAGTTCCTTGCGGGGACTATTGTACATGGAACTCTTGGTCAGGGTGACTCTCCTTTACCCACACTTGTAAGTCTGAGAAACTGGTGAGTGTCTCTGACATTTCATTTTATTGCTTTCTATTTTTTGTCTTCGTTCCAAGGTAAAGCAAACATCTGACTTTTTCTGTGCAGAATATTCCTCTCCTCAACAAATAAACTACTGAAGCTTTCCACAAAAGAACCCAGATACAGAAGCCAAAACATCAGACACTCAGCTCACTACACAAGACAGGAACACTGTCATTCTTAAGTGTGACGAGTAATTTTTTAGATGTTAAAATAGCTTATATACCAATTTATTCCTGTACAGCCTGACATATAAAATGACAGTCAAAAATATCTATTTTTTTTAAAAGATGGAACAGTTTGTTGAACATTTAAACATTTTTTTAAAGTTTGCATATGTGCATTATGAGTCTTGGCTCATGGATAGAATGTTGCAGTTGTAGTTATTTTTATGCTAAAAAACTAAGATAACAAAGATCTTTAATATAGTACATTTTCATCTTGAAATATTAATAAACAAGATAAAAGTTATTCTTATGTTTAGAAAAGTCACTGAATACACTATCAGTCAAACGTTTTTAACCAGTAAGCTTATTAATGTTTTTAAAGAAGTCACTTCTGCTTACCAAGCCTGCATTTATTAGATCCAAAGTACAGCAAAAACAGCAAATTTTTGAAATATATATATATATATATATATATAAAATGCTTTATATTTTAAAATTGTAGTTATTCCTGTGATTTCAAAGCTGAATTTTTAGCATCATTAATCCAGTCACATGATCCCACAGAAATCATTCTGAAATTCTGATTTGCTGCTCAAAAACATTTTTATTATTATGTTGTTGAAAACAGCTGAGTAGAATTTTTTTAGGTTTCTTTGATGAATAGAAAGAATAGAAATAGAAGAACAGCATTTATCTGAAATTGAAATCTTTTGTAACATTATAAATGTCTTTGTCATCACTTTTGACCAATTTAACACTATCACTCCCCCCCCCCCCCCCCCACACACACACAAATTACTGTTTTAAATATTGATGATAATAATAAAAATGTTTCCTCAACAGCAGATCATCATATTAGAATGATTTCTGAAGAATCATGTGACACCAAGAACGATAACGATAACTATAAATATAACGTTCTAAAAATCGTTTCAAATTTAAGAGAATAGACAACAACTATAACGATAACGATAAACGATAAAACATTGAAAGCTAATTAGACTTCATTCAAATTTAAAGGGCTTGAGCATTTGAAAAGGCAGGCAACATTGCGAAAAAGTAAACAGTAACATAAAACGTAAAATTACCTCAGGAATACAGCGCAGGGTTGGACAGCATTGTTTGACTCATTTGAAGGTGCAGTAGAAAAGAGTCGTATTGTTATTTTTATTCCAC
Organism: Cirrhinus molitorella; assembly: GCA_033026305.1. NCBI lineage: Eukaryota > Metazoa > Chordata > Actinopteri > Cypriniformes > Cyprinidae > Cirrhinus > Cirrhinus molitorella. The sequence goes on from CM065120.1 coordinate 8,920,778, forward strand.
TACATCGATCAGATAGTTTACGTTAGATTCACTGTTTAGATGCGCTTAAAACGTGCGTGCTGAGGACATCTACTGGTTGAAGTCGTGTAAATGCATCAAAAACAGAAATTACCGTTCTCTGGTGTGGACACAAATATAGTTATCGTTGTATTTATAGTTATCGTTATCGTTCTTGGTCTGAACAGGCCTTAAATCACATTTTTAAAGTATATTCAAATAGAAAACAGTTATTGTAAATAGTACAAAATATTTCAAAATGTTCCTGTTTTGCTGTATTTTGAATCAAATAAATGCAGGCTTGGTGAGCAGAAAAGACTTCTTAAAAAAACTTTAGACTGTACTTCAGGAGAAAGGCAAGTGTACAACCTGAAAGGTGAACATTTTTAGAATTATATTAAAAGGACTTTTAATTAATACAGTATGAAATTTAAATCCGAGGGTACAAGGCATGTGTACAACAGTGTTTTCAGCTCAGTTTTGATAATGCTGATAAATTAGAGGCTTTAAAAGTTCATGTTTTAAATATGATAGAGTATGCAAGTTTTTGAAAATATCAAAAGCAACTATGGCTTGGAGTGACATGGAGTACAAGGCTGTTATTTTTCTTAACCAGTTCAATAAACAAGAAGTTACTGTTAAATGACTTACGTTTTAGGCACTGCGACGAAAACAGTTGCATAAGCCACAGCAAAACCGTCAACAAAAAAAAAAGTTGTTACGTTTCTTAATGATTCAGTGTTTTGAACAAATTATTTTGAGTGAATGATTCAATTCATTCATGTAGTCCAACGAATCGTTTGACAGAATGATTCACACACTTGTTTCTCCCCCAAATGAATCAGCGTTCTCAAACAAATCGACTGAATGAATGAGTCATTCATAAACACAGTTACTCGACACTACATACTGGTGAAACCAGCGATCAATCCAGCAGAAAGCGTTGAAAAAAAAAAAATCAAATGCACAGAGTGAATTCGATCAACAGTATATAAATTAGCAGTAAAATAACTCACTTTGTAACAATCAGAATTTGTGCTCAAATTGTTCGTTAGGCACTAGAAGCACTCCAAAAAAAATCTCCCTCAGTTTTGCTGCATTTTACACTTACAGATGAAAATGTTTTCAGCCATGCATAATGTTAGATAAAGCTAACACACATATGCACAGGCCACAGTCTCTAAAAGTGGCACTCGCTCCGCAGCTCTTTGAAGTAGTGAAGTTTGTGATCACGAAGGGAGATTTTTCTTTGAGGCCATGACTTTTTTCCCTCACTGTCTTAATCTGATTCTTAAGGAAGATAATTGCGTCTTAAACGCTTTGATCTCATTTCATGGGGAGAGGGTCCTTTTCAAATAAAAAATGCATTAAGAACTCAAAACAAGATGAAAAAGTAAGGAAGGAGTTAGAGATCCAATAAAAAAAAAATCAATGCATTGACCAAACATTTGTGCCTCTGTGTTTGTGCTTGCATACAGTATGTTTCAATCCTTAATTTTAAACATATGACACTTATATGATATGATTATGGTATATGATACTTACAAGTAGACACTCTTATTTGAACATACTACTGTTGATTGTAAATGCATATACTACAGCAAAAATCTTTAATGCGGTGATTTCATGTGTTTTTTATTTGTCTGCAGAGAAGCTGTTATATATAGTTAAGATGTGACAGATCAAAGCAAAACATTTCTTTGTCTGTCTGTCTTACAAACTCACTTACTTATTCTGTTTCTACTCTTCTTTTTCTCTTATGCCCACTGAAAGCTCATAGGAGCTCTAACATTTAAAAATGCAAGCTCGACTAGGAGCTTCAGGACATGTGTGCATGAACAGCTATAAAAAGGTCATAAATCTGATGAATGTGAACCATTCGAATAGTTGTTTTTAGGATAATGTCAAGGCACATTTCATTCTGTTTGAAATGAAGTGTTGATCCTGTGGTCTTTGGCCATTAAACCAGAACAATCAAAGCATTGGAGATAACCAGAGCGCAAAAGCCTTTATTTAATGGGAGATCTCGCACTCCTCTTGCCGTTTCTCTCTTTCTCTAATCCTCTTTTCTCTCATCCGCTTCTCTTGTATGGTTCTCACTGACACGCTCAAAATCCTTTGTTTTATCTTGAGAGAGTGATACAGTAACACAGGGTCTGGTGCACCATATGCAGTTGAAGTCAAAAGTTTACATACACCTTGCAGAATCTGCTAAATGTTAATTATTATAGCAAAATAAGAGGGAAATGCATGTTATTGTAACAAAATGCATGTTATTGTTTATTTAGTACTGACCTGAATAAGATATTTCACATAAAATATGTTTACATATAGTCCACAAGAGAAAATAATAGCTGAATTTATAAAAATGACCCCGTTCAAAAGTGCCCCTTGATTCTTAATACTGTGTTGTTCCCTGAATAATCCACAGCTGTGTTTTTTGTTTGTTTGTTTGTTTTGGTGATAGTTGTTTATGAGACCCTTGTTTGTCCTGAACAGTAAAATTGCCTGCTGTTCTTCAGAAAAATCCTTCAGGTCCCACAAATTTTTGGTTTTACAGCGTTTTTGTGTATTTGAACACTTTCCAACAGTGACTGTATGATTTTGAGATCCATGTTTTCACACTGAGGACAGCTGAGGGACTCATATGCAACTATTACAGAAGGTTCAAACGCTCACTGATGCTCCAGAAGGAAAAAACATGCATTAAGAGCTGGGGGGGGGGTGAAAACTTTTGAAAAGAATGGAAATGTGTACATTTAGCTCATTTTGCCTAAATATCTTTTTTTTTTTCTTTTCATTTAGTACTGCCCTTCAGAGACTACAGAAGATACTTACATGTTTCCAAGATGACAAAATAAGTTACATTTACCCCAAAACTTCAAATTCCAAAAGTAATGCATGGTTTTTCCTTCTGGAGCATTTGAACCTTTTGTAATAGTTGCATATAAGTCCCTCAGCTGTCCTCAGTGTGAAAAGGTGGATCTCAAAATCATACAGTCATTGTTGAAAGGGGTTCAAATACACAAAAATGATGAAAAAACAAAGAATTTGTGGGACCTGAAGGATTTTTCTGATGAACAGCAGGCAGTTTAACTGTTCAGGACAAACAAGGGACTCATGAACAATCATCACTAAACAAAAAAACACTTTTTTGTGGATCATTCAGGGAACAATACAGTATTAAGAATCAAGCATATGTAAACTTTTGAACAGGGTCATTTTTATAAATTCAACTATTATATTTTCTTGTGGACTATATGTGAACATCTTTTATTTGAAATATCTTATACAGGTCAGATAAAAATAAAAAATAACATGCATTTTGCATGATCCCTCTTATTTTGCTAAAATAATTAACATTTGCACATTCTGCAAGGTGTATGTAAACTTTTGACTTCAACTGTGTGTATATATATATATTGTAAGGTGCATATTTTTATAAAAAAAATATATATATATATTTTCTTCTTTCTATTTTGTGTTGAATTATGCCCCTGAGATTTCCTGAGATTGAATATTTTATATACGCTTAAAATAATAATTTAAAAATAAGATATTTTGTAAGATGCATATTTTCATGCAAAATATATTTTTCTTTCTTGATTTTGTATTAAAATATGTCCTGAACATTTCTTAAAATTCACATTGCAGTGTAACATTTATCTGTCTCTCATTCGCATAAATATACACGCTTACATTTGAATTTAGAAGAGAATATATATCAGCTTACTCAAGCACAGATACGCACCCTACGCAGCATGTATATGTGCTTGTGAAATTCCTGCGAGTGTGATAATTCATGCTTGAGGCCTCATTAGCGCTATATTTGCATATTCTTATGAAATTTTATCTTGAGTCAAAGCATTACGGTCATGTGAGATGCATATTTCATATCATATGAAGCATATGAATTTTATCTGTGTAAGCACACTCTTTTTTTTTTTTTTTCTCCCACCCTGGGCGGGAATCCTCTAGAGACAGAGAACTCTTTATGATGAACCTCATTCCTGCAAGGTGTCCTCTTTCAGAAAGGCAGAGAAGAGGGAGGATAGAGCCAGGAGAATGGAAGAGATACAGGGGAAAGAAAAAAAAAACTCTGAAAAAGGCAGTAATTTCTCTCACATTACAGGTCTGGGGTGCGAATTTTCTTTTTCCTGGGATGGGCAATATTTCAAAAAGAGCTGGGCGAAAAGGAAAAAGAGAGACACACGGAGAAAGAGAAAAGAATTGAAAAATGTTTCATATAATGATGGTGTAGCTTCAGGCGTATTGAAAGGTGTCAGACCTGCACTTCAGACCCTGTTTCTTGTGACACGTACCTGTGTGTGTGTATGTGTGTGACTTGAAAAAATCAAACTCTGAGACGGAGAAATATTTCCAAATAAAACGTGTTTTTTGTGATTTAAATTCATTGCAGGCAACACATGCATTTTTTAGAACATCACAGTCGGTCTGTGAGCAGTATGTGTACAGACTGCAATATTTTCAGGTTTTTAAGGTTCAATGAAATTGTGAGTCAGTAAAATATATATAATTGTTTTGTTGTTCAGGCATTCAGAATCATACGAATTCATTTCTGTGCCACAAGCATCACCAGACAGAATCACAAAAATTTAGCTATACGCTAGCATTTTGTCACACATACTACTGAAAAGCTGAGCTACTGTCTCATTACTGGAAAAAGTAGTTATTGTCATTGCCAACCCTTGTTATATATATAATATATATAATTATACTCTCTCATTGTACTTTAACACCTGAGGCTACTTTCACACTGGTGCTTTTTATTGCAAAATAAGAATACAGAAATATTCATACAGAGTATTTACACAGTGTACTGTTACAGTAATGGTATAGCATCAAGGAAATAATAATAAAATTAATAATAAAGAAACAAAAATCCAGGGAATAAGTAACAAATTAACAAGATAAAAGGTTTCAAGTATTTTACAAATTTTTATTATTTTGATTTTGATTTTTATTGTTTTATTTCTTGCATCTTTTGAAGATCGGTTCAGTTTTAAATGGTACTGCTTGCCCATTTTTTGTTTATGTTCACTACCAGTCAAGAGTTTTTGGACAGTAAGATATTTAATGTTTTTTTTTAAAGAAGTCATTAAGCCTGCATTTATTTGATCCAAAGTAAAATTGTTAAATATTTGTACTATTTAAAATAACTGTGTTCTATTTAAATATATTTTTTAAATATAGTTTATTCCTGTGATTTTGAATTTTAGCGTCATTAGTCCAGTCACATGATCCTTCAGAAATCATTCTAATATTCTGATTTGCTGCTTAATAATAATAATAATAATAATAATAATAATAATAATAATAATAATAATAATATGTTGAAAACAGCTGTGTAGAACTTTTTTAATAGAAAGTTCAGAAGAACAGCATTGTTTTAAAAACTGGATAAATTACATTTTATGTCAGTATATTCAAATAGAAAGCAGTTTGAAAATAGTAAAAATATTTTACAATATTACTGCTTTTCCTGTATCCTGTTTCCTTTTCCTGGATTAAATAAATTCAGGCTTGGTTAGTAGAAGAGACTTAAAAAAAATAAAAAATTAAATTAAAAGTATAGCTTTATTATTTAGCCGAACTTTAATTTTCTGCAATTTTAGATTCTCAGTTGACCATATTTTGCAACACAGTAACATTATTGTTTATTATTACCATAATACATTTGAATGATATGATAAATATTACCAATTTGCAATATCAAGCAGCAAGTACAACTAAAATGACACCAGAAACTGTCACACTTGGGGAAAAAAAAGGTTAAAAAACTGAGGCACGAAGCATAATCAATCGGCCATATTGGCGGCACTGAACATAAACACTGCCACTGAACCAATGGAAAACTAGCATATTTTGCTGATTATTGCTGTTGATAATTGTTGTCATCTCAAAAACATTTGGAGTACTATAGACTGCCAAAAGTTATAACAAATCAAGGAGACGATCACAAAAGGCATCTGTGGTTGACCAAACTGAAACAGGATTTCTAGGGCAAGAATCTTCGACATTCATGTTTGTTCTTATAATTTCCGGTCAGCTAGGTGAAACATTAGACTCATATGTTAATTAATACTGCTCGTACATATTTTTATCACCTATTAGCCTTAGTTTGTCATATAAAAACACCCTTTCCTGCTTACTGTACCGCGACAGTGTGAAAAGATTATAGCGAAGGCATGTGGAGAAATGTATTTATTTCATAAAGCAGCAACTTCAAATAATTTAAGACTTAGTCTAGGGTTTAAAACACTTGTCCAATATATAAACCTCATTTTGGAGTCATGAACAGCATTGACATCAAGTTGATTGACCTCTTGGCAGTCATCATCAGGCACAAAACCCTTTACCAGTCAGTAGTGCTAGACAATCACGCTTATCTGAGGTACCCGCCGTGACAAAGCGTGGTAAGCACTGCTTTGATGAAACTGTGGGAGTGAGCTGTTACAACTGGCAAAATATTCAAGAATTTCTCATCTCAGTTTGAGCACAGATCGAACGGTTTCCCCAGTGTGACACAGCTTACTTTGAACATCATGTTTTTCGTCTTTTATTTACCATTTTTGCGTTTTATTGAACCAGCGTGCTATCAGGGACTGCTGACATTACACTCCTTTCAAATCGGGTTCTTTTAGGACACACATTTCAACATAAAAAGTGTAAAAGTGACAAAATAAAATAGTATAAACCAACTAATGGTTTGATCTATAACAGATGGTGAGAGAGAATAACAGTAGGCTAAGAGGATATGTCGTAAAAACGGGAAAAGTGAAACAGCTGGAATGAAAATGAGTACAAAACGGGTAAAAAAAAATGAATGGACGTTAAGGATAACAGTTTGTTTTATATGCATGGTACCTTTTAAAGTCAACTTCAAAGTTTTGCTATTTCATAACATACTGTTACATAAGCTCATAACATAAGAAATCAGATGTGTATGCTTGTCATCTAAAATCAGGGTTGCACTACAAATACCATTATCAAATTATTAGCAGTTTAACTGCTGTGTTGCTTCTTTTTCTTTTATTTTATTCATGCAATGTGAATAAGACAACAGGCACTGCACTCTTGAGATCTGGTCACCTAGTTTAATGAACATCCCATGAATTATTTCACTGGCCTGAACTGGAATCTATTGCATTTCTGGTCTCTCTCCCCATAGAGAGCATTTTAAAACTTTATTTTCTGTCTTTTACGCCAGTTCTAACCTCCATTCGTATCCTTTACTGTGGGAATGTTTGTAAAAAAGACTAGATTATTTTTTATTTGTCAAAAATGACTGAAATTAATTACTTTATTAATATTTTTCAATAGTTCATGTTAACTAATATAGTTGACTATTGTTAACAAATGGACCCTTATTGTAAAGTGTTACAGTATTTTGAAAAATGTCAGAGTGCAAACAACACTGGACCCCATTGACTTTCATTGTATTGAAAATGACATTGACATTGACATGACATTTTAAAATATATTCTTTTGTGTATTCTTTTAAGTCACATAGTCGCACAGGTTTGGAACACAGGAGGGAGGGTGAGTAAATAACAACAAAAGTCGTATTTTTGGATGAAGTATCCCGTTTAAAAAAAAAGCATGGATGGATTGACATCCAATGTTGATTTAAAAATGACACTGCAGTGCACCCTGATGATTTTGGGAACGTCACATTCAGAATGTGTTATATACACTGACAGATTTTTTACCTCACACACACATATACACACACACTTCAGATTTCTGCTTTTAATCAGGTCATAATAGAATGAGATATGTAATTAAGGAGCACCATCCTGTGACCTATAGCCGGTTCTGTACCTGCCAATAAGAGCACAGAGACAACAGATGGAGACCAGGTGTGTGTGTGTGTGTGTGTGTGTGTGTGTGTGTGTGGTTTACCTGTCAAGCCAAGAAAAAAAAAGTGTATTTATGCACGAGAGAGTGAGAAAGGTGGGCAAGTGGTAAATGGACAGGTGTTCAGACAGACAGAGGGCATGTCAGATGCTGTGCCCAAACCCCAGGATTTACAGAGAATCTGTGTGATACTGCCTTACTTTTTAGTCAAAAATGATCATTTTATGAGTGGCATATTTTCCAAATGATTCACAATGTACAAAACACAGTCCAAACAGTATAACTGGATGCTATTGGTTGTGTCATTTGCTGAGGTAAGCATCAGTATTACCATACTCATACTCAACATGGACAAATGACTCTTGTAAGCTAGTTCTTTGTGTGTATCTGAAATATGCAAAATAATAACAAAGTTTTTGCTAACGTTTTTTTTTCACAGACTTTGAATGACTTTTCAAAGGCAACATTAATGCAATGCACTTATTGGCTTTGATGGCATATTAACAAAGCTAAACACAAAAGTGGGGTAACAGTGCATTCATTAATTTACTTATACAGACAAATCTCAGTTTATCATAAATCCTGAATCCAACAGTTAAACTGCCCGCAGACAAATCCTTCAGGGCAGCTGTGGCCTAATGGTTAGAGAGTCAGACTTGTAACCAAAAGGTTGCGAGTTTAAGTTCCAGGTCCGGCAGGGATTGTCGGTGGGGGGAGTGAATGATTAGCGCTCTCTTCACCCTCAATGCCACGACTGAGGTGAGACCCTTATGCAAGGCACTGAACCCCCAACTGCTCCCCGGGCGCCGCAACAATAGCAATATGGCTGCTCACTGCTCCGGGTGTGTGTTCATTACTGTGTGTGTGCACTTGGATGGGTTAAATGCAGAGCACAAATTCTGAGTATGGGTTACCATACTTGGCCACAGGTCACATCCTTTCCTTTCACAAATTCTTTGGTTTTTCAGCATTTTTGTTGGAAGGCTTCCACCCTTTCCAACAATGTATGATCCAGCTTTTCACACTGAGGACAACTGAGGGACTCATATGCAACTATTACAGAAGGTTCAAATGCTCACTGATGCTCCAGAAGGATAAACAATGCATTAAGAACCAGGGGTGTAACCCTTTGAAATAATGATGTGTACATTTTTCTTATTTTGCCTGTCATTTTTTTTCCGTTTAGTGCTGCCCTTCAAAAGCTATCAGAAGAAAAAAAAAGTTACATTTACCCTGATCTTCAAACCCCCAGCTCTTAATGCAATGTGTTTCCTTCTGAAGCATCGGTGCGCATTTGTACCTTCTGTAATAATTGCATATGAGTCCCTCAGTTGTCCTCAGTGTGAAAGGATGGATCTCAAAATCATACAGTAATTGTTGGAAAAGGTTCAAATGCACAAAATGCTGAAAAACCAAAGAATTTGTAGGACCTGAAAGATATTCCTGAACAACAGTGGGCAGTTTAACTGTTTAGGAAAAACAAGGTACTCATAAACAACTAAAAAAAACAACACAGTATTAAGAATCAAGTGTATATAAACTTTTGAATGGGGTCGTTTTCATAAATTATTTTCTCTTGTGGACTACATATGAAAGCCTTTTATGTAAAACATCTTATTCAGGTCAGTACTAAATAAAAAATATTTAGCATTTTTTATGATCCTTTTTTGGTAAAATAACTGACATTTTGAAGACTCTGCAAGGTGTATGTAAACTTTTGACCTCAACTGTATTTTTATTAATTGTGAGGTCATTAAGTGTAATAAGAGTTATGCAAGGGTTATGCATACAAACACACTCACAGTTTTCCTCTATCACTCACAATCACGTATGTATTCACACAAATACATGTGACCTATAGATTATAATTGCCCCAATGCTTTCAAATATGCATGATTGTGTAGTGTTTCTATGCTCTATTCAAATCCATAATTAGCATTCGATCCACTTTCATCTGTCCTTGCCCTAGAATGTATATTTTACATATTTGAAAGTTTATATAATCACAGACACGCATGCAATCAGAGACTATGATTGCTAGGATAGTAATGAGACAGTATGTGTGTGTGTGTGTGTGTGTAGAGAGACAGAACGGTTCTGCTATATATACACTGTATATGGCCTACATTTTTTAAATTAAGGATTCACAGTGAGAAATGCAGATGATGGATAGATGGATAGATGACTTATGTTAGCCAAAAAATAACCAAAAAATTTGTAATGTTTCTTACAAACATGCATCTTTTTGCTTTGCAAACATTAACTGATGGACTGGAATCATGTGCTTGTGGATCACTTTGCTGGATCCTACAGAGGATGTTATGTTTCTCAAAATCTGTTCTGATGAAGAAACTTTACATCTTAGATGGCCTGAGGGTGAGGAAATTTAGGACACATTTTTATTTTTGGGTGAACTATTCCTTCAATTTACAGAGTCCCATCCAGTTATCAAAAGCATTTTTAATCCAATTTTGTGTAATGACTCAAGATGGAAATGTTAAAAATAGCAGCTAATATCATTTCCGGTTCATTCACTAAACTTCCATTTAACTTCAGATACTGCATATTTTAGCATATGTAGTGGGTCTTTGATGATAGTATGCAGAACACACATGCTGCACACTGCAGAATAAAAAGCATACTACCACACTTCTCGTACCATTACAAACATATCCTGAGAAAATGAGACGTGATAGTAGTGTTAAGACGAGCGTTAGAGTGAGAAACACTCCTTAAATATGTGGAATGGGTAGGTGCGATAAGACAGAAGTAGAGAGAATGAGAGCTGATGGGAATAAAGGAAAAGACACCTTGACCTTGGTGGTCTTCTCTTCCGCTGGATCAGCAAGTCTGTGTGGTTTGTGTATGTAAATTGGATGCAGGAAGATACCTGTCTGCCTGTGTGTGCGTGGATGGCTCTCTAAATGAACTGTTTAGAAGTTGCTTAATGGCCAGATGGCATAAAGCAAATGAGTTAGAGTAAGAATTGAGTTTGCATATTTATGAAGCTTTTCTGAATAATTAATGAGATGCAAATGGCACTGAAGTTGATGGTGAGGGCAGCGAGATGTGTAATGTGTACGTGTGTGTGTTTGTTACATGCAGAAAGCCATCAACGTTCTTCAACACCCTTGAGTTCATGAACAAACAAAAGGATCAAGAGACAGCTGATGTCTGATCTCATCTCCACATACAAGCGTTTTCACGCTCTCTCGCTCTCCTGCGATACACACATTTATTTAGCTAATAAATGTCTAAGTGAGGACACACCATAGGCAAGATTCAGATGGGATTCGATTTCTAAATGACATTTCAGTTGCAAATATTTACACTGGATGTCTGTGGTTTCACCGTCATTATTTTAGCATCGAGATTAGTGGTGTGACGAGGTTCATGAGAACGAGATGAGATTTTTACATTTTTTAAAAGAAATCCTCAATTATGGAATATATAGGGAAAATAGTAACTGAAAAACACAAAATGCAACTTGTACTTTATGAAATCAAACTTTTATTTTAATGAATTATATGCAGTAATAAACGTAAACTAAAGCTGCATGATTTTGGATAATTTTTTTTTTATAAATTGAAGATCACGATTCTCTCACGATTCTGCAGAATCTGAAAAAAAGATTAGAAATCTAAACAAAATAACGTAATTTACTAGTGGTTCTGACACAATGTTCTTTGCTTAAGTCTTTTAAAAATATATATTTGATCAAAATTCAAAAGAAATGAAGACAGTGTCTGAAATAATAAAGACTTCACTGTCAAAATCTCCTGACAATGATAAATAGGTTTTTAAACGTGCAGTTTTCTCCACCTATTGGCAGAAGAGGATACTCATTACAATACACGGAAGTGTTAAGATACTTTTGCTTTGATCGCTACTGTAGACAATAAGTGTTTATGCCTAAACTATAAACTTTTATCTCAGTACTGCTGTTATTTAACCCTTTAAGGCCTAAGGGCAAAATAGGCAATTCTCACATATTTTGTTAATTTGACTTTAAAAATTTAACAGAATGTTCTATTTTCAAGTGCAAGGTGTCTTTTTTTTTCAGAAAACAAATGGCGTTCAAAAAAGTACAGTTATTGACCATTAATGTTGTCTTGTGAAAAAAGACAAAAATCATGTTCGAAATAATTCAACACTTCTTAAAAATTCAACTATATTACATACAGGTCCTTCTCAAAAAATTAGCATATTGTGATAAAGTTCATTATTTTCTGTAATGTACTGATAAACATTAGACTTTCATATATTTTAGATTCATTACACACAACTGAAGTAGTTCAAGCCTTTTATTGTTTTAATATTGATGATTTTGGCATACAGCTCATGAAAACCCAAAATTCCTATCTCAAAAAATTAGCATATTTCATCCGACCAATAAAAGAAAAGTGTTTTTAATACAAAAAAAGTCAACCTTCAAATAATTATGTTCAGTTATGCACTCAATACTTGGTCGGGAATCCTTTTGCAGAAATTACTGCTTCAATGCGGCGTGGCATGGAGGCAATCAGCCTGTGGCACTGCTGAGGTGTTATGGAGGCCCAGGATGCTTCGATAGCGGCCTTAAGCTCATCCAGAGTGTTGGGTCTTGCGTCTCTCAACTTTCTCTTCACAATATCCCACAGATTCTCTATGGGGTTCAGGTCAGGAGAGTTGGCAGGCCAATTGAGCACAGTAATACCATGGTCAGTAAACCATTTACCAGTGGTTTTGGCACTGTGAGCAGGTGCCAGGTCGTGCTGAAAAATGAAATCTTCATCTCCATAAAGCTTTTCAGCAGATGGAAGCATGAAGTGCTCCAAAATCTCCTGATAGCTAGCTGCATTGACCCTGCCCTTGATAAAACACAGTGGACCAACACCAGCAGCTGACATGGCACCCCAGACCATCACTGACTGTGGGTACTTGACACTGGACTTCAGGCATTTTGGCATTTCCCTCTCCCCAGTCTTCCTCCAGACTCTGGCACCTTGATTTCCGAATGACATGCAAAATTTGCTTTCATCCGAAAAAAGTACTTTGGACCACTGAGCAACAGTCCAGTGCTGCTTCTCTGTAGCCCAGGTCAGGCGCTTCTGCCGCCGTTTCTGGTTCAAAAGTGGCTTGACCTGGGGAATGCGGCACCTGTAGCCCATTTCCTGCACACGCCTGTACACGGTGGCTCTGGATGTTTCTACTCCAGACTCAGTCCACTGCTTCCGCAGGTCCCCCAAGGTCTGGAATCGGTCCTTCTCCACAATCTTCCTCAGGGTCCAGTCACCTCTTCTCGTTGTGCAGCGTTTTCTGCCACACTTTTTCCTTCCCACAGACCTCTTGCTTGAGGGTGTCAATGATGGCCTTCTGGACAGCAGTCGGGTCGGCAGTCTTACCCATGATTGCGGTTTTGAGTAATGAACCAGGCTGGGAGTTTTTAAAAGCCTCAGGAATCTTTTGCAGGTGTTTAGAGTTAATTAGTTGATTCAGATGATTAGGTTAATAGCTCGTTTAGAGAACCTTTTCATGATATGCTAATTTTTTGAGATAGGAATTTGGGGTTTTCATGAGCTGTATGCCAAAATCATCAATATTAAAACAAAAAAAGGCTTGAACTACTTCAGTTGTGTGTAATGAATCTAAAATATATGAAAGTCTAATGTTTATCAGTACATTACAGAAAATAATGAACTTTATCACAATATGCTAATTTTTTGAGAAGGACCTGTATATACAAGCATTTTTGTGACACTGGGTTGCACAGTTTTCATTCAGGAGGCTTTGTTGTTTATACACGCACACATTTACACATGCAAACACATGCATACACCCATACATTTATAAGCACAGACTCATTATGTCGATGCACACACCACATGTGAAAAAGTCTCACTCAGCCTGCTCCCAAGTCTCATCAAAAATCATCCCAATTGCCTCGTGTTGTTTACTCTTCCTTCACCATGTTTTCATTTGTTTCTTTTCATTATTTTATGCGATCCAAATCTCCGTGCTCCCTATCTCTCCATTCAAATTCATCCTTCCCGCTCTCCCGGCAATCTGCCGGCATTTGCTGACAGAGAGCAAGAAATTACCGTAATAAGCCATATATTGCCAAAAAGTGCAGGCTGTTTACTGTCAGGAGCAGTTTGAATTGTGTTGATAGTGCAAACGGTTGAAGAGTTATGGTCACATGAATATAGCTGGTTTAATGTGTTTTGAGGCCGATTTAAAAGGGTTCGGTTTAAAAGGGTTAAATGTCTGTAACGTAGAATTGATGATCATTATGTGACTGAAAAGACTGTGTTGCTCTTTCTGGGTTAGCAGCAGCATGAATGCAGATTTGAATGTCTTTAACAC